>JAVIWB010004107.1:0-528448 GCA_031893035.1 Dermolepida albohirtum | reverse complement strand
CAATTTCTTAGTGGATCATATCCCCTTCCTCCCTAACACTAATTCGCGATGCCTGCAGCGTTCTTAGCCTTCCCTCAACATCTCAAGAATGTTCTGTTGGATGACCATCTGGGATATTGGATGACTACTTCATCCTCTCTATATCAATATCATCAATCCAGTTGTCGTCCATAAACATGTCCTTTCCCACTGTTGCTGCATACAGAAGAACAATGGGTCCCAAAATCTCATTCAGATATCTCTGGACAGTGAGAGCTCCATTTTCTATAAAATAAAGGTCGATGTGTCCCTAAGTACTCGCCTCTGTTCATTACGGCCTTAATTGATGTGCTCATTTACATTATACGGGCTCTTCTATACTCTGCTGTAAAAGAAATGTAAACCGACGGGTATATAAGCCAGACGAATACAAATGTTTTCTTATTGTTTGTGTCGGTAGTAGCATTCGAGTGGTAGCTAAAAGCTTACTATAATAATACTAATAATGATAATAACAATAATAATAATATAATAATATTTATTAATCATGTTCGCCATTTAAATGGACGTCAAACGTCATAAGAAAAAAATATAATGTAAATAACAATATGACAGAAGTGCGCAAAATTATTAAATATAGAACTATATGAGAAAAAAATAATTTAAAAAACGGTCACTGAAACGAAAAAAATTCACCGACCGTGTAGTAAGTTTTCGAAATAATGTAAATCTTTAACTTAATTTTTTTTAACTTGGTAACTATTAATATTCCATACAGTGTCCGAAACAATGTTGTACAAACGACCATAGAGCACGTTCTGCAACCCGTGAACGTGTGCGCCGCAATAGCTAAGTTGTCCTCAGTTCTTTTATTATAACCATGCAATGTCTCTTTCAATTTCAAATATGGTAATTGCGACATACACACTGCAGCAACTTAAATATATAAATACATGTAAATGTAAGTAATCTGTTATCACGAAAGATTCGATGATAAGTATTCATTGGCCCGAGATCAAAGATTGCCCGTAGATTTTTTGGATAACACTGGGAAACACAAATTTCGTTGACCTGACCTGACTTTTGTTTTTTACTAACTCTTGGCATCTGAATTCAAAAATGACCTCGATTTTTGTCAATCATATCAAATTTTCAAGCTACAGGATACCATCTTTTTGTCCTAAAAGTCATACAAAACGTGCACACAAAAGAAGATAAAGGAAAAATTGCCAAATATACTGTTCAAAGAGAATAATTTTATTCATACAAAGACTATATATAGTTTCTATAAATTAAATTATGTTCATATAAGTAGTAAAGTTCGGAGAACATACATTTTAAGGTAAAAATTTTCGCTTATTGCGATTATTAATACTCCAACAATAGTCAGCCATCATATGTATGTACTCGTATATCCCATCTACCCTGATACCGTGTCTTCATGATCGTCACACCTTGCTAGATCCTCTCACCCTGCTCGCAGAGTGTTCACCTCAATATAAGCTATAGGGAAAACCTCGACGTGGTAGAAGTAACTTCAGCTATGAAATCAGCATTCCTATTTAACCATAAAACGGCTGAGAAGTCGAATTCAATACAAATTGTGTTAAAAATTGTTCCCCTGATAAAAGAACCTCTACCATTTAACAAATTGCCCATACAATTTTATTGTAATTTAACGCCAAATAGGCAAAAGAATAGTAGACAGTTAAAAGAGACTTTCAATCCAAAAATTATTAAATTTGAAATTGCACATTGCGGAACCCAATCCAAAACATTAATTCCTAAATGTATAGTTCTTATAATTGCTATTATTTAATTTATGATTAAATAGCTAATTTGGTTATCTCAGAGTTAATGTATAATTTGTTTTTGAAACACGAACTATGAAAAACATGGAGAGCTTTCTCCAAATTCTTGCGTAATATACCAGTACTCTCGGCAGATACAATTGTATCGTTAGCATATAAAAGTAGCTTTCCACAAGAGATGTAATTCGGAAGATTATTGATAAAAAATAATAAATACTAGAGGTCCTAATACTGAACTCTGTAACACCCGTATTTTGCAAGTAAATATTTAAAGATATCCTATTGACCTTAACAAAGATTTTTCCATTGAAAAGGTATGATGATAGCCGATTATTAACGTTTCCTCTAAAACCTAGATTATATAATTTATCTTTGAAAAAAGTGCGATGAACAGAGTCGAATATTTTGGAAATGTCAAAGGAAAGGATAGATGCTTTCAATTTTTGGGTAAGTGAGTAAATTACTTGTACACTGAGTAAAATCAGTTGATGCTGTTTCTGTAGAAAAACCATTTCTATAACCATATTGACTACTAGAAAATATTTTAAATTTGTTAAAATAATTTGTAATGCGTAGAACAATCGCTTCCTCTCATAGGAAAAGTGACTCTGATCTCAGAGTCACTTTCTTAAATATATGAACAACATAAAAAGTCCGTGGGAGATCCGGGAAGTGGCCAATCTCCATGGAGGGTTTTCAAAACACTTACAGGTATGCCATCAACTCCCACCGATTTGCTATTTGGCATATTATTAATTTTTCCCAGTATTTCACAGTTAAAGGAATGGAAAACATACAATGATTTATTAATTTATACCAGTAGGTAATATACCTAAATGTAATAAAGAAAAAATTAGATAATACGACCGTCGATGAGCTATGCAAAGAATTTCACAGTTTTCACTGGGTCTTTCACCAGACTACCACCCAACTTTAAATGTATATCGCAACAGACTTGTTTTTGCCTAGGTTTCCCTCTACTATAGATCAAGACAAGGCACGTTAATAGTGCTACTATCAGCTATTCGATTTTAGTCATATTTTTTCCGCTAATTGTGTCTTCTTTTACGGATGTGGATTACATCAATTCTATACAATTTTTACAAAATTGTTTGATTGGTGAATTGTTTTTTAATAATTGGAGGTAATTAAATATCAGTTCATGAACTAACTTCGCTTTTCGCTTCGAAAAATTATAAAAATTCCATTCGATTATACATTCAGACACAAAACGATATTACCGGAAATCTCTCAATGAACAAAAAAAATTTAATGAAAGACTAACAGTTATAATACCTCCTCAAATTCTGATTACTGCTTATATTTGTCGCGGTAAGCACACTATCAAATTTTGGATTACTTCTCGATAGATATCCCATTAGAAAAGAACGACTAATTCTTGAAGATTACTAGAAATTGGAACATGTCGCCTCATTGATCTTTTTAGAGAATCCCAAACGTGCTCAATTGAATTTAAATCTGAACTTCGTGGTGGCCAATGCATGATTTGAATATCACTAGAAACTGGAACATGTCGCCTCATTGATCTTTTTTAGAAAATCCCAAACGTGCTCAATTGAATTTAAATCTGAACTTCGTGGTGACCAATGCATGATTTGAAGATTACTGGAAACTGGAACATATCGCCTCATTGATCTTTTTTAGAGAATCCCAAACGTGCTCAATTGAATTTAAATCTGAACTTCGTGGTGGCCAATGCATGATTTGAAGATCGCTAGAAACTGGAACATGTCGCCTCATTGATCTTTTTTAGAGAATCCCAAACGTGCTCAATTGAATTTAAATCTGAACTTCGTGGTGGCCAATGCATGATTTGAAGATCACTAGAAACTGGAACATGTCGCCTCGTTGATCTTTTTTAGAGAATCCCAAACGTGATCAATTGAATTTAAATCTGAACTTCGTGGTGGCCAATGCATGATTTGAAGATCACTAGAAACTGGAACATGTCGCCTCATTGATCTTTTTTAGAGAATCCCAAACGTGCTCAATTGAATTTAAATCTGAACTTCGTGGTGGCCAATATATGATTTGAATACTGACATCTTGTAAGTAATCCAAAACTTATCCAGCAATGTGGGGCCCCGCATTATCCTGCAGGAACATGAAATTGTCTCTTAAAAATGGTGCAAGACGCATTACATGGTTCTGATTAATGTTTTCAAGAGAGTATTTTCTCTAGTTTTTCCTTGCAATTGCATTATATTGTATTGCTAATATCAATCCTCCTGTTTCTGAGAGTAGTCTGAATTTAAGCTATTTGGAAGTATAGTCTTTTGTCTGTGTTTATGTATTGCATGATGCAATGATTCCCGTATAGTATTTTCCCCGAGCACTTCCTTTTTTTTACTAAATTTTAATGTTGCTCTAAAACAAATAAAGCTGCAAAGGTTGAAAACTATTTGTGTTATCCTTGTATAAAGTAAATGTTTGATCTAACGCTAATTCAGAAGCAAGGCGAAGACGAATTAAAATAAAAACAAGTCACCGCACCACTTACTCGGTAAATATTTATAACCCAAAGTATTTTACAAGACATTTATGACAAGTATATTGTATATAATAGCAAATTTGAGACTTGTTAAACAAAATAATAAAGTGAAAAAGAAATAATGAACGAGGTGCTTAGCGTGTTTACACAAACGCATTGTAAAGTGTAAATTTACACAATTCACATATCTTGTACGCTAGTAAACCATTCTACGTAGTACGTTACATACGCTTTAGATACATTATGTACACAATTCTGGCCGTCAACACATACACTACTTTGCAATTTAATTAAGTCTTTATTGATGCTGTATACTGTTGGCGTTGTTGTTGAGCTTAACTACGACCAATTATAGATTATAATTATTATCGTGGATATATTGAATTGAATTATAAAGCGGTGTGAGAAGCGGTAGAGTCAGTGGCGGCGATAGCGATGGAATACAAACAATAACAGTGTTTGTACAGTATTTTATGCCGTCATAAAGTCTGGTCTCTGGAAACGGCGATTGCATTTTAGCGGTTCGAATATAATTTTATTTCGGATCGGAAGTTATTAACGCCATTCGGATTTCTCTAATAACCTCACGTATATTCGTGTGTAGATTATAGATATATCTACATACGTATGAATGTAGATACGGGCACATATATAAAGGAAATTCTCAGATCTCTAATTAACAATTTAACGCGATTCTCACGTAGAACGAAGGTATTATTATATTTGATAACGACATGAATATTGTTATGGTTTCTGTGCGGTTTCTGTTATTATGCGAAGCAATTACCTGAGCAATTAAACTTAGAGTGAATATGTAATTGTAGGTAGTAAAATAACAGTTTTCTTTTATATTTAGAATAATTCTCATATATTGAAAGGCAAAGCAGAGAGAATTTTATCATTTTTTATCGGCTTTTGGATTTAATTCCTTCAAACTTACCCTCAATAATTATAGTTGAGCATAATGTGTTCCCAATAGATTTATTTACATTACTAAAGTATAAGGGTATCTAAGCACGTCCAAACTATCCACGGATAAGCCCGTCTATTTCAATATCAAAAAATAGTGAATGTTTATTCTGCAACAAGATTTCCCAATTGTAGAGCAAAAACATGAATAGTAAATACTGTGAACTCTTGATCACAGTAGGTTGATATATAACCCCTTGCCTCATTAATTTTCGTATTCTGTATACGCATTTTGACAACTGAGTTGTCATCATCAGCAGATAATTAAACAGGAACATACTGATAATTAAACCTGGAAAACTACGGATCAAGTTAATCAACCACAGCCTCCATCAAAATTACCAACTCTGTCTAAGTTGGTCACCTATGGTGCACCGAAAAACGTCCAATTTAGATAGGTGGCCAACTTATAGAGAGAAAGTACGTGGATCAAAAATTAAAGCCGTATTATCGGAATACCTAACAATGTCTAGATCTATCAATAACTCACAGTCAATCTTGCCCCGCAATAAGTTCCACAAAAACTTCGCACAATGTAGACTTCTTCTGTCTATAAGAGATTGCATTCCATGTCTGGAGATCGAGGTAAGCAGTGAGAAGAAGGGGAGTACCATATAATATCAGCATATTTCAGTTTGCTAATAACAAGAGCGTAAGAGATTTTAATAGTCCAATACCTCTAAAGTATCTAGAAACACGCATTAAAAATCCTAAAAGTTTACATGCAGATACACAAATTGTTAGAATATGTAGTCTTAACTACTTCAGTTCATTGTCAAAAGTAACTTCCAGGACTTTAGTTTGAAAGTGCTTGCTAAGAACTCTATCACCTAGTCTATACTCCACCAATAATGACGCACTTTTTCTTGGATATGTCAGTCAGCAACTTTTATTTACATTCAGCTTTAGTTGATAAGTGTTGCACCAAGCTTCAATGTATTCCTGACCTGATTGCAATTTCTAAGTGTTATGAATGCAAACTATTTTATAGTAAATCTTAATGTCATCAGCATATGCTAGCACAGGACAATCAATGTTTAGTAAAAGATTATTGATAAATAGAATTAAAAGTAGTGGACTCAAATTCGATCCTTGTGGATTCTCAGAGCCAGTTACATATTCGTGCGATGAAAAACTATTCTAAGAAACATAAGAGACACAGTTTTCCAAATAAAACATCATCGATGCAATCGATGGATCCAATTGAAAAGAATTGAGCTTGGAAAGTTTCGAGTCAGATAACTAAGTTGTCATCATCAGCAGATCATTAATCAGTGTCGCACCTTAAAAACTACGGCAAAAACCCGCACGGAATAAATTCCGTACACAATCTGTACCGTCAAAAGCCAACACGCACACTGTGTGCGTGTTAGCATTTGTGCGACATTATTCAATTATCTGCTGATGATGACAATTTAATTATCGAAATACGTGTACAGATTACAAAAATTAATGTTGAAAGGGGTTATATATCTACCTTAGGTGATTAAATTACGATTACTTTCGAGCATTTAGAAAATTATCCGAACGTTGTAATCCCTTAAAAACGAAAGAAAAGATGGCTGTGTTTCTTGCAACAGATGAGTGATAACTAAATAATTTACAAGTTCTTTCGCTAATAATAGATGATAAGAAGTGTTGTACAGAGAATAATCCGAAAATGGAAAGTCACATTCAATAATGTCAGTTTTTCTGAAAACTATTTGTCCTTGGTCTTAACGATACTGTATACGACCATACCAAAAATGTAATACTCCGCATATTAGTGCATACCGTATAGGGTAATGTTTCTATTAAACGCGACAATTGCATTTTACAACTCGTTCCATATTATTTCATTGCATCGAGTCCGATCATAATGTATAAAATAAAACCGACATCATGATGAGAGCAGAAATTCCAACGGTCGGTAATTAACAATTAACACAAACCTCACGTAAATTGATAACGATATAGTTATAGTTTCTGAACGGTTTTAACCGATGCAATTAAATCAATCTGCGAATCGGTTAAGGTGTGCTCAGTTCACGTAGTATAGAACATCTCGTTCTCTTTCTGACTCTATTCCTATGCTGACATCCTTGTCATTTATTTGTTGAAGTGCAATCTGTGGAAAGACTGTTGGTATCTGCATAAACGCAAAGTTTATGGCATTATGTAATAGTGATCTGTAGGAGATATCCCCTATAAGCAAAAGTTATTGACAGAATGATGAATGTTTGATAAGAATTTCAGGAAATTAGAAACATTCGTAAATTTGTTTCCTAGACATTCAAGTAGATTGTCAAGAAAATAATTTTTAATGTGTTGGTTATCCCTAGCTAATGAAATAAAGAACGATTTAATTGTGAATAAGATAAGAGCCAAGACGGGTTTCGTTTATTGAACGCCCATCAATTAATCTGAATCCAATTAATGAATCGTTTCTTGAAGGACGATGAACGTACCGACCAAATACCAGGTAAAAAAAACTGTACTTCCATCTATTGAACAGAAACGAAACTGGCCTGCAAACGAAAACGTAGAATGAGCGCGCTTATGTCATAAATGAATTGTTATATGTCCATTACAATATTAAAAGATGACAAGAATTTTACACGGTAGATGTCATATCGTGGAATAAAGAACGACTTCATTATCGATTTTTTTTCTATTTAGTTGTTAGCAAAAATCAAAATGTAAGAAAAGTAAAGTGTTAACGAGGTTTTCTTGGGCAAAACATGCATCGATAACCTAATCAGGAACGATTCACAAATTGGTATTTTTTTTTACATTTGAATGATGGTAATAGCACATAATTTTATGCTGTTCTAATTTATGTAAACTGAATGGATTCAGCACATCAAGTGGTGTTTCGCAATTTATTATTCTTGAGGTACTTTACGTCTACTAATTTATTTTAGGTCCATTAATTCAATTTTATTAATAGTAACCATTTTAATAACAACAACACTTTCGGTACTTATTGAAGTGTACTGAGTAATATCAGAAAGTCTGATAGTATGGTACTGGACATACTAACAGGGTACTGCAAATTCAACAAATTTATAAACAATATTAACTTGAGAGAAAAAATTTATATGTAAATTGTGCCAAGTAGAAGAGGACACCGCAGCCCAGGTGCTATACTATACTAAGAGTGAAAAGTTACGTTCGAGTATTTATCGTGTCTATAAACTTTACTTCGGTATGACTGTCAAAAGTCAAGACAAATCGTGAGCTTCATATGCAATTTGTACTACATGCAGCATATATTTGAGGGATTTGTTATTTGACCGGTGACATTTTTTCTCGTCACAATTCCTATGCGATAGAGAGAACAAGAGAACCATGTTGAAGATTGCTCATGTTCAAGATTGCTGTTTTTTGATTAATAAAACAGCAAGAGTCAACAAACGTAAGAAAATGTAATTACCAACCACATAACGAACATCATCCAGTTCCTTAACTGTTAAGTAATAAAAAAGGCGACGAGAGCAAAAGTAGTAATGACTTGCGTCGCGATTACAGCATAGGAATCTCTTAGGGAAAGAAACACGAATTAGTGTTTCTGGGCAACAGACATGTAAACCTTGTTGATTTCTAGAGCATGACTGGCAACTTGGTCTACTGAAATGATATTTGTTAATTTTTTGAAACTTTCAGGATAAATCATGACCCCAGTTCGTGAAGATCATTGGTAGGTTCGTCAAAGACCAGCCTCAAAGTAGTTTTGTTACATAATGGAAACGTTTACTCTTCCACTTCATTAGATCTTGTTGTTTTTCTGAAAGAGAGTTAAAGTAACCTAGAAATTTTGTTAGAGAAAACGAAAATCTTAAAGTTAGTGCAATTGTTATTCGTATACGATCAGGCTAAACCAAATAGTATTGCTTTTTGTGCCTTTGGCATAGTGTAACAGGGAAAATATCACATTAAGCAGAAGTGCCCATTACGACAGAACTTCACACCAGGAAAAGACAGCGTACGACACCATCTAGTGGAAAAGGCAAAGATCATAGCACCACCTCAGTACATTAAGCTGTGGCTCGAAAGACTTTATTAAAGCATTGAATCAGTAGAGGAAAGTTTCAAAAAATAACAACAGGAAAACTATAAGAAGATATTTTTGTTGGGTCTCGGGTACGAGAAATAATAGTGATAGAAAATTTGAAACCAAATCAACAACGCGGAAAGATGCTTCATGGGTGCCTATGGTAGGAGTTTTTACCAGTTTTTTTGGAAACAGATAAGTAGAAAATTGCGAAACTTTGGTAATGGATATGATACAAGTACAAGTGCTTCTACTAATGTATTTTGAGAATGTAGAAACGGTACCTGGACAAATATAACCCTGTAATGTTAGTACATTACTGTTGAATGTTAAGAAGGGAGGTGTTTTTTGCAATGCGGCGATTACGATTATAGAAGACATAACTGAGAATAACATGTATACTTTTAAGCTAAGGGGACCTTCAAGACTACTATTTATGGTACAAATAACACTGAGCCATGGACATATAGGAAATTATAACAAAGGAAAACAGAAACGTTAATTTTAGTATAATGTAGATGATCAAGTTGGCTGTAATTTCGTTTGGTCTTTAATGAAAAAAATTTTTTTTGTTTATAACATACTTTAATATGTATTTCAAATTTTTACAATTAGATGTGTGACTAAATGTTGTGTCTAATCCCTACACGATAACTCGAAAGGAATCGAAGCATATCTAAAAGAAAGACCTGAGGTATCTCTAAAAGCTACATACAAAGGCGGAGACGTTTTATTCTTCCAAAATTTATGAGTTGAATCATAAAATTTGGGTTTTTAAATGTTAACAATGATATGTTTATTTATATCGATGCACTTCATTACAAATATTTTTTAGGAGCAAGATTTGTAACTTTATCTGCAGATGCTGGTGTAATATTAATAAGGAAATCTTCAAACCAGTCTAAATTATAGCATTTTTAATAGGTTCACTAGATATCGTTTGCATGATCTCAACTTGCTTTCATAACTCTCGAGGTAGCGTGGTGTGTTTTAATTTTGAACAGTAGTTTCTTCAACTTTGCCCAAATTTGAGTTTGAACAGTTTTTAGTTTTAGCCATCACTTTCATATATTTAATGAAATTATTCCATATTGATTTCCGTTTGTAATCACGATTTTATTTCTTTTAAGTGATCATCACATTGACTATTCCACCATGGAGAAGGTAACTTATTTTTACATTTGAAAAGTTTATGGTATTTATTGGTATTGATTGAAAAGCAGCTTCATTAATATTATCTACAAAGAAGTTTACATCATCCTTCCCATTATGTAGAGGTGAATTGAATTTAAAGAGTTACTTGCAAGTCTCAGTATATTTTCCCAGTTGGTTTTCTTTATGTTCCTTTTACTCTTCGAAAATATAAGATCTCAGTTGTAGTTTTTTGAGTTAGGTTTAAAAATGATAGGGAAACGGTTGCATCCCTGTGTGTCTGGGTATGTAATCCTAGATAATCTAAGAGATTTTTTCTGGAGATACTGTAATATATAGTACTGAGTTACCAAGGTTTCTGAACCATTATTTAAAACTACAAAACAACTCCATGAACAATTATGAGCGTCAAAATCACGACCAATAATAGCTGAAGTAGAAACACTCGAAAAAATTTGCTTATGTTTGGTGGTCTGTGGTCTGTATAATTATAAAACGCTAATATTTGGAGGAATTTGATTTAGCGAAATACCACAGATTAATATATCAGAAACAAAATTATCGCTGATTTTAGTTTCATTATGTATTAAAGATTTTTTCGCAAAAATTACTACGCGCGCTTTACCATCGTGTTTATCATTTCTTACAACAGCAAAACCCCTAAATGAAATTTAATGACCTTGTTTAAACCATGCTAAACCAAGTTATAGCAATACCAATATTTCCTTCACTTACAAATTTTTTCAAGGGAGGTTGTGGATGTCGATTAATAGACACAATATTTAGTCACACATCTAATTGTAAAAATTTGAAATATACATTAAAATATGTTATAAACAAAAAAAAATTTCATTAAAGTCCAAACGAAATTAGAGCCAACTTTATCATCTACATTACACTAAAATTAATATTTCTGTCTTATGTAAAAAGCACTATACATGACTTGATGGGAAAACCAGAAGTTGAAGCTTTGTTGGCTAGTGTCAAAACGAATTTCCAAGGGAAATAAAATCTATGGAAAATTATAGTGTAATGAAACATAAATTATATTGTATAAATTGCTTTGTAACATACAAATAGAGCCATACACATTGGAAGAATATCATAATTATTTAATGCCATAGTAGATTTATTGAAAATTAATAAATAACTATGAATATGACTATCAATTTGACCTTTGTATCAAGATTTATGAAGAAATTTAAGACAGCTTTTATAAATACTACACTTACTAAAATGCAAACGACTCATTTGCAGATATGGATTTATCAATAAAAGCATCTATCTTGTAAAACACCCCTTAGTTCTCGCATTTAATTTGAAAACTCACCCCTATGTATTGTGAAGAAATTGAAACAAAACAGAAAATTAAATACAACTGTTTAATTTACTGAACATCTAAGAATGAAATTATTATTTTAAATTAAGTTTGGAATTTATTGAATTTGTGGTGCAGTAATACATTTCATTGTTTTAATCCAATATTTTTCTACGCCAGCTTGACATACAACAAAATATTAATTTTCGTATATCGAAATTTCTTTAAAACTGTATTTTAAAGGGAACTTTGATGTGGTTGTGGTAATCGAAACAGTATGCTATTATTGTTCATGCAGACTTTGACTGTCCGCAACACTTTGTCGTAATGAGCTTTCCACGTCCAAGCTTTCCTCATTAGTGTAACAGGACCATTGCTTCGTTAGCAGCAACAGCAGCAGCAGGAGAAACAAACAGGACCAGTAGCAAGCAGTACGTCTACAAAACACAAACACACAGACAAACGAAGCCACATGCCATTTCATTAGTGCTAACAAGGACTAGTCTACATCAATGCAAGGCATTATTATCGGGTACGAAGAACTCAGCATCGACAGAGTTATGTCCATTAGTTGCATGTGCTTCATCACATAAAAAAAAACATCCGAGTATGTCAATCAATAACATTTATATATTAATTATGTTCAATTTATTAGTTTCGTGTCATCATGGTGTTTTTAGCATTGAAAACAGCGGTGTTCTAGTCTAGTCTAGTTTATTAAACTGATCAAGTACGAATGCTAGATGATATGCATCATATGATAATACCAAACGCTATTTTTTTTTATATTCGTATTTTAGCTGAACGATCGCTATTGTTATTCGTGCGTTTTCTTTGTGTACCAATTTATTTTTTGTGTTTTATTTTATTTATTAAAAGAATGTCACAGTGAATAAACATTTATGTATTTATAAGGGGCACTACAAACAGAAAACTATCTAGACGTGAAAGAAACAACTGTTTCTGAGTTGCCTCCTGAGTTTGTACATTTCTACTTACATTTGTATTAACTTTAGCTTCAATTCGTTCATTATTTTGTCGTTTCTAACATGTTTCGAAACAAAAAATGAGTTTTGTGGATTTAGAACATCGTAGAATCTTCAAATTTTCACAAAGAATAAAATGATCCTAAAACTAGACATGAACGAATAAATACCCTGTGTTATTTCAAAGCGAAAGCTAAAACGCATAGTTTTCCAGGTACGACTTTGTTCAATTATCTGCTGATCATGACAACTTAGTTGTCGAAATACATATACAGAACACGAAAATTAATGTGGAAAGAGGTTATATATCAATCTTAAACTTTTCCCTATACATGGTTTATACCTGGACAACTTTGCATCTGTCAATGGCAGGGCTTTGATTAAAAATTAAGAAATAATCAGTTAACTATTTGATAATAAAGACTGTGATTCAAGAAGTAATGTTGAAGAATCTGAACTTTGTACGTCAAACATTAAAGATATGAGAGAACTATATGAAAAACTAAGATAGATATAAGATATTTTGTTGATACAAGTGAACTAGCTCTAGAAATTGTTCAAATTTAAACAAAATATGAATTGCATATTTTACAAACAAAGCCCAATGGAAAAACATATGTATTAAAAAAATGCACTTATGTAATACGACGACTATTTCTTTTACGTATACATATGTACATATATGTAATATGTATATATCACATATATAATTTACTGCACATACGTACATAGTATGTGCAGTAAATTTATTAATTATACTTATAGTTAGACCTAGGTACACATTTATGCCTATTTTAATAAAGAAAAAGCAGTCATCATTTTTTTAGACAAATGAACAAGTGTTATATATATGTACATTTTATTGTAAATCGATTGAAAATGACGTAATGAAAACAATTTTTATTCTCTCAATAGCGACCACCTCCATACAACGGTCATATCCACAGTAAATTCTCGTAACAGCTCAAAAAGTTTTACTGTAATAACGAATTATAACAATAACAGTAGCAGGGCAGTAATCAAAAATATCCTGTTAGGTTAACATCTCTGATGTAATATAGAACTATAATTTATTATTTATTTACATTTAAGTTTAAGAAAAGCGGTTCTTAGACAAATGGTTTCCTGTAGTGGTAGCAGATTACTTTTGAGGGTACAAGGAAAGATAACAGGAAATACTAAGCTAGACTACGTGAGAAACGAAGAAATTGGAAGGAAACTAGAACATGAAGCAGTAATACAGAAAATGAAAAGAAACAATTGGAGTAGTTTGGACATGTAGAACGATTGAACAGTAGCAGACTACTGAAAAGAATAGTGGAAATGAAAATAACGAAGAAACAAAAAAGAGAAAGATCTAGAATGACATGGAGATATAGGAAAAGCAAGAGGGAAAATGGTGGAAGATATGAACAAAATGACGACTAGCAGGAGAAAATGGAAGGAATGGATAAGGAAGGTGGAACATATTAATATCCGACACCCGTGATGGTACAAGGAAAGATAACAGGAAAGACTAAGCTAGGCTACGTGAGAAACGAAGAAATTGGAAGGAAACTAGAACACGAAGCAGTAATACAGAAAATTGAAAAGAAACAATTAGAGTAGTTTGGACACGTAGAAAGATTGTACAATAACAGGCTACTGAAAAGAATAGTGGAAATGAGAACAATGAAGAAGCAAAGAAGAGGAAGATCTAGAATGACGTACAGATATAGGAAAAGCAAGAGGGGAAAATGATGGAAGATATGAACGAAATGGCGACTAGTAGGAGAAAATGGAGGAATGGATAAGGCAGGCGGAATATATTAATATCCGACACCCGTGAGGATACAAGGAAAGATAACTGGAAAGACTAAGCTAGACTACGTGAGAAACGAAGAAATTGGAAGGAAACTAGAACATGAAGCAGTAATACAGAAAATTTAAAAGAAACAATTGCAGTAGTTTGGAAGAGTAGAAAGATTGGACAGTAGCAGACTACTGAAAAGAATAGTGGAAATGAAAACAACCAAGAAACAAAAAAGAGGAAGGCCTAGAATGACGTGCAGATACAAGAAAAGCAAGAGAGAAAATGATGGAGGATATGAACAAAATCACGACTAGCAGGAGAAAATGGAAGGAATGGATAAGGCAAGCGGAACATATTAATATTCGACACGGGAAAGAAAGAAAATTATTTATTTAGTGATAGCCTCCAACGTACAATTTGATAATTAACATATTACAAGCGATGTACATTCTGATAGTATACCCTTTGTACGCTACATCTTTTGCTACACTTTTTGTTGTAATTAATGGGAGTACTTCCTCATGTAATTTATGGTTTAATTACAACAGGAACACAAAAACACTTAATGAAAATTAGCAATAAAATTTTCAATCATCGATAATTAAATGGAGCGCATAAAAATAAATGGCCTATTTCCCATTATATGTACGCATTGTTAGGTACGCAGTTAATGCAAAAAAGTAAGCGAAGTGCGCAGTAAAAATAGTTGTAAAAGAAAAACATAAGCTTCGTTGAATTAGTCTGTTTCATTCGAATTTAAGTGCTCATTGTCTTGTACGCGTTTACATTTTTTTTCTGTCTTTTTATCTATTTGTTTAAAAGCGTACGTAAGTGCAATTTATAATGTTAAAAGCAGTAAACAGAAAAGTATGAGACGGTATCGCCTAATTTAACATAAATGCGATAACAGTCACACTCAATTACTGACACTAATGGTATGCAAATGTGTTATTAATACCCTATTGATATATAATTACTGGTCGGAGCGAATGGTGCCAATGCGGAGGTAATTTTTAAAAATTCGAATGGTTAAGTATTTGAAAACGCTTTCTATATTATGCTAATAGCACTTGAAATTTTTGTGGTTGCTCTGACCGATTTACATAGCAAACGTTTGTTTTAAATAATTTAAGATTGAGACCAAATGGACAAACAATTTAACAATAAATGAGCTATAAGGCAGACCAATAGCTCCTTCAAGTTAATGAATTATTTACTGTTTCAATTACACTGGCCAACAAATTTCAAATTTTTACAATATATAACGAAATATACTTATGGACAAGGATCCCGAAAAGTATCTCGAAATATTCCATCGGCTCTTATAAACTGCATCCATAGCTCCCCTTCTTAACGTTCGACAGTAATCTGCTAACGTTACAGGATTCCATTTGTCCTGGTAGCGTTTCCCTATTCCCAAAATATTCTAATAGAAACGCTCGCTGTGCTCATTACTGGCGTCCCCCGTATTTTCCGAACAAAAACACAAGTGAGAATGTGCACTTTAAGGAACATATTGCAACCAGCACTGAGAAATGCTTTTATCATTTCCATTACGCCCTAGTAGACAAGCAGTAACAAGTTTAGTGCAAAAATTTGAGTCTACATATTCGTTGTGTGATGTTGCCGTGCCAGTGAGACAACGGGTTGGTCGAAGTGTCCAAAATATCGCTGCCGTTGAAGCGTCCGTAGCAAATGATCCAAATCAGTCAATTCCACGGCGTTCTCAAGAGTTGGACATCGCCCAGACCACTTTATGGCGAATTTTGCGTAAGGATCTTGGTTTACACCCATACAAGATCAAGCTCACTCAAGAATTGAAGCCGATGGACCATTTGAAGCGACGTACGTTCTCCGATTGGGCTCCAGAAAAGATGCGCCAAGATGACCAATTTCATCGCAAAATCATTTTCAGTGACGAAGCTCATTTTTGGCTCAATGGGTTCGTCAATAAGCAAAATATGCGTTATTGGTCGGGCGAAAATCCACATATGCTTCATGAAACACCACTCCATCCATAAAAAATAACTGTTTGGTGCGGTTTGCATGCCGGCGGCGTCATAGGGCCATATTTTTTCGTCAACGATAATGATCGTCACGTTACTGTGAATGGAAATCGTTATCGCGCCATGATTACCGATTATTTTTGGCCCGAATTGGAAGATATGGGCTTGGACAACATGTGGTTTCAACAGAACGGTGCCACAAGCTACACGGCACGCGTTACAATCGATTTATTGGAGAGTAAGTTTGATGAGCGTGTTATCTCAAGAAATAGACCAGTCGATTGGCCGCCTCGTTCGTGCGATTTAACGCCTCTAGACTTTTTTCTTTGGGGCTACGTCGACTCATTGGCCTATGCCAACAAGCCGACAACGTTGGAAGAGCCCAGAGCCAACATTGAACGCGAAATAGCAGCCGTTTCGGCCGAATTGTGTGTCCGAGTCATCGAAAATTGGGTCCAACGAATCGACCGCTGCAAACGTGCCCGCAGTGGCCATATGAACGAAGTAGAGTTCCATTCATAAATGCTTTGATTGTACTTCAACCCGATAATAAAGTTTTTGAAATATCTCAAATGGTCTGCATTTTATTTTGAAAAAAAAGTTGTCAAGTCCTTATTGGAAAACCCCTTATTTGCAACATGTACCTAATTTATATGTGGCTTAACTGTCTTGAATTAGGCAACTGTAGAATACATTCCTTTGATAATATTATCAAATATGAATACTATTGTGTTGAATAGTAAGTAGCTAAGCTTAATTTACCTCTTAATGTGACACATAATTAATTATATAGGTTTAGTATGGAATTTTTTTCTAATATTTACTATTCATATACGAGGTTCATCGAAAATTTCTTTGAAAATGTTTATAAGTTACTTGTGACTTAATATAAAATATACTGCTTTTCAGCTATTGAGAAATGTCTTAAATTTAAACGTTTGTTTTTGTTTGGAGACGAATATAATCGTGAACTTCGTACAGTATCCACATTAAGAACAATTGGATGATCCTCGTATATTAAGCGCTTGCTAAATTTTAAAAGGAACGAGTTTGTTTATGTTTGAAGGAGCAATCGGCAATGGGAATACAAAAGCATAAACCAAAACTGACAAGTATTTGAATATAGATACGTCAAATACGATATTTCTTGCACATTTCGTCTGTATAAACCAGTCTGCGGAGCAACCAATCACATATGGAGATTTTAGAGCAGATAATTTGAAACGTTCTTTTAGTTTAAAAATAAACTATAGTACCCTGTATCAATAATCATCATAGTGAATATCATACAACAACGCTCGTCGTGTTTGAAATGCATTTGAATTAATATACAATTAACTTTTTATTGCACCGTGTTCGAAATCAATTCCATTATCATCCAATGTTTCTACTCGTACATACATATGCGTGTGCAAAATAATAGTCGGCGTGTATGGTATTAATTAGTGGCTGTTCCCAACGGCCCCGGTTTTCGAGATACTCACGTCGCGATAGTGCGCCATCAGCTTCCAGCGCGGAATAACTAAGAGTTAATCAGCCGCTTGTTAACATTAACGAACTCACCATTGTCACTCGGCCGCCACTAAAAATGTCATTCAGTTCGATAACGAAGCCTTTCAAGTAGGACGAGGCACCGTGGGGGCATCTCGCTACTGCGAGGACAGACGCTATATACGCTGCCGTGATTCCGTGCGTGATGCGTGTGCATTCAAAAGACGTCGCCCACTCATATATACGCTTCGTTAGATCGCATTTTTATCCGATGGGCTTAGAACTTTTCTAAACTAGTATACGTAGTATATACAGTCTCGTAAAGAGCTGGTTTCTCGACGAAGCAGGAATGAATCAAGACAGGAAGAGACTATCTAGCACCAGAGCTTTATTATATTCCTACTTGACTAGAATGTTTTCAAGTGATTGAAAATATATAATCGGAAATTGATACTTTCGCAAATTTCTATAATTAAAGAGAATGGAATTTTTGAATTTTTTTAATAAATAGCCCTCATGGAGTATTCAATATTATTACCTCTTGAGCATAAAAAATATAAACGTAATTTACAATAATTGAAAAATCTTAAAACAAAGTACTCATCATCTTTCAAATCTAATTATTTAACAGTTATATATTATATTCGTAAACGTCTATTTTGCAGAACAAAATGCCAACTACTATTTGAACTGATTAAAAGGATGAGAGCATCCCTGAGAAAATTGTATAGATTTACAAGAAGGCTATGTTTAAAAATAAAATGAATTTGATCAAAAAAATTGTTTCTGTGTTAGGCTGGGAAGTTATCAAATCACCCTTTTATATAACATCCTTTATTTGCAAGAATCGAATTTTGTAAATTTTGATAGAGTTGCAACATAATTCTGCTAGTAAAATTAAGATATTATCTAATCAAGCCATCTGTTTTAATGTCGTCATAATATAATACAAATGAATACAAGTAACTTGTGTCAAAATGAAATTTAAATATTTTACGTTATTTTAAAAATTGCGTTATATAATATCGAGTTTAGTTCGACATTGGAGTTGGTGTAAGAAATGTAATGTCGAATCGCACAGATTTTGAGGATTTTCGATGCTCTACGAGACATTTTCATACAGCTTAACCTATGGTCAACAGATAGAATAAATCAAAATTGTTATTCAATCGGTACAGTGAAAATAAAGAGAGAAGAATCCTATTCATGGACTATAAAATGTTTAAAATCGAGGAGCATTTTAATAAATAAAATGACAAGATAATTGCCAAAAACGCTCAAGAAGTTTCTGACTGGTCCAACGTGATGGTTTGGTGGAGAATATCCTACCAAGGTCCAATACGAGAACATAGGCCAAAGTTTACAAAGAGACAGTACATGATGAAGCTCTCGAGAAAAACATTTTACAACAATCAACAATGGACATTTCAACAAGATTTTCCTTTGAATCATAAAGTCGAAATCACACGAGATTGCTCAAAAAGCAATATGCCAGAATTCTCAGCTACTAGTCGTCTACCAACCGGCTTAAATCTCTTAAGCTATGTGTTATAATCCATTATACAGACCAAAACCTGTTTTAAACGTCATTTCAATTTGGAGTCGCTCACACGCTCCTCAAAACAAGCGATTACAAAAATTTTATTGGATGTCATTCCTAATTCTATTGATAAATGGTCTGGTCATTTGATAACTTTTGATAACGTAGAAAGGAGGCGTTTTCAGTAAAATCAATTTCAATTTTTAGATTATAATATATTCATTTATTTTATCCAAAAAAAAATACTAGAAAATAAAACCTTTTCTATTGGTTATGTGAAACAGCACTTATGGCACATTTAGGTAGGTGGAAACTTAAATAAAATTAAAAATAAATGAAAACTGATAGCGCCTACTAAAACAGACGGGAGAATTAAAATTAATTAAGTTTCTCATGAAGCTAAACTTTCCCATCTTAAAAAAAAAACGTACTGACGAGTCGTAGACAGAGAAGCCATAGTTTATGTAATCAGGTTGTTACATATGAAATGTCCGATTTTGTAAGGAATAAAAAAAGTCTAAATTTAAAAAAATATAAATATTTATTCTGCAAAAGTCTCCATTTACATCAATAGTTTGTTGCCAACGGCCTGGAAGCTGAAAAATTCCCTTTGAAAAGAAATCTAGATTTGGTAATATTGGCGGCTCACATATTGCTCAGACACTGCTATTACAGATTCCCGGTCAGGGAAGTCCCTATTTTTTAAGGGACTGTCTAAACTTCGGAAAAAATGAAAATCAGTTGGCGAAAGGTCAGGTGACTAAAGTGGGTGAGGGAGCATTTCGTAACCAAATTCCGAAAGTTTTTGAATTGTCTGTCGTGCAACATGAGGTCTTGCATTATCATGAAGAAGTATGGGTCCATGTCTATTGACTAGTGAGGGCTGCAAGCGGCTCAATTTTCCATGCATAGTTTCCAGTTCGGCACAATAGGACGCGGCCGTGATGGTTTCACCAGGTCGCAAAAATGAATAGTGAATAATACCCTTACTGGTCCACCATACAGTCACCATAATCTTTCGCGGGTGAAGTGATGCTCGTGCATGCTGTCTTGGTGCTTCACCTCGATCTAACCATTGTCCTGACCGTCTCCGATTATCATAAAGTATTCACTTTTCGTCACACGTTACCACTCGATGAAGAAACGGTTCAACTTTCTGTCGATTAGCGAAAGAGGTAGCCACCTCTAATCGACGGAGCTTATTGGCTTCCGTTAATTGGTGCGGCACCCATCGATCGAGTTTCTTCACTTTGCCAATCGAAGAAAGGTGACGACTAATGGTGACAATGGACACTTGAAATGTTTCTGCAAGACTACGCACTGTTGTCGACGGATTACTTTCAACTTCTACACGCAGCTCGTCGTCATTAACGGTGCTACGCCCATATCCGCGAGGCTCATTTTCCAAATCAAAATTTCCCTCGCTGAATTTTTTAAACCATCGCCGTAATGTGCGTTCATTACACGTGGTTTCACCGAACGTCCGATTAATTTCTCGCGTTGCTGCAGCTGCATTTAATCCCTTGTTAAATCGAAAGAGGTAAATTGTCCGAATATCTCTTGCCGACAGCATTTCCATAGGCGAGACAAGGACAGGTGTATTAATCTTTCCAAGAAATGGAATAGGTACACACTTCAAAATAAATACCCTTTTCTACAAATACAATAATTTTCACCAAAAACATACACGTCTTCACACAGGTGCGATTCAGTTCAGACTGAAGGAAAAAACGGACATTACATTTGTAACAACCTGATATAATAAATAATTATAGATATATTTATTAAAAGTAAACTAACAAATTAATGACTAAATCCATTATACGAGTACAACAATAAAAAATTTTTAATAATATTAAATATAATAATTTCTATTTCTTTAAACAACTTACAAAATATATTTTTAAGACTTAAAAAAGTATGTCATAAGTAAAAGAAAATAATTTAAAATTATTCTGCTCCATAGGTTTAAGAAAAGTAAGAAACCTTGCATACGCTTGAATTGCGATAATAATCAAGTCACCACCCAGACAAGCAGTCTAATTGAATCAACTATACTAGTGAGATTGCGGGTCTGCTGTCGAAAGTTTTCTTAGGCAAATTTGCATATTATCGCCTGGATTTGGATGCGATGAAAGGAGCCGGATACGTCTGGAATTGTGCACGTGTGGTAGTTCCTTGAATTTTCGTTTGTTCTTACCTGATTACCGCTAACAAGAAAGGAAGCGAAAATTATATGACGAAAATTATACTGCGTAGAATATCTAAAACAACAGTATCAACATAAATATTTTCGGGAATGAATAGAATTTAATTTTAATTATTTTAATTTAATTAATAGTTAAATATCACTGTCGATTTATATTGTATGTCCCATATTAATCGCCATTGCGTGTCAAGAAATTTGTAATAATTACAAGCCGTTTGCATTTAAATATATTTCAAATTCAAAACAACCATTATAGTATTAGGAAAATCCGCATATTATCGGTTTTGGGTCAGGTACCTGTTACGAGGGAGCGTTTTTATATTCGCGGAATGAGCGGGTTGTAGAGGGGTGAGTAGGCGCATTGGGGGCGTGGCCTGTGCAGCGACTCATGATTAGTATAAATACGAAGTTTTATTGTTATTAGACAGTTAGTCTTTGAGCTATCGTCAACCAAGTAACATAATCAGGAGTGAAAAGTGAAATATGGAAAAAATCGAATATCGTGCCGTTATAAAGTTCCTTACCAGGCAAGGAAAATCAGTCGCGACCATAATGAATGAGATGTCATTGGTTTACGGCGACTCTTGTCCAGGAAAAACCATGGCGTACAAGTGGCATAGTTTATTTAAACAAGGAAGGGTATCCCTTGAAGACGACCCGAGGCCGGGCAGGAGCATTGAGGTGACCACGCCAGCACTTATCCAAAAAGTTGAACAAATTGTACTCGAAGATGCTCGACTAAAGAAGAAACAACTCGCAGAAATGGTTGGAGTATCCGATACAACAATTTTTAAAATCCTACACGATCATCTCGGCATGTCTAAGGTCAGCGCAAGATGGGTGCCGAGAATGCTCACGCCGCCGCAAAAACAACAGCGCGTAGAGTGTTCGCGTGCATTTTTGGACCTCTGTAATGAAGACAAGGATGGTGTATTGAGTGGAATTGTTACTGGAGACGAAACTTGGGTTCATCATCATGAACCTGAGTCCAAACAAGATTCCATGCAGTGGCATAAAAAGGGCACAGCACCTCCCAAGAAATTTAAAGTGTCACAATCAGCTGGGAACTCATGGCAACGGTATTTTGGGACTCGGAAGGAATATTGTTGATTGATTATAAAGATAAAGGTGTTTCTATAACCGGAGAATATTACGCTTCAATATTAGAGCGACTAAAAGAAGCCATTAAAGAGAAAAAACGGGGAAAATTGACAAAAGGTGTTCTGCTTTTGCACGACAACGCGCCCGTCCACAAGAGCCGCGTTGCGTTAGCTGCCCTGCATAAGGTGGGCTTCGAAATTGTGAATCACCCACCCTACAGCCCAGACCTGGCCCCGAGTGATTACTACCTGTTTCCGAAAATGAAAAAAGAGCTGCGGGGTAAAAAATTTACTGCCGATGATGAAGTCAAGGAGGCAGTTTCCGCGTATTTTGCAAATAAAGAGAAATCATTTTTTTATGAGGGTATAAATAAATTAATTGAAAGATGTGAAAAATGTATCCGTCTTGCAGGTGAATATATTGAAAAAGAAAAATAATTTGGTTTTTTTATTTCCACCCCTTGTCCCCCATTCCGCGAATATAAAAACGCTCCCTCGTATTAGGGTCTAAATACAGATAATGAAATATGTGAAAGCACTACGAAAAATATGTACTCCTGTTAACGAAATGTAGCAAAATGTTTTTGATGAATTTTTACGATTTGTAATAATTATAAAATTATCGTATACTTTAAATTGCCTTGTTTATCTTTGTTCATTATATGTCAATTCTCAGTTCCTATCACTAATTCTAAATATTATCAATCTTCATCCCCCAAAAATGTATTATTCTCATTAACATATCTTCACTATAGGTTTTTATGATGAATGTTTAAAAGATATCTGCAGGATCTAATAATAAGACATATTCCAAGATGAGAAAGTTTTGCTTAATAGTTGAACAAAAAATAAACAAGAAAAACTTTCTGGAGTATGGACCATGTTTCTAAGTGTTATCCCTTCTAAAGTCCTTCCGACGGTTATTATTCTGCTCATTCTCTGTAGATGTGCTCACCATCCAAGTTAACTTCGTTCGATAAATTTTTCATAAAAATAATTCTAGTTCATGTTTTCTATCTTTTTTATAAATCCAAATCCCCTTTGTGTTTACTCTTTTCACCCTCCTCAAATCTTATTTTTGCCTCTTTGGTAACACCTGCGTCTCGTATCTGTTTGTAAGAATAGATCTATATATTAATTTTTTATCGTTTGGTAATATCTGGACGTATATAATAATATATACATATAATATATTGGATTTTCCAATAGGGACTTAACAATTTTGTCTTCCAACACGAACGCTACCTTGAACGTTTTTCATGATCCCTCAACGTCAAAACGTCAGTCAAGGTTAACATTTTTATCATGATAATGTTCAAAATTACTACCACAATTCCGAGTCGGTAGTCGAAACTTTAAGAGCGCTTACTTTAATAATGGATCGTAATAATCATCCCATTAGACAGACTATGTGGGCTATAATGGAAAAATTTGAGTCAGAATGTTCCTCTGCTAATGAGACAACAAACCGGCCAAAATATGCCAAATCATTCGATTCCAGGTCATTTACAGGAAATGGGAATCTCTCGAACCACGTAGTGTCCTTAAAAGATCAAACTAGGTCAAGCCTCTTGCTTAATCAAAGCGCCGAAACTTCTTCGACTGAGCTCTGCTAAAGATCGAAGAAAATCCTCAATTTCATCGAAAAAACACCTACAGCGATGAAGCTCATTTTTGGCTTAATAGCTTTGCCAATAAACAAAATATGGTTTATTGGAGAACAATAAACTCACATGTGCTTCAAGAGACTCCATTACAACCACAAAAAGTGACCGTGTGGTGTGAATTTTATGTTGGAGGTGTGATTGGACCATGTTTTTCATCGATGAAAATGATCGCCATATTACGGTCAATGGAGTTCGTTATCGTGCTTTGTTGGAAGACTACTTTTGGCCAAAATTGAATGGACTTGATATCAGCGATATGTGGTTCTAACAAAATAGCGTCACATATCACACAGTTGGTCGAACAATTAATCTATCGAAGCGGAAGTTTGGTAACCGCGTAATCTCGAGAAATGGTACGTTCGAGTGGCCACCTCGCTTATAAGATTTAACGCCCTTGGATTTCTTTTTGTGAGATTACGTTAAGTCGTTGGTTTATGCCAACAAGTCCATAATGTTGGAGGAGCTCAGGGACAATATTGAACGCGAAATTATCAACATTCAGGCCGATATATATGAAAGAGTGTTGGAAAATTCTCTTCAAAGAATTGATTGCTGCAAACGTACTTGCGGTGGTCATATGAACGAGGTCGAATTCCATAGTTATATGTAATATCTGTACTGCATCTGGATTAAATTTCAGGTCAATATCTCAATTATTCTGTGTTTTATTTAAATACAAAATTACCATGTCCTTATTGAAAAACCCATTACAAGCCTTAAATCAGAGGTTTAAGTGTTTGAGTAATTATCTACGAAATAGTCAGCAATATTTTCATGAAAAGTAGTACGAATAACATTTTTTTAGAAATTTTGCTTTATCTTAGACATCAAACAGAATATAGAAATTCATCTCTGTTCAATTTATGGATGTTATCCTTTGACAACTTATTTATAAAACATCGTCACCATAGGAATCATATTCAATTTTATCTACTAGAAACTTTTCAAGCTAACTAGATACCAAATCTTTATATTGATATGATCTTTCTATATCTTAGTTTCCTTTCTTATTTCTAAGAATCTTGCTCAATGCGTGATAGATTTTGTTTGTCTTTCCCATTGTGTTATTTAACTCAATCTCTTGCTTCACTGTGTTTTTAATTATAACTCTTATGTACTGGGAAGATATTAATCTGTTCTATTAATTCAGAAATTAATCGAAGTTGTTCTTGTTTCTTTTTATCTAACACAACCATAATTTTGGAATAAAGTTTAGAAAATATTGAGGTAAGTATGAACAATCTTCATTTCTTTTGTCTAAACCCCATTCCAAACTATCAGGATTCCTTTCAAATCTCTCCCCAGATTTCTACGCTGGCTAATATAATTTCTATTTACATATTCTAAATGCCTTATTGTTTAATACGTTTTACTTGAAAAACAAAAGATCTTATACTCGAATCTTGAACGAGGATTTATTTATATTAAGATTAGATTCGTATTTAAAGTTATTTATTATATATTTAGCATTCAACATTTCGCAACTGATACTGGCAATATATCACAACAATATTAAAATTTAGTCACCGAAATAGCGATGAATTTCCCATGTGGGAAAAGCAAGAAAATGAAAAAAGCTGACGGAAATAGTAACGCATAGAAATAGAAAAGAAAAGACAAACAAAATATTTCAAATATATAACTAGGTGAAACAATGTGTTCCCACGCAGGAATAAATGACAGTACTGATCGAATACGTGACGTGCATGAAACGAGCACTCAAGAGAGGAGTCTCCTTTCTGAATCTTGGTGGACGTGTAGATGTGTATGTGTGTGTGTGTATAGGAGTCTGCGTATTTGTGTGGAGGCACCCCCGCCACGTACTGTCCATGCTTCAGGAAATTGAACTTCGGGATCCTGTGAATGGGAAACGTAATGAACACGGCGCCTTCACCTCCGAAAACTTACCCTCTGCATCCAGTTTCAATCATCATCAGTACATTAGGGCCGTGCTTAGATTCGCAAAATCTTTTTAAAGAGAAACCAGTATACCGATAGCTAATATTGAACGATCAAGGGAGTATTATTTACCTTATAATTACAATACAAACTACTATTAAGTGCCTTTTAAAGTTTTCGTAGTGGCAACGGCTTTCAAAACTTACTTTTTCCCAACCAAAATCAACCGTCTGAAATGTCTCAAAGTAATCAACTGTTTAAAGTACGGAGTATAAAGTTCCACCTTGCAATTTAGAGGAAGGTTGGTAAAATTAATTTATCTATTATTGCTTTTATTCTTATATGAAAGTGGTTGAAGTATAAATCAGATCTTTTTATCGCTCACTAGTTGCAACTTGTGGAGCTTTAGTATCTGTTCGATGAAGATATTAAGAGGGAGTCAGTAATGTTATGTCTGAATTGAACAACGCATCAATATTAAATTTTTGAAGAGGATCCAGCTCTACAATAACTTGAAGAAACGTCACCTCGCAAAAAGTACTTGCAATTATCTTTTCCTTTATATAATAGAAGCCCATTGATAAGCTTTATTAACGATATAGTCGACAACTTGTACAAGCTTATGAGCTGATTGAAGATGACCAACAACTTAAAGTATGGGAACTTAATGTGAAAATTGTGGGCAAGGTGGGTATTCGTCTCCTAATCAAAAAGCAAATCGTCTTTCCGCATTTGAAAAGCGCGATTTAGAATAGAATTTGATAATTTTTGTCATATTGTCACATATGATGAGATGTGGAGTATTATTACTTGAAATAAAAGTAAACAAACATGGAGTGGTGACATATTGGGGAAGGATCATCTCGAAAAGCCAAGATTTATTTTTTTCAGCGAGGAACGTCCAACTGTCTTTAGGAATTGCAAAGATGAATAGCTCCAGATTTCTCAGAAAGACATGAAGAACTAGAAGATATAAAGAAAATGCCAACAACTTCAAGCTCAGTTTTATATGCTCAAAAGGATGCCAAATAAGATATCGCAAAGAAACAGAACTACAAAAATCTGTTAATTGGTCATTGAGATCACCAAACTTACTACTCCCTGATTTTTTCCTATGGGGATACACAGTCTGTCGCAGAGAAAACTGAACTATTTTAAAACGAAAACAAAGGCTTACTATTTTGGTAAAATTCATTTATTTTATCCAAAGTAGTCGCCTTCGGCTTCAATACAACATTTTGCACGATTCATTAACATGTCGAATGAATTTTTAAGTTCATCTTTAGAGATGTCTTTCAAGATCGCTGTCGACGTCTTTTTAATGGCTACAACGTTAACATAACGCTTTCCTTTCTTTGACAAATATAGTTGGAGAATAGCTAGAAATCATAGGGGGGCAAATCCGGTGAACGCAGTGAATGGCTGCATGGTTAAAATGCCATTTGTAGCTAGAAAATCAGTGATAAACGTCGAGCGATGAGATGGTGCATTATAATGTAACAAACGCCAGCCACCATTTTCTCGATATTGAGGGTGCACTTGACGAATAAACGCCAAAAGACCCTTCGTAACACCAAGATAATGTACAGCATTGACTATTTGACTAGTTGGTACAAACTCTTTGTGCACTATGCCTTTCGAATCAAAAAAACAAGTCAACATTGTCTTCACTTTTGACTCTCCAAATGGTTTTTTTCGGTCTTTCTTCGCTTGGAAGCTTCCAAGCGATCTGGATCATATTTAAAACACCACATCTCATCGTCAGTTACAATAAAATACTTGAAGTTTTTGTCATTTTTTGTCTTTAATCAAGTCTGTACAGTGTTGAATACAGTTAGCTTGTACAAACCTTGCACAAATCTTTCTCACTCCCAAATGCTGTGTCAAAATGCGATGAATTGAATCTTTGGAAATATTTAATTCAGTTCCAATGTATCGCAATGAGGATTTCGTCTCAAGGATTTTTTTGCACCAGGCTGTTCGTCGTCATTTATGTCCGTACAACCGTCTTAAATCGTTTATACCACTCATACATACTCGTACGTGATAAAAACGCATCATCATACACTTGTTCTATCGAATCAAATGTCTCAGTAAACGATTTGACTAGTTTAAAACAGATATCTGCTCTCTGTTCAAAATTCATTTTTCGATTAATGCCAAATGCACACTGTCACATTATGCGTAATTTATCTACTTCTAACAATGCAAATGTTATTATATTGGGTCTGGGAAAAAGTTCGTGGCGTTTTTTCAGTAAAATTCAACTGGTCCCCGCATGGCGCGTGGACGAATTCATTTAAACCGAATATGCTCCATTATTATCGACAATGTTTCGCCATTTTTTTGGTAGATCCATGATCCCATCGGTGAAAAACTTCTGTGGTTTCTGGTCGAAAAACTGAATCAAGTAGTTTTCACAGGTTTCTTTTGAAACCAACTTAATTCCATTGAGAGAGTTCTGCAGAGATCGAAACAGATGATAGTCAGAGGGTGCTATATCCGGACTGTAAGGTGGGTGCATCAAAACTTCCCAACCAAACTCTCTCGATTTTTGACGGGTCATCAAAGAAGTGTGTGGTCGGGCGTTGTCATGATGGAAGACAACACCTTTCCTATTAATCAATTCGGGCCGTTTTCTTTCAATCGCCTGGCGTAATCTCTCTAGTTGTGCACAGTAGAGTTGAGAATCAATCGTCTGACCAGTTGGAAGTAGCTCGTAGTGGACGATTCCCCTCCAGTCCCACCATACACACAGCATCACTTTTTTTGGCGTCAATGTTGGCTTAGCGAACGCTTGTGACGGCTCACCATCCTTTATCCACGATCTTTTACGTTTCCGATTATCGTACGTAATCCATTTTTCATCTCCGGTTATTAAACGTTTCAGAAACGGCTCGATTTCATTCCGTTTCAGCAGCGCATCGCAGATGTTAATTCGGTCCATCATGTTTTTCACGCTCAACTCATGAGGAACCCATACGTCAAGCTTTTTTTTTGTAACCAGCTTTGTGTAAATGGTTCAAAACAGTTTTGTGGTCAATGCCTAGCTCCATGCCAATATCGACACTGCTGATATGCTTATCTTGTTGGACTTTTTCAAGAATTTCATCAGATTTTTCAGTGATTGGACGACCGGAGCGTGACTCATCTTTCACATTGAAATTTCCAGAACGAAAGCGAGCGAACCATTTCCGCGCAACAGATTTCGATAAAGTACCTTCACCGTACACAGCACAAATTTTATCACAAGCCTGCGCAGCGTTGTTCCCCTTATCATAATAATATTGCAGAATATAGCGAAATTTCTCATTATTCTTCTCCATTTTCAAGTGCGAATAACTTTCCAACCACTGCACCGATTACAATGTTTCTACGCTCAAACTAACGTTCGGAAGGTCATCTAAAAAACGAGCCCTCGGTGGTGTCGCTGTGACTTGTTGTTCTTTAGTTATCGGCAACCAATGCCATCTATCGGGAAAAACGCCACGAACTTTTTCCCAGACCCAATATTTTAACATAGCATTGTTGAAAAATCTACCTTACCGACGCTTATATTTTTTAATAGATGACGCCACTAAGGATTACTATTTTAAAAAAGTTCGGTTTTCTCTGCGATCGACAGTATATTTAAAGTCTAAAGTGTATGTAAACAAACCATGCACGCTACAATATTTAAAGGACATCATTACTCAAGAAACTAATTCGATAGGCCAGGCTATATTTCCGAAGTTATGCACTGTTTTCGAACACGTCTTCAGTAATGTCCAAAAAACATTGGTACTCATTTGAAAAATGTTATTTTTAAAAAATAAGACTGCATTAAATGTACAATAATTAAATGTTTATCTAGATTTTGTATTTTTATTACACCACAGCCCCTTAAAAACAGGCAATTGCGGTGCTCTGTATAACACTTGAAGGATGGGTCACTTGTCCCTTTGACATAAATAAGTATACATGAAGTATCAGTGGGTTTAGTTGTTAAAGTATTAAATAATATTTCGTGTTTCTTCTAAAAAATAAATAAAATCTTGCGTAAAATTTCAGAACGTTATCTTAATTCAATTATTATAGCCGGCAATTATCCTTAACGAATATATTCTCCTCCACCCATCTTTTTTCTGGATATATACATATGCTTATGTATATAGATGTGGGAAATATCCGTGAAATTGCATCAGAACGGGCATCAATGAGTGGTGCCATAGAAGAAGACCGTAAGGAAGAGACGAAGAAAGCAGGAATTTTTCAATAATATTTTACGTCCCGTCCCGAGGTAATATTTCTCTTATTCGCTTACGCATTGGTCTCTCTCTCTTTTTCAATTTCCAGCGTTTCAATTTCAAAACTGGAGGTCGATCTGCTTTTATCTCGTCCATCAGTAATCACAGGAACGTTTACTGGGAGAAAGCCAGCCAACAGTCTCTATATATCTATATATGTATATAGTATTTTCTCCTATCCCCCTTACGTATATTGTATGTATGTACGTACATACCTATAAATATCCGTGAACACTAACGCTTGTACAAAATAGATTGGAAAAAGTGCAGTATTATCTATGATTAGGAGTAAATTAGAACGTATTCATAACTATAAGTATCCATATTGTAGGCTAAACTACAAATATTGGGACATTTAATACAAGAAAGTAAAAACAAACCTATCTATGTAGTATATTTAAAACAATACCAACACTATTAACAGTAACAATCATTGTAATAGTAATAATTAAGATTGAACAATGCTTCAAGTAACCAGCGACAGAAACCGATGTGGGACAAACGCATGCAGGTATTGTCGACAGCTTGCACCGTGTCTGTGACGCGAAGATAGGAAATAAGAGTGGTGTTGCCCAGCTTCAAAGTAATGCTAATTTTAATATTGCAGGTGTAGATCTGCCTGTTCAATTTGAGTCGAAAACTTAGGAGTTGTTTTGGACACTCAACTGAGATTAGATACGCATGTCCTTCAATGCGTTAGACGTGCTTATGTTAATTTAAAGTTAATATTCTCTCATAGGCACTGTTTTGCGACTGACACCAAGCGTAGCTTGTGCGTCTCGTTGGTGTTGTCGCACTTTTCGTTCGCTTGTGAGTTGTATGGTCCATGCTTTAGTGTTAATTCTGTTTCACGCATTCAGAGAGTCTAGAATTAATGACTGAGATTAATTTTCGGCATAAAGAAATTTGACCACATCGCACACAAATTGAGTGTGGCCGGATGTTTGAATACGAGGGACAGACGAACTTTGCAAATGGCCAGTCTGTTTCATAGGATCGTAGTGTGTAGGTAGCCGGCATACTTATACAATAAAATTACACCGCCTGTGCGTCGAACAGCATTGTATGAGGGTTCGTTTTCTCACCAGATTGCTAAACTTTATAATGCTGTACCTAATGAATTTAAGCGCTTCTTTGTGACACGCTTTAGAGTCCTCTTGAAGCAGAAGTTGTTGTCCAGATAGCTGTGTGTGATCTTCTCTACAACCTACCCGACCATTTGATTTTAGCGTGTTTGTGCATCATTGAAAAAAGTGTTTTTTTTTGTCTCGCTGATATATGTACTTACAGAATTTTAGGTTAAGTTAGCTTTTAGGCATTTTCTTTTTCCGTTAATTTGATTGTTAATCTCAGGATGCATAGGAAGAACAACTTTACTAGGAGTTGATATGCACCCTGTGATTTCCGAAAGGAGAGGAAGGGAGAAATATGGGAAATTGTGTTTTGATTTGTACTTTTTTGGAAATAAACTATTAGTATTAGTATTATACCTTGTAAAGGTGGATTACTAACTGCGACGGGTGTAAATAAATTGCTAAATCGTTTTCTTACATTCGAATGTATGGGATTCCCGGCGAGGCCGTATGTTACTCTAAATTCGGAGGTTTCTTCAATATTGGTAATAGTGATAGGAAAGTATTAATCAAAAAACTTAAATATAACCCCTTACCCCATCAATGTTCGTATTCTTTATATGTATTTCGACAATTAAGTTGTCATCATCAGCAGATAATTAATAACAGAACTCCGCACAATTTTCCCCGCTAAATACCAAACACACAAAATTTAATAGGTTCCCTAGTGTTAAACTAACACTTATGCTAAAATATATCCTCGCTTCCACTTATGGAGTTTTTAAACGGTCGTACTTTCCAAGAACTCGTAGGGGCAAGAATATATTATCGGAACTTTTTTTATGGTTACACATGGTTTTATTTTACACAATAAATATGCTCTCGTAACTGTCCACGGTACTTATTTATATTTTTGATTAAATGCAATACACCAGTCAAATTAAATACTCAATTGGAATACGGTAGGAAGAACATATCCCGAACATTAAGTTTAAGCGGCCTAAGAAATTCAGTTTAACGAAACACGTGCTAGAATATAATCGTAGTGTAATCGTGGATTGTCTACCACGATGGCGTCGTAATAAATAAATGCTTAGTTCTTTGAAAAATACATACTGCATTCCACCACAAATTGTGAGCTTATGCATTTTAGAATCTTATATTTAAACACTTTTACACTGCTGTAATTTTCCAATTAAATGTTGGGAATCAATCAAATGTCATTTGTTATAAAAAAGATGGCATATTTAGAACATAATGCTAAGTTTATCCAAAAGATGACGCTAGTTATCAAGTCTCATTTCCCACCAAATCATCGTCAGTTATACAAAAAAATAGAGAGAGAATACTACGGAAAATATCTTAATCGTTAAAATCATAGATCTGTTCTTATAGTTTTTACAAAAGTCAAAGATCTTCGAATATTTGTACACCAATGAGGCGACGTTTATACTCCCGCAGGTTCTTGTAAACGAACAGTATCACATTTATATCCATTCGTTATGTAATTAAATCCGGTTTGAAAGCTAGCGTATGGCATAAATTAAAATATTCAACACAGTATGCCCACACTTGCTTCAACGAATTTGTTTATTTAGTTGTGCCCGAATAAATCATAACTTCCGGAAATTGAAATGTGTTTATTGCATTAAGTTTTATTCGATTGGCGTATGTATGTATATGTGAACAAATAAAACGTGCTCGTAAATATGCACGAACAGAAACCAGATTTTTATTAATTTTTCATCGTTAGTCCGTGTACGAACGTATGACTGTGTGTATGTATGTATATATACAAAAGCTCTCGTATTTGTGTCTATGTATGTATATATGTAGAGCACGTATAAAACCAAATAAAACACACCAGTTCAGTTCATATAAAGATTCATGCATGCCGTCTACCAGAGGCGGCACAAGGATAATTATCTGTAAAATAATCAAAGCAAAAAAACATGTTCATAAAGAGTAAGTACCAATAATAAAGGACATACTGAATTAATGAAATGAATTGAGAGAGTGTTGAAACAGGTTGTCATCATATATCAGATTATGCAAACTACTACTGGCTACAAGCTTCTAATTTCTTCCACTATTGCTTCTATTTTCTGCAATCCTTATATCGTTGCTAACTATGTAGTTGAGATATTGCAATGGATCTGGATGTATCGGACAGTAGTTTAATCGTTTAACCTATTCCACCCTTTTTTTTTTGAGTAAGGACAAATGCTAATCTTACCATCAAGCAAGAGACCAAGGTCCACGGTATGTGGGGCTCGTATCTACTAAAAAACTTTACTTTGTTAAGAAGAAACTTCATCCTGGAATCGCTGCTTCCATTACTTGAAGATGGCACCTTGTAATTAGCCTTGATGGCTACTGTCGTTGCTTCACTGTCACTTTTCGTCGTTTCCAGCATTGCGACTAATATATTTGCCAAAATCTCTGAAAACTGTCTGTACCGTTGCATATATTCGAAACTTACGACTCTTATTTCAGTTGATCACCATGGATTTGTCAGCAAATATTCCACTAATCTGACCGTCTTTACTCAGTACCTATTGAATAATTGAGTGACGTGTCTCAAGCGGACGTTATTCATACTGATTTTACAAAGGCCTTTGATCGTATATCGTTCATTGAATACTTCCGATAATTTAGAGACCGCAGAGTTTGTCCCATCATTAATATCACTTAGTTCTTGTTATTTGTCTGATAGGAAGCATTACGTTTTTTACTTGAATCAACACTCAAATTACTTTATTCCTATCTCGGGAGTTCCTCAGGGTACGAACTTGGAATCCTTGCTTTTTCTGGTTTTCGTCAATGATTTTTGTAATGACATTCATTGTCACAAGTTATTATTTTCCGACAATCTTAAATCTTTCCACCAAGTGGAACAGGTTGGTGATTGTGAGTTCTTGCAGGATCAGATATGTATATATATATATATATAATAAACAAGGAACTAGTAGGTAATTCGATCTATGAACTGAAAGACTTGATATTTTTTTCCTTTAGACTATCTATATTTCGCCACTGCTTGGTGGCTTCTTCAGGAGAGCCAAGAAAATTATCAAAGCCACACACTAACTAGACATAACAATACATAACATATACCGTCACGATCGAAGAACATTACATGTTGTCTCATCTAACCTTGACACTTATTAAATCCTGGATTTCATCTAACCTTGACACCTATTAAATCCTGGATTTAATAGGTATCAAGGTTAGATGAGACAACATATAATGTTCTTCGATCGTGACGGTATATGTTGTGTAGTGTTATGTCTAGTTAGTGTGTGTCTTTGATAATTTTCTTGGTTCTTCTGAAGAAGCCACCAAGCAGTGGCGAAATATAGAGAGTCTAAAGGAAAAAATAGTCTTTCAGTTCACAGACCGAATTACCTACTAGTTCCTTGTTTATTATCATTAGTACGGTCGTTAAACCTTCCTTCATTTATATATGTGTATTGAATACAATTGGTGTAAAAGAAATCTAAATGTGGAGTACTTTCCTGTTCAAGAAATTCAACACCATACATCATCCTTACTGCCTAAATGACTCTTACTACATCGTGAGAATATAGTGGATCCTGGCGTTACTTTCGTTTACAAACTGTCGTTTTCATGTTTAAAATGTTTCCAACTTCAGTTTAAAAACTTTGGGTTTGATAATTAAAAATATGCGTAATATGCAGCACTGGATGCTGTATTATCCATATATATTCCTATGTGCGCTCTAAACTTGAGTACGCTTCCTTGGTTTGGTCGCCTATACATGCATACCAAACACGTATCCTGGAGTTAGTACAAAGAAGGTTCCTAAAACATCCTTTCTTCAAATATAGTGGCACATATCCTACTCGGAGCTTTGATCATCAAAAACTGTTAGATATGTATTGTTTGGGACTGCAATAATCTTTGTCTTGTAATTAGATGGTAAATTTGTTGGGCAAATAAATATTATTACTGTTATTATATACATATATTTTGTCTCTAGCGCCGGCTCTGTTCAATGAGCATGTAGGTGCACGTGTGTTATATTGGTAGAAAGAGACAGCCGAAGCTAAAGGTCCCAATAGAAGCGAATGAACGATGCAAATAGCAAAACGAGCTTTTTCAACTTTAATTAAATTATTATTGTGAATTGATTTGTTTATATTGTTTCGATATGGTAGACGGTCTTGTCTGACCATTTAAAATTTTAATTAATTCCCACACGGCGGCCCGAATCACACACGCGAACGAAACACATATAAAAAGATCGATTTACATCGTCCCAAAACAACCACTAGTAACCGCTTGATGTTATGCACGTATGTTATGTATAGGTGTGTGTGGTGGTACTTCTCTATCGTCCGTCTCACTCATACGCCCCTACATTCAACGTTTACATCGCACTTGATGAGTTTAATCAACGTTTTGTCAATATCGTTTCCATTTAATTGCATTTAGTTTGCCGATCAAGTTAAATGATGTTTCACTGTTCCGACTTGCAAATGAAGCCTTGTCGACCGAATTAACGCTGGAATTTTATAAAACCGTTGACTTACACGTAACCATACAGAGTACCTACTTCAGCAACTGTGGAATTATATAATTTTCTCGCATCTTGTTATCTACGTTTCCAAATTAATGAGTATTTACGCTTTCTGTAAAATTAATAGTTTATTTTGTGTATAAACTAGACGTATAGTTATGAAAATTAAAGCAAAAGGAAAAAGAGAAATGTAAGTGTTGTCTTAGTAATACACAGTCTGTCGCAGAGAAAATGGAACTTTGTTAAAATAGTAATTCATAGTAGCGCCATCTATTAAAAAAGGACATTATTATTAAAGATAGATCTTTCACTAATGTTGTGTCAAAATATCATGACATTGATATCATTAGAAGCAGAGAAATTGCGTATGAAGTAACAGTGTGTATTTGGCATTGGTCGAAAAATTAATTTTGAAAAAAGAAAACTTAAAGCTGCATTTCGTTCTAAGATATTAATATAAAATTCTATAGGATACAGTTAATATGTATGTTGTAACTTCACAAGAGGCATCTCTTAACTTCTAATAAACTCCATCATATCACAAGATTCCGGTCTATAAAAACAAAGTACAATCACATTTATCCACCAAGTACAAAGTCAACGGCAGGACAGTCAAACACATTAACCCCGAACAAGCGGTTTAATCTCTTCCTTGTTAGGTAGTTTTTTACATGTAAATAGCGCTACCTCCATATTTTTCAAGGTCTCTACAAAAATAAGAGATTAACTTGTGCTATTCCAGTGAAAAAAGTTTCAATCGACATTCCATCATCCAATGTTCAGTGAGGCATATCACATTATACGAAATTCTCCTCAAGAATGCTTGTAACTCCAGGACGCAAATGTTAAGACACCGCACGTTTTGATGAAATATTCCAAAATTTGTATTAACACTGTTGGTGAATGCTACGTTTTCTCGGAGGTCTGTTGTACCCGGGATAAAAAACAGTTCATTTTAGCTCCAAAAGGGCAAATTTTAGAATTATGAACATCTGATATCGGTGCATAGGCAGTCTGTCGCAGAGAAAATGGAACTTTTTTAAAATAGTAATTCATAGTAGCGCCATCTATTAAAAAAGGACATTATTATTAAAGGTAGATCTTTCACCAATCTTATGTCAAAATATCATGACATTTGCATCATTAGAACCAGAGAAATTGTGCATAAAGTAACAGTGTGTCTTTGGCATTGGTCGAAAAATTAATTTTGAAAAAAGAAAACTTAAAGCTTCTTTTTGTTCTAAGATATTATCATTAAATTCTATAGGATGCAGTTAATATGTTGTAACTTCACAAGAGGCGTCTCTTAACTTCTAATAAACACCATCATATCAAAAGAGTCCGGTCTGTAAACACAAATTACAATCACATTTATCAACCAAGTACAAAGTCAACGGCAGGACAGTCAAACACATTAACCCCGAACAAGCGGTTTAATCTCTTCCTTATTAGGTAGTTTTTTTACATGTAAATAGCGCTACCTCTATGTTTTCCAAGGTCTCTGCAAAAATAATAGACGAAGTTCTACTAATCCAGTGAAAAAAGTTTCAATCGACTTTCGGACATCCAATGTTCAGTGAGGCATATCACATTCCATGAAATATCCCTCAAGAATGCTTGTAACACCAGGACACAAGTGTTAACACACTGCACGTTTTGATGAAATATTCCAAAATTCATGCTAACATTGTTGGTAAATGCTACGTTTTCTCGGAACTCTGTTGTACCTTGCCAGATTTTCGAATTATGAACAATATCAATTTGAGCGATTGAAACCGATATTTTAAATGAGGAGTATTACTCTGGATAAAATTTTGAGAGGCAAAATTTTCAATCTTCCCAATAGATAGTCAAAAACAACCAAGAATAATGTAATTATTTTAATAAATTTTTCAATTTATTTATGGAACTTTTTGTAAAAGCCACTAAAAACTTTTCGAACTGTTCGATATGCAAAATGTAGAATTCATTGTCCATATCGGAATTCTGCAAATTACATTTGATTGTACACACATTATAGTTTATAGATATTCAATGTACTCTTCATCATCAATTGCAGGGATAATATCCAGATAATGGCTGAATTTATCCCGCGTTCGATGAAAAATGTGTTGCGTCACTGAGTTCACCGCAGCTGTGCTTCGGTTTCTGATGTATATTATTTAAATTTGTGAGAATAGGTGGTAGGCAAGCTGCATCGTTTAGGAGTTTCGACAGGGAGTGAAATTGGGAAGCTTCGGTGGCTAGAACTGAGATTTTTTTAAGAAATGTTGAACATCCAAGTGTTAGTGGAGTGGAGTTCCGTCCTCCTGGAAAATGTAATCTTCTAAATCTTCATTTATTCAGACAGTTTTACCAAATCATTTATTCGAGCAAGAAATGCTCTTCCTCATTAGAGGTTGTTCAATGTTATACTTGCGACGAAATGCACTCTACACACCGCGGTCATAGTTTCATATTTATTGAACTCACGAATTGAAAAGAATCTTAGGTTGCATAGTAGCGATCTTACCTGCAACTGAAATTGCGACGCTGGAGTACTCTAGGGGTAGTATTTTAAATTTTACAGCAAATATAGGTGACAGGATTCACAAATATCGCGTATAGTGCGGGAAGTGTAACAAACAATCGAAATTATGTTCGTCTTTTTCGAATCATTCCGTACATGTGTTCCAAAAAATAGTACTTTCTGACCGTATACAAAATTTTATCATTGAAATATGGAATTAATTCAATGTATTTTAAACATAGTCATCAATAAACTGAATTAGACAATTTCAATTTTCGCCTTCTAACGCATTTCATGCATATTTTCAATTTAACGCATCTTTCTTTTTGACATAGCTCTTTAACTGTGTTAGAGCTGAGACCACGGGCGATGTGTATCGGCAAAATGAATTATTTCGGGCCCTGTTATAAATACGTAGGCTATGTTTGCGTTTTATTAACTTTCGTTTTTACCAATTTGCATCTTGTTTACATTGCGAGGGATTTCCATGCAAATCTACAATAAGATCTAAAATTGAAAAATTAGATAGGAAACACCCGACTCGTTGCTCGCTTGTTATGTTTTCCTTGTCGATTTTTCCAATTTCTTTTTTATTTTTTGAAAACTCAATATTATATTTCGTAATCGATTTCATTTCTTGAAACTGTAATTATTTTTTTTCCTTTCTTTTTGGTTTAAATATGCACTGATGTACGTATGTATGTACGTGCGTGGGTTATTCAATTTTAGTGATACCCAGCAAAATTGAAAGATAAATAAAACCAAGTATTTTTAAAATAATAAAAGTTTTATTGATTTATTATTTAGTTTCGAATGTAGGCAATATGGTAAAAGTCGTGTTTACTGACTTCGTTTAGAGCTTTTGATTGTCCCAACTATTTAATACTTAAGTTCAAATTATTTTCGATTCAATTTACTGATGAATAAGGCTGCAATATTAAAAATAATAAATGTCATTACTTGTGTTGCTGATGTGGAGTGACGTAAAAATGCGCTGTAGTATTGTGTCATTAGTATGCTTTCCAGTGCTGACTGCGAGGTGAAAATATGTTGGTGTATTTAGAAAAAGAGCTTTCTGCGTTTAATGATGTGATGTTCGCGAATTTAAAAAAGGCATTCGCATCATATTATCACTCTTGGTTTTCAGTTAAACTCTAGTCTATACGCATTATAGTTGGAAAATCGGGATTCTTATTTATAACCGCACACAATCTATCGGTTTCTAATCTTCGTATACTGTATGTTAGATTTCCTAACAAGGCTTCGAGGTAATATATTGTATTTAGCGCTTCATGTCATAACAGCTTTGTGCTCTCTAATTTGGAAGTAGTAACTAAAAGAATTGAATAATTTTCGGAAATTTGCTCTATTTGAGTATGCATTCCGGTATCTGAAACCAGCCGCTGACTTACTGAAATTGCTTGAGCATCTTACAGATTTAAATTTAAGATACAAGTTTTATTAATGTTTAAAAATTTCTCATAATATAAAACAGCTTTAAGCCATGTTCACCATCTTGTAAATAACGGCTGTGTTGGCTGAGGAATGTCCGAACAAGCTTCTTTAAATTCACGAATGCTTTTTATACTACACATTATCGCTACACCATCACTCACAAACATCAAAAAGTATAGGATGTAATATGTCTCTAGAAATAATATACACTTCTTGCATTCTCACTTTCTAAAAATCTTGGTGCAATGTGAGTAAGGTGAGCGATTTAAACAAGATATTTTAATAACGGACAAGCGCTACCAGGGAAAATGGAGTCCTAATATCCTAATATACATTTCCATCACTCTTGGATACTCAAAAGAGATATCCTAGAAGCCAAACAGAGTCACCACACAAGTTACCAACAGTTCCCTGTTTTTAGATATTAGAAGCATTATAAAAATGCATGAAAATATATTTATCTTTGAGTTTAGATGATTATGTATACCTTGCGTGATAGAATAAAAATTCAGGCATATTAGAAATCAAAGTACAAAATACCTTCCGAATCACATATTTTACCTAGTGTGAAAATGTTTTTTTTTGTAAAGTAGTGTTATTTGGTCTCTTCCTGTATATCAGTATGTATTCCAAATTGAAGCGTATAATTTTCTGGGTTATATTGAAGAACTTGGGGATTCAATACAAATTATAATCCAATAAATTTCTTATACACATGAGTCTGCCTCTATTTCGTCCATAAAGATATTAATCAATGCAAAACGAAGTTATTAAATCTACTGATTACGTAAACTACTAATGTTTGCGCATATTTCATAGCGGTACCATCAATAGAGGTCAGAGTGCATTAATGCAAACCACTCTATATTTAAAATATAAAGCGCACACGTGGTCACAATACAATAACTCATCATAGTAGGCAGCTGTATTGTAAGCTGCCCTATGCAAACAGAGGTCAGCGGGTTGTCTTGCATGCATAATATCTTCTAAGCTACATGAAGTGAAATGCCAGTTACTAGCATCTTTCAACCATTACACCGGTGGATAAATGTGTATGTATAACTACATATATATGCATTCATGCACGTACCTATATCTAAATGTAGTATTCTGCGTGCGGTTCTTACAAGAATAGGAGAACGTTTCGCTGTTCGTTCTGTTCTATAAGATTATGTATTCATGTGTATCTTTTTCGCAATGTTTATTGTTCTGTTAATTATGACGATGCATGTGGTTGAATGGTTTTTATGGAAACGTATTTGCACAACTAGATGCCCCTATGTTTTTCTCTTTTTTATCTACTTTAAGTAATTAACAGTCTCCAATATGTAACGGCCTGTTGTATTAGCTATGAACATCTATATGCATAACTTGACTAGATTAAAGTATTTGACAGCGAATGTGAAACTTCAGAATTATGAAAACAAAATTTAAATATAACTTATCATTAATTAATACTTCCTTGTAGATTTCACGTTCAAAAAGAAGGACCGAATTAGTGTTACTATAAAAGTATGCTTTAAATTTTCGAATGTGCTGTACCGGGTGTCCTATGACATGATTGCCATAGCTTAGGTACGTGTTACTGAAGTAATATCAAGTTAAAAATGTCTAACGAACATATGCCTAAATCTCTATTATAACTGTGCTACAAGCATTTGATATACAGGCTGTTTCAAAAAGAATATACGTATTTCGAATGCATATATTTATTAAACTTTAAGACATACAAATATGAAACTTTACACACATATTTACGAACCTCTCAAGTTCAGATTACAGTTCAATATGTCCCCCATCAGCGACACGAATAATATCACATCGATACTGAAATTACCATACTCGGGCAAGCATGTCTTTCGTCACTGATATTATGACAGTACGGATCCGGTTCTTCAACTCTTCCAGGGTCTGTGGGAGTAGTATAAACGTTGTCTTTAACGAAATCCCACAGAAAGAAGTTACAGGGTGTCAAATCCGGTGACCGTGGAGCCCAACTGAGATATGCTAAGTCGCCAGCTCCTTGACAACCAATCCAACGGTTCGGTAGAGTTTCATTCAGATATTTACGCACTTGGCGACTCCAGTGAGGGGGTGTCCCGTCTTGTTAAAAAATGAAGTTGTCTTCGTGCAGCCTCGGAAACAACCAGTTTTGTAGCATAGGATATAGTCGCATATTCCATTCTATTTATAACAGCTTCTGATAAGTCATAAAACTTATATGAAACCTGGCGTTATCAAGGGTCTGATCGCTTTTGTTTCATAGAATCACTCAATTTGAACATTAATTATGCGATTGTCTGGTAGAAGCTCAAAAAAAATTCAGTTCTATTGAAAAGTTACTGAATAAAGAGCATTACGTTCTTATGTATATTAGCCATAAAATGGTAGCAAAAGCATCTTTTAAGTCCATTTAGTCAACAAGTAACAATTAATAAATACACATTTTTAACTAAAAATTTTAAAGCTATGCCCTCTCTATGGAAGATTAAGCCGATAGTGCTCGGGGATTTTTCAGGAGTACAGGCAGTACATTCGAAAAGGCAAGGTGAGAACGCGAATATTGAATTATACTGGAAAAGGGTTTTTGTTTTGAAACCAAAAACGTTAAGGCCTATTAACTAGAGAAATAAATACTATCAATTTTGACAATCAGACCTCGTACGGCACGAGTAACCCAGGGTAAAATTAATAAGTTATGGTAGTTTCCTTAACTTTTACCATAGAATCCCTTCAACAAAGCAACTTTTTCCTGTTAATTTCGTCAAAATCGCGTTTTGGCTTCGAAGATGATAAAAATGCTCAATATGAGGTGTGACGGTGACTGAAAGTGTAGCCGAAAAACTTATAGGCATTAGATATTAGAGTATCTACAAAACAATGTTTGTAGAAATTGCACTGGCAATTTTTTTACCAAATTAACATTCATTCGTAATCTATTTACTGACACTCCCTCGTATATTATGATCAGTTGCAGTTCGGTTAAGTAATTGAAAATCATTTTTATTTAAGCTAATGCATTTTTCGTGTAGAAACAGTCTAGGCCCACATTATAGTAAAAAAGTAAATAAATTAATGTTCTTTTTCATATGCGATATTTGTAATTCGACATTCTTTCACGAAACTTTTATACTTTTCGATGCCATTGCTACGTAAACCACGAAAATAATATTAATTCGTATGTAAAATAAAAGCATTAAAATACGATACTATGGTGGTGTGTAGGGTTTCGGGTTTACAGAATGTGTCACGCAACTAACAGCAACCAAATACCTCACCAACAAGGTTGAGTTTCAGTTAAAGAACATGAAAGTAAGTACATTAAAAGAATAGTGACATACGACCTTGCTCGAAATAATAAACGCGATTGTTAGATGATCTGCATATTACGAATACTTAAAGCAGAGTATTGTATGGAAACAAGTTGATTATTACACTAAAAAAAATTTAAATATATTCAAAATTATGCATATTTTTTTTTTATTTATACATTCTACTGAAGAACGTAATTTAAAAAAAAATATAAGTTGGACAAAGGTAAAGGATATAAAGTATCATCTCTTAGACAATCATATTACGAGAATAGTTTGACAAGTAGTGAGAATGACACATAGGTAGCGCTCTAATTGGTAAAACAAATGCACTGTAATTTAGGTTGCCTATTTATATGTTTACATTCCGATATATAGATAAATCGATTGATTAGTTTCTTTTTGACAGCTGATTCAAGAAGAAGCTACACGTCGTTTTCTTAAATGGAAAAAGCAGAGTAACGTGCGGTGACTAAATACTTCGTAATTAAGGGTATGAAAGCTACCGAAATAAAAGATGAGTTACGGGAAACATTGGGTGAATCAGCTCCATCATCCGCTACAATAAGTAGATGGGTAAATGAATTTAAACGTGGTAGAACAAGCTGTGATGATGAAGCGCGCTCTGTAGCACCCAAAATCGTGACTTCTAAGGAAATGATTATAAAAATCCATAATATTATTACGCAAGATCGAGGACTCAAAGTGAGAGCGATAGCAGACATGGTAAACATTTCAACAGAACGCGTACACCTCATTTTAACGAAAGAATTGGGCATTTCCAAGCTTTCGGCAAGATGGGTGCCGCGATTGCTTACGACTGATCAAAAGTTCACTCGTTTGCGCATTTCCAATGAGTGTTTGGACCTTTATAAGCGGAATTCGGTTGATTTTTGTAGGCGATTTGCTACTTGCGATGAAACTTGGATACACTACAGTTCCAATTAGTACCGCATGCGCCTTATTCGCCGGCTCTAGACCCTTCCGACTTCCACCTTTTTCCAAAATTGAAAACGGCACTAGGTGAAAAGAAATTTTCGTCTAACGATGAGCTTATCATTTTCGTAAATGAGTATTTTGCAAGCCTTCCCGAATCGCATTTTAGAGATGGCATAAGGGCATTGGAGCACCGTTGGAATAAATGTATTGCTCTTTTAGGAGAATATATTGAAAAATAAAAATTATTTTGTATTTAAAAAATTCGTTTTTCTTTTCTATTCTCACTACTTGTCAAACTACCTTCGTAAGTATTCATAACCTTTTTCACATGGAATATTTAAATGGTTAGATCAACTCAATAATAAGAATAATAATAATAAAGCTGAAAATTCTCCCACTAATGACTTGGTGCGGAATGAACCTTGTGATCCATCAATTAAGTATCTCTTTCTTGATTTTGTTCATATAATATTCATATATAATTCATATACGCCCATCAATTGTAGATAAATGAAATTAAACTAGACTATATTTTGAACAACAAATCAATCGATCTCCACTGTGATATTTTCTGTATCATTCAATTATACTCTCTTTGATGGGTATTAGAAATTCGTACAGATTTTGTTTCTTCAATTGATTTTGTTTAATTGATATCAACTTACTGCGCTTACTGGAATTTATTTAATATAGTGTATTAGCAGTTAGACATTATTACACGAATTTTAGTTATTTTTGAACAAATGCGATTTTATTTTGTTTTGTCCTGTTATTGGGATGTATATTTCTGTTGAATAATAAATAATTATTTTTATTGTCGCCATAGATTTCAACTTCCTTGGCCTAATGTCAGGAAACTTTTCGCCAGCACGTGGAATTATACCCAATTATTACGTCGAAATTATTTAATTTTACATCTTTGCTTTAAGAAATTATTTCTTAACGTGAGATCCTCTAAATCATATATAGGAAGAGTATGTGGAAAATAAGTTTTCCTAATATGTAATCTACAGACTCTTGTTGCGGAGAAGAACCACAATTTTAACGGAAAGAGGTGTTTTTGCACAATTTTGTCCTATACCGTCCAGATCACTTTAAGTACTTGAATCGCTTTACAAAATGCTTCACAAATGATTGTGAAATTCATACTTTCCAATGCTTCTTTGGAATGAGAAAAGAGTGGGTCATTTCTTCATCAAATGGTCTACATTTGATAAGGAAATAACCCACTCAATTAAGTGTTTAACAATACTATTTTATTCATTTCCCTTCTCTAAAGAGTTCAATAATATGATTCTTTTGGTATTCTGACAGACAAGCAAGTCACTTGGCCTGCTGTGTTAAACTTTCCAATGTTACTGCCGCCAAAGGAAAACTTTAACATTACATGAAGACTACACAGTTCCACAATACGGTTATAAATTTTTGTATTACCAAGTACCACGTGATTATTTTAATAAGATTGATACCTCCCACTTTCTTATATTATTATTTGGGTTTGATCTCGAATATACGTATCTATGTATGATTTTTTTAAACGTATTCTATAAATTATTCTATAATAATAGTATGTTATGGTTTTCTTAACTCTATCTTATAATTTCACAAGGATATTTGACTCAAAAGAGTGAAAATAATAATAATTTATTTTTCGGTGGATTTAGTTTTACAATAAAAAAAGATCACAAATGATTTTTATTGGATTACAATTTTAAAAACTGCGATCACTTCTTTATAGTATTACGTATAATTGTCTGATGAAATACTACTGTTGTTTTCACTAGTTTTACTAGAACTTTGGCTTGTATTGCCCAATATAGGTTAATAGTAGCCAAGAATCAATCTTCGTATATAATGATCTATTTAACGTTGTCCTTAAGTTATACAGGTTTATTCTAGAAAGATGTAACGATTTCATGGCTCAATATTTTTGTGTTGTCGAGCATCGTTGTGGCTGCATTTGTTTTTCGACAATCACATGTGGGTTCTCAGAACCCAAAAAGCGGCAATTTTGGCGATTAACAAAGCCATCAAGGTGAAAATGTGCTTCACCGCTTAGGATGATTTTGCTCGAAAAATCAGCATCCATTTATTGATGTTCAATAATCCACTCAACGAACTCTGTTCGCTGTGCATGGTCATTAGGCTTCGGTTGTTGTGTTAATTGAATTTTATAAGCATGGAGACACAGATATTTAGTGAGTATACGCTGTAGAGAGCTTCTTGAAGTTTGCAATTCTTGTCCACGGCACCGAATTGAGGTGCCTGGATTATCACCGACACTCTCACGCACTGTTTCGATATTGACATTTGAACGGCTTGTTTTTGGACGACCAGTGTGTTTAGCGTCTCCAACGGATCCCTGAATTTTTCAATTAATCTCTTCGCAGTTGACGAAGTTAAAACACTATTCCGACCATATTTTGTATGAAATTTTCGAACTGCGGCCGCCAAGCTTTCATTATTTTTGAAATATTGTTCAACAATAAAGACACGTTGCTCTATCGTGTAACGCTCCATTTTTACTAACCCTAAACCGTCAATTGTCGCATTGTTGTTTTTTTCGGGTTGCCAACACTTTACTGCACAAATGGCGGCAAATTCAAGTCTTGCGTTAATTTTGGGACACCCATTCTTTTGGATTATCTACATCTATGCACTACAAAGTATTCTTACAGCATGCCTTATAAATTCATGTGCTACTTTTTCGACGTCAAAGCTATGGTTTTTATAAACAGTATATGTTGATTAAATTCTTGTATATACAGGATGTTATTAGGTTATGTCGCTGAGGTTATTAGTGAAGGCTATAAAAGCAACATTATATCTAAACCTAATCATCGGCTTTATTGAGTTGGTCCTCCTTTCTAATTTTATCAGATTCTTGGAATAAAATGTATCAAATTTTTTTCATAACTCGACATAAATAAAATAGTATGTACGTACTTATATGCTACGTATCCCTATGTATAACGCAACACTATATATTATTAATATAAATAAACAGATATTTAATAAATTCCATTATTAATGTATCGTCGTGACTTGAATTTCATTCCTTGGTGATTGCATCTTGGAGTATTCATTAAATTGCATTCCTACAGACAAACAATGCGTTCATAAGTCCTTCATTATTGCCCCGTCTGCTCTGTTTTTATTATTATGCCCTATCGTATCTCTTGTTGAGTGTCTATATACGTTTGTATTAATTGAAAGCAACTTACTGCATGCACCCTTTTTTAATTTTCCATGTTCTATAAGGAAATAGCCAAAAAATTCCAAAAAGAATTTGTATTGTACCATATTGCGATAAATACTGAGATAAAATGGTATAATAACAGTTCTTTATTTAACCCAACAAAGAGCTTTTTACCGAACTCTAAAGTAACAAAGTAAATAATTGACTGCAACCACAGAAGGTAACTAAATAAAATAAAGATAACGAAATAAAGTAAAATATGACTGAAACATTTAAATAGTAAGTAATCAAAGAGATCAAAAGTTTGCCGTATAAGAACGCGTCAGTCTTCGCTCGATACAACACAGTCACAGGAGATCTCATCAAATTTTTCTAGTTTTGGATGCTACAATAATTGAATTACTGCTACTACTAACTACCCAAGGCACATAAAATTGTAATTTATACAACAAATATTCGCAGTGGAAACTTTTTGAAACTGTTGAAACTTGGGTAAAACAATTAATACTGATCGCTACCGACAACAAATTATCGATTTGAACCATACTTTGATAGAAAAACGTCCAGAATAGGTCCGAAGACACGGTAAAGTGATTTTACGCGCTATCTCATACAGCAAAGCCAGTTAAGGAAGCGTTGAAAGCACTTGGATGGGACATAATATCGCACCCACTATACTCCAGAAATTGCCACGTCTGACTTTCACCTTTTCGCATCAATGAAACACGCGCTTGCAGAGCAGCAGATCGCCAATTTCGAAGGAGTTAGAAAACGTCTCGATAAATAGTTTTGCCCACAGGACAATCGGTTTTTTTGGGATGGCACCCATAAATTGTCTGACAGATGGGCAATATTTGTAGAATCAAATGGCCAATACTTTGAGTCAATAAATTTTTCCATTTAGCTGAAAATTATGTAATTTATTTAGCGGTAATGACTTACCGGTACACCTGATATACCAATTTGGAAGAGCAAACAATTTAGAATAGTTGCAAGAAAAAATGTTGAGAGTTTTCGAAACGATCATTCCTAAAATATTCGAAAATGTTAGGCAATCATTTTATATACGTAATAGGTTAGGTTGCTGTTTGGCTAAGGAGAGTGACATTTTCGAACCATTTATAAAGTAACATTGCATAAACTATATTTACCATAACAAGAAGTAGTCGTGGTGATGCAGATATGAAATGAGTTAATACCAGATCCTCTATTAGCTCATCCTGTAATAAGTCAGACGAACCTTGGTGTTTAACTAACATCATAACATCACTAAGTTTTTCTTTGACCTTTTGTATATTAAATAATGATATTGTTGTGCATGTAGACTCCTTTTATTTTATTCTAACATTTAGTATTGTAGCAGAATCTTGATTGCTTATCATTTCGTAATGAAAATAATGTACTTGTCTTGACAAAAAACCAACAAGTGACGAACAAATAATAATTAGTCATATAAATATAGAGTTTAGTTTTGCAATTCATCGTGTATCCTCCGCTTATCTGTTGTCGATTATGTATTGGGTTGGCAACTAAGTACTTTCGGTTTTGTAGTATAAAATAAAACACTTTTTTCTAAAACAAAGAATAGTTTTTAATCAATTATATATTTTCCATTTTGCTCAATGACCTTTTGCCATCTTTATTTCAGCTGCATGATTCCGCGCTCATAAAATTTCTGGTCCTTATCAGCAAAAAAGTGAACCAGGTGCGAGTGAAGGTCATCGTCATTTCTGAAAGTTTTACCATTCAAAGAATTCTGCAAACTTCGAAATAAATGGTAATCAGATTGTGCTAGATCAGGGCTGTATGGGGGATGTGGCATCACTTCCCAGCCAAGCTCCAATAGTTTCCCACGAGTTGCCAAAGATGTGTGAGGCCTTGCATTATCTTGTTGGAAAACTACACCTTTCCGATATGACAATTCTGGCGGTTTTTCTTTGATTGCTTGATCCAGTTTTATTAATTGTTGACAGTAAACATCAGAATTGATCGTTTGGTTCCTTGGAAGCAGCTCAAAAAACACAACACCATTGTAATCCCACCAAACTAACAGTATGATCTTTTTTGGATGCAATTCAGCTTTCGATGTGGTTTGAGCTGGTTTATCGTGTTTGCTCCATGATCGTTTTCGAACTATGTTACTGTACAGGACCCATTTTTCATCACCAGTGATGATTCTCTTTAAGAAAGTGTCGGTTTCATTTCGTCTAAGGTGTATATCGCAAAAGTTGATTCTTTGTGTTAAATGAATTTCTTTCAACTCGTGAGGTACCCAAATATCAAGCTTCTTAACTAGCCCAAGACATTTTAAATGTTTTTCAATTGTTGTGTACGATACATGTAGCCTCTCTGCAATCTCTCGAACAGTTATATGACGATCCTCTTCAATTATGACTTTGATTTGGTCATCATCAACTTCAGTAGGCCGACCAGAACGTTGGTCATCTTTGAGGGAAGAATCTCCAGAACGGAATTTTTTATACCAATTCCGACACGTGCGCTCTGTTAAGCAATTAGCACCATAAACTTCACATATCTTTTTGTGAGCCGCAGCAGCTTTCTTTCCTTTACGGAAATAAAATAGTAAAATATGTCGAAAATGTTCGTTTCTGCATTCCATTTAAAATTAACCCACAACTAATAGCTTTAATAAAAATCACGCACTACTTGCTTCTGAAGTTACGTCAATGTGACTAGTATCACGCGACAAACGGTAAAGTACAGCACTAACGTACGTTATACAAAAAAATAAAGCAACGCTCTCTATCAGTAAAAACCGAAAGTACTTAGCTGCCAACCCAATATATTACAATTAATTGTAAATAATAATACTAGCTTTCATGCATAGTTGCATGCAAAAGTGTGTACTTATACATACATATATGTACATAAGCTTTGGTACATAGATTTCATGAATATTTATTAGAGAACGATTGTTAAATGTAACGAAAAACATTTCCATTGACAACCAATTTAACGCTCAAGTTAGCTTTACTGAATAATAACTTATTAAAATGTAAATAATTAACATTTTTATCTTAATTGAGAAGCAACTACCTAAGTTATTTTGTTTATGTATACAGTAAATTCAGATTTAAATAATTATTGGCTTATATTCAATTACAATTATTATCCTTTGAAACAGAAACTTAATAGTTTGCTTTATGATATACAATTAAATAAATTGCAGTGAAATAGATTAATGGAACCTTTGTTTAACAAATATTGACCGTCGAAAAATTACAGGAACGTTTAACCTATCCCGTACCTAAAAATAAAAGCAAACAGATTTTTTTATGGAATGTATTTCGATTTTCCATAGAATTAGAAATGAAAAATCATTAAATTGCGAAATTTGAAAATGAAATCCAAGAAAACCAAAAGAATACTATTATCTTAGGTGCGCAACTAAGTCCTCGCTGTTTTTTTTTTATGAAAAAAAAAACTATTCTGAAAAAATGTTTACAAATGAATCGTTCAACTTTTTCCCATCTTTCTGGCAGAGCTCGAATACCGTTACGGTAGAAGTGTTCGTCTTTTGAGGCTATCCACGAATCAAGCCATTTTGAGATGTTTTCATATGAGCGGAACTGCTGATTATCTAGACCATGTGCCATCGAACGGAACAAGTAATAATCGGACGGCGCAATATCTGGGGAATATGGCGGGTGGGGTAGGACCTCCCATTTGAGTGTTTCTAAGTAGGCTTTAACGGGTTTGGCAACGTGAGGCCGAACGTTGTCATACTGTAGAATCACTTTTTCGCCCCTCTGCTCGTCTTACGGTCCCACCAAATACAACGCAAAACCTTCGCAGCGTGAATATTCGGCCGAACTGACGACGTGGAAGCATGCCCGGGCAGTCCCCATGACTTTGTTCTCTTTGGGTTACTGTAATGAATCCATTTTTCATCACCCGTAACGATGCGATGAAGAAAATCCTTCCTTTTTTGCCGCTGGAGCAGTTGTTCACAGGCGAAAAAACGACGCTCAACGTCTCTTGGCTTCAAATCATAAGGAACCCAAGTTCCTTGTTTTTGAATCATTCCCAACACATGCAATCGCTGGGAAATAGCTTGGCGGGTAACTCCTAATGCAATTCAGCGTTTTCGAAGGTTTTTGGTCTTCCTTCACGCGAACGGTCGTCAACATCGAAATCACCGTCTTTGGAGCGACGGAACCAATCACGGCACGTTGTTTCACTTAGAGCAGCATCTCCGTAAACTTTTTGGAGTTCTCGATGCGCTCCAGCCGCCGTTTTCTTCGAATGAAAGAAGAAAAGCAACACTTCCTGCAAATGACGATTATTTGGCACAATATCAGACTTACTAATCTGTCAAAGCGGTTTGTTTACCATATGTCTAAGCTTGATTCATGACGTTTTGGTTATGTGATAATCGACCAGCACTTACTACTGGAGCCATCTCTTGAAAAACAGCGCGAACTTAGTTGCGCACTTAATACTATCTGCTTCTGGGGTTCCGGGCTGGAACCGCGTCACTGACATAAATGCCGACGATTCGTACCCACCCATATGGGACATCTTTAGAGCTCAACTACTGCTATTGTCTGTCGCACCGAAACTGTATCAGTGCGACAGACAGTAGCAACTATAACCACAAAGTTGTACGGCTGTTAAATAATCATAATATTAATATGCAATACCGCACGATGCATGTAAACTAAGAATTCATGTACTTTAAATAAATATGCTCCTAGAAAGAAGGCTTATTGCGAAATTTGTATTGTTTATTTTATTGCGGTCGGTTCGTATTACTTGGAAATACCAAATTACATTCGCTTGGGATTGTTTATAACGACGAGAGAGAGAGAGAGAGAGCATCGGATTATAAATTTTTACTAAAATGTAGTGTAAGTATAATTACACAGGCCAACCAATAAATATTTTTTAAAAACTTTTTTCATAGTTCAACCTGTTTCTTATATATCTTGGTGTGCTGAATCCAAATTTTCAATCAGTTTTTTCTACCACATACCAATTTTTCGCAGTCTTTATCTTTTGTTGGGTATGATAGTGTTAATGTATATAGTTAAGATTTAAAGGTACGTAATTTATTATCAGAATATAATTGAAAAATTTAAAATTTTATTATTACAATGGTAGTGTAAGTTTGAATATGAACAGTCTTTTACTTATTAATCAAAAGTTTTGTATTTCCTCAACTTCTTCACGGTAAAAGTTCGAGTGCAGCTTTTCCTTTTATATGATGCATCTGGAGTTGCTCGTAGAAGATCCAACAGTCATCTCCCATGGTGACATTCCAACGACTTTGATAGCGTTTCTCCATATGCTTTATATCTTGGTGGAAACGCTCCCCTTGTTCCTCTTTACAGCTCCAAAATTGTCAGGGAAAGATTTAAATGTGAGTGTAAAAAATGCACCTGCAGATTAGAAAGTATATGCCTTCGTGATTTTCGTTGTAGTAGTCACGCAGATACTCAAAAGTGGACTTTGAGTATTTACTACTAATTAGGTGTAGGGGCCAAGGCATTATTATACGCTTACAATGCATAAATAACGTAAAGTAAATATGCGAGGAAACTTTACGTCCTGTGGTATTTTAAAGTTCTTTCTCGGATTCAGCACATCAAAAAACACGAAGGGGAGCCAAATTTATAAAAACAAACTTTTTCATGGTTTGCCTGTGTCATCAAATGCATATGCAATTGCATATATACACACACACGAGTATATACAGAATTATATTCATTTCACGATTTAAATTAAAGAGAACTCGAAATATCTTGCTTATTACACCGTTTTAATTACGGCAGAAATTAATGAAAAAATTATACCCTCGAAGAGGAGTCGAACCCTTGTCTACTGCTTACCAGGCAGGTGCAACGAATATATCAGATTTTATCAGTTTGCAAAGTCTCCGAAACTCTTTCTTGTAATAAACACAACCGATAGACTTCCATCTTTTATTGTAATTGCGCTTGATTCCGTTTTCTTTAAATTAATGAGAGCTCGAAATGTCTTGCTTATTACACCGTTTTAATTAAGGCAGAAATGAATGAAAAAATTATGCCCTCGGAGAGGAATCGAACCCTTGTCCACTACTTACCAGGCAGGTGCAACGAATATATCAGACTTTATCAGTTTGCAAAGTCTCTGAAACTCTTTCTTGTAATATATACAACCGATAGACTTCCATCTTTTATTGTAATTGCGCTTGATTCAATTTGCTTTAAAAAAAACAGTAAAAAAATTTTTCGTACATATGCCTGCTAAATTCGAATGACTTCAGATTTTAAATGACTTATATATGAACAATGTCTATAAGTATAACGTGTTATCGAAGACGTTTCCAAGAAGAAGAGATCTAATCATGTATATATGTATGTCAAACGTTAGATATAGTTTACAATTTATAGACGATATACTTATAGGAGTATGCGAGTACCTATATGTATGATACAAGCGCGAGTAATAAATTTGATGATAAGGAGATGACAAATTTTACGATTTACGAATACGCGTCAAAATAAACTCCGTAACCTTTGTAATTATTATAGTTTTAAATTAACTAAAGCTACGCTTCGCGAAGTCGCGATAATTCTCTACACGATATGGAAAAGGCGTGCGGGGAGAGGATATGAATATAAATCTCCCTATATATTAACATCGGCAACATAAGCCCCGGGTTCGACGCCAGGCTATTACAGCGCCACGTCTTATCTTAATTAGATCGCTTCCAGAATGAAAAGAATCCATATTTTCGATTTAATTTGAACTAATTTACATCCTTAAATTGAAAACTCTGTTCCATAAAAGAAAAATCAGTCAGCCGGCGAATGATGCATTCAAATACTTCTCCTTGCATCGAGTTGTTGCGCTAGAAGGAAATTGCGTGTGATACAATTTCTAATGATTTTTATTTAAAAAAGAAAGCGAAATTAGTAAGATTTTCAATTTATTACTGAGATGTTCTGTGTGTGTATTATTCTGGCAAAATATTTTTTAACTTTTCTAATATTTTTTTTTCTTTTTCAGATAATTGGGTGATTGGGTGTACGTTATTTGCTGAATTTAGCATGGAGGCACCTACCTTATTATGTGAGTTAAATATTTTATATTCACATTCATATGTTTAAGTAATTCTAATAGAGAATTTATGGAATTTCCGGCAAGGAAATTTAAATAGAGTAAGAAATTAAATTACACATCTATCTACATTGCATGAAGCTAGCGTTTTTTAAATCACTAATTGAAACCAAAATAAAAGGATGGTCTGAAAACTTTCCGACCTAGCAAAGACACAAGACATTTTTTTTTTAAATTTATATTTATTTTTCTACATAGTCTTATTGTCTCCCAACGATGCGCCCATGTCTTTAACCCGTCCAAATAGTACTCGCCGTTTTTCAGTGCGAAATAATTATTCAGAAAAGTGATCGCCTCCTCATTTGACAAAAATCTCTGTCTTCCGAACGTAATTTTTAGATGAGGCAACAAAACGAAGTCGCTTGGGTCTAGATGTGGTGAGTAAGGCGGATGGTTAAGTAGTTCAAACCGTAATTCGTGGATTTTCGCCATGGCATGAGTTGTCTTAGTGAAACAGGATTTTCTTTTTCTGCAAATGTTGCCGTTTTTTCACAATTTCTGCCTTCAGCTTGTCAAGTAATGATGCGTAGTATGATCCTGTAATAGTTTTTCCTTTTTGTAGATAATCGATTAAGATAACTCCATGACTATCCCAAAAAACAATCGCCATCACTTTCCCAGCCGAAAAAACAGCTTTTTTTGGAGCCGGTTCTCCCTTTGAGCGTATTACGGTGTATCTAAGTTTCATCTACAGTAAATTAATTGACGCCAAAACTCGGATTTATTGCGCCTAAACTGCGCTAACAGAGCGTTGGAAATGTTCATTCGAACACATTTTTCGTCTAACATTAGCAAACGCGGAACCCAACTCGGGGACAGTTTTCTCATGCCTAAATCTTGATTTAACATGTGATAAACACGTTCTTTGGACATATTCATCGCCTTTGCGATCTCTCTCATTTTAATTCGACGGTTTTCTAGCACCAATTGGTGAACTTTAGGCATGTTATCGTCAGTACTTGCAGTTTTTTGACGTCCCGAACGTTCATCTTCTCTCAAGCTCTTACGGCCACGTTTAAATTCTGCTGCCCAAAAATTTACTGTGGTAAATGATGGTGCAGAGTCCCCGTATACAGAGTCCAACTCATCTTTGATTTGCGTATTGCCTTTCAAAAATAACTCTCAAACGACTGCCAAATTACAACTGCTCGTCCAGAATGACTGAAACTTTGGTGAGTATCTGACAATAGATACACAACTACATTCCCTAGCTTTTATTGATGAGTGCTGCCATCTTCACGTTGAGGTGGGAAAACTTTCAGACCATTCTCGTATGTAAATAAAGACTAACTCTATTGAGGGCTCATAAGTTAACTTGGATCTCTCCTACTTCGCAATTCTTCGTCTCAAGACGAAGGATATCGTAGAGATGGAAGCGTACTATGTCGAAAAACAAATACTTACTTTGGAAATAAAATTACGTGTCCCTTGTCAGGTTCAGAACATTTTACTTCAATCGTATAAGCGTAAGCAAATATCATATTGTAATTGGAGCATGAAAATAATGATTTGAGTGGAATTGTAAATTAGAGAAATCCTAAATTTTATTGAAATTAGGGAACATAAACAGTAGATATTCAATGAAGAATCTTTAGAATATTAATTCAAACGCAAACATCTACATTTGTAAAATATACAAATACAAGAATCACCAGGCGAAGACTAATCTCTTCATGAAGTATTTTAATTCATGTGCCGAATATCTCCTTATTTTGCACATTTCCTTTGCTTAAAATACATCGCGTATGTATAATACATCCACTCTTATAAGTACAAAAGGCTCTGCTATCGCAATTATATTTCAATTGGCACGGCGCAATTATCCTTTAAATACGCCCGGACGCCATATATATTATACAGTTATAATTACGTGGAGTTTAATACTGACGCCCTGCAAAGGGCGCTAAGTAACGTCATTCATTACGCGATTCCAGCACTCGCATTATCCAACATTAAGCTTAATCGCCCCAAGTATTCCAAAAGCGCCAGTAATTAATGCAGTATACATGTCGTTAACATTCTCCGGGCAGAGTAGCATGCAGTGAAAATGCTATGCCGTTGCCGCACACGACGAAAAACACATTACTCGAACGAATATCTAACAGTTATCACATACACAGAGCGTTTCGATGGACCGACGTTGTCGTTCGTAGGTTACAAGATGCGAAGATGCCCAAATATGTTACAAACTATTTTGTGATTATTGTAAACGAATTTATTGCGTATCACTTGCTACCGTATAAAGAACTGTTATGAATTCAATATTATCTTCCCTACCGATTGGTAAGAGAAAATAAGGTAATTTTGATGGAGCCTGTGGTTGATTAACTTAATCACTGGAGGTTGATATATAACCCATTTCCACATTAATTTTCGTACTCTGTATACGTATTTCTACGTATTTATAATTAAACAGTGTCCCACGTGGAAAACTACGGCAAAATATCTATACGAAAACAAATTCCGTACACGAACCGTATCGCTGAAAGCCGAAATGCACAGTGTGCGGAATTTTGCTGTAGTTTTCCAGGTGCGACACTGTTTAATTATCTGCTGAAGATGACAACTAAGAAATACGTATACAAAATACGAAAATTAATGTGGAAAGGGTTTATATATCAACCTCTAGTGATTAAGAGAAAATATGTTAGACATGCATAATGTTACGAATATAGGTTTGGACTAGCTGCTTAGTTTCTGATCATCTTTATATACGAGGATGATGAAATAAAACAAATAAGTGATGAGGAATTGCATATTTTATTTTTTAACAGAATTCCAGTAAATTTCAAAGCATTTGGACTAAGAATGCTGAAGTTGGTATTATTTTAAAAATACTGCGCAGTTTTTGCAATTATTTCTTCCTCAAACCGAAACTTCTTTCCAGTAAAAAAAAGTTTGTGTTTTGAGAATAAATGAAAGTCACTCTGGAATGAATTTGGTGAATAGGGTGGACGAGGAACTACTTGGAATCTCAATTCATCATCCAATTCAATAAATGGAAGTCATTCTGAACTGAATTTGGTGAATAGGGTAGGTGAGGAACCACTTGGAATCTCAATTCATCCAATTTTTTGCGAAAAAGTTGATCGGTGTGAGAAATCAAGTTATCATCACGAAAGCAACTTTCGTGAGACATTTCATATTGTTTTTCGGAAACTATAACATCTTCTTCAATTTATCCAGAGTAGCGACTTAATACAGTCGGTTAACGATTTCAGCTTTTACACTATGAATGATTCCATTCGTAAGTCGTAGAGAAGAAGATCACTAATTTTATTGATTTCCGAAGTTGTTCCAAAGTTGAATTCCGCGCTGAGAACAGAATTTTTTTTAAAATTTTCACATTGCATATAAGTACGATGTAAGAAGCGCTTAAAATTAGAATTTTTTACTATATACAGTTTAGTTAATAGAAAAACGTTCGAGTATACTGCAAGCAAATTTTTTAAGTAGTTCGTCTTATTCGTTGAGGATGTAACTCTTCCCGCTACCTTCTTAGTAGGTAAACTCAGTCGTTTAGTGTTAAAAGTGGTCTGATTCTTAGAATTAAAAATTGTAGATACAAATGAAAAATCTGACCGCCTAATTCCAGAGAAAAAATAACAAAATTATAGTTTTTGTTATTTCTTCCCATCAATATTCGTTGATTTAGGTTCAAACAGCTTCATCTAACGGAATTGAAAAATTAAGAAAACTCAAATCAAGTTTTATAAAACTATTAGGTCTACCGGAAAGTTCTGTGTGTTTTTATAATTAAACAAAAAATTAATTTTTCATACCTCGAATAAACTTTTATTAAATAATACAATGTCCATAATTATTTATGTCTTCTTGTCAGCGTAATGGCAATTTGTATATCCCATTTTAAAAAATGCCTTATCCCTTGAGGCGAAAAATTGAACTAGTGCTTGTCTGATATACACCATTGTATTTTGTACGAATCCCAACAAGGAAGAAATGCTACAGAAGCGTGCAGAAATTTATTGGAAGTGTTTGGTGAAGGTCCAGTTTCTATAGATAGAAACATGCAGAAGATGGTTCGAAAAATTTCAAATAGGTGATTTCGAACTTTCGAACTTATCGACGACGATACTGTCAAGATCATGTTAGAGCAAAATCCTTTTTTGATAACATCGGAGATCGCGGAAAGACTTGATCCAGCTCAACAAACCATTTCGGACCATATTCGGAAACTAGGATTAGAGTGGAAGTATTCGAGATGGGTACCACATGAGTCAAGTGAGAAGAATATTTGAATTATCGAGTCATCATATGCACATTTCTGCTTGCACGGAACAAAATCGAACCCTTTTTGGACCGGATGATAACTGGAGACGAAAAGTAGATTACCTATGAAAACATCATAAGGAAAAGGGCATATTGTGAATCTGGATAACTTGTCCCCTTCACCTCTAAACCAAAGTTGAGCCTGAGTAAGAGAATGTTGTGTATATGGTGAGACATTCGAGGACCAATACATTTTGAGCTGTTGAAACCGAACGGAAAGCTAAATTCGGAGGGATACTATTAGCAATTAGATAATTTAAACACACTCCAAGAAAAGATGCCGGCGATGTTCAATAGAAAGGACATTGCACTGCTTCATGATAATGCCAGGCTACATACTGCTTTGGTGACTCGTCAGAAACTCGCAGAGCTAGACTGGAAAATTCTGACGCATTGACCATACTCCCCGGACCTAGTACCCTCCGATTATCACTTGTTTCTGTCTTTACAAAATTTTTTGCAAACAAGCACTAGTTCAATTTTTCGCCTCTAGGAATAAAGCATCTTTTAAAAATGGGGTATACAAAATGCTATCGCGTTGGCAAGAAGTCATAGATTATTTTATTTTATTCTAAAAACGGACAGAACTTTCCGGTATATCTGATATATTTAATATTATTAGTATTGGAACTATCTGTAAATCTAATTTGTAAATTCATTTATTATATAATTTGTGAGTTTAAGTGAAAGCGATACGGTGTTGCGACAATAACCCTTTTGCAAACAGGATTCAAATGGTAAACACATACTTGACTGAAAGAGCGGAACAGAAATCCAACCGTCATAGAAATAATTTGAAAGGGACATGCAAATTTAATATCTAAGTGTCATATAATGGAAGATATGACCGAGGTTATGTTATTTCACTAATTGCATATAACAGCAGAAATGAATGTGATTAAAACCACAAGACCTTTCGCTACGTCTAAAGTATAATTAAGACATTTTTCATAAGAACCGGACTTCTTAGATAGTTACAAATAACTTTCAGAATTAAATTTCCACTCGACTCCGTAACAGCAGCACTAGTAATAATAATTAACGAAAGATAAACTGCCTTCAATTTAATTGCGACCATAATAGGAACTGTATCTGTACAACGCTCTCGCGAAAGCCGGCAACGTTACCGCCGCTCTTGCAGCTACTGTAACAATTTCAACAGTTTGAATTGTTGCAGCTATTAAAACTAGCGTAATTGCTAAGTCGGAAAACAAGATGAAAATATTTCAAAACCAACGGTAGTATCAACGACAACAAACAGACGAAAAAAAATAAAACTATAAATTAGAGATAATGAAATTGAACGATTACGGATTAAAAAATATCGGAGTGGAAGAAACACATACACGTACACAATAATGAATCAGTTTTAATACTGATACAAAGTTGCCTGTCGGACTGTAATAAAAAAAACACCACTGATGTAAATATAAATTAAATGTAATGGAATGTAATTAAAAACGAACGGCATAAACAGAGAAAACGCGACGTTGGAAAAGGATATATGGATTCGAGAAAGAACACAGAATTTAAAGATAATTGCGAGGTGTACTGGATGGCCGTTTTAAATCGGGCTAGGTTAGAAGGAGATAGTAACGATTGGCTTGTTTTCTGTTGTCGGTGTTCACATGTAAGCCGCTAGAGTCGCGGCTAACAGCGGCTAGAGATAATTAAGCAAACAAGCTCCGAAAGCGCCCTCTATGCATACACACCACCTCCTTCGGTACGGCATCAGCAGCGGTACGGCGTCGACACAGACTACCCTACCTCACACCAGGGTGGTTCTTCCGTCAGCTGCATCTGCCCACTTTAATTTAAACCAGGGGATAAATAATTACAACGCCCAAATTCATTATACTTAAGGGTGTGTTCCGATTTTGAAATTCCCGCCAATTAACTTAACAGCTCTAATAACAGCACCTACCCGCAGTAAAGTAATTTCACTATATATATCCATCCTTTCGAGCTGTTCTCTTCCACAATTATTCATCGTGAAGAATTTCTCACATACAGCTATTGTGTACTAAATGAAGTGTTTTTGCAATATATGTGGTCTAATTCATCAGAAATATTAGAATTATGCTTGTAATTTATAAAGTGGAAATGAATGATACAATTGCGAGGGTTATATATGTATTATCAATAGTTTTACTTTTTAATTTCAGTTATTGAAATACTTAATAATTAAGCAATATAATGTAGAGTGAAATTAGTGTGGAACAAGAATAAAAAAGTTAAAATTTACTTTAAAATGGACAAAAAGAGTTGATCAGTAATTAATGAGCTTGACAAAAGAGGGCAGCACATATAAAACACCCCATTTATACTTGGCAATGCTTCAAAACATAACAAAATTTGCCTTCATTCCAATTATAAAAATGCTTGTTATCTGAGTAGAAAGTGAGCTGTTTTTAGCTTATTTTGAACGATGGAAAAGATGGAGTACTGAAAAGTGATTATATTCCTATTTTCAAAGAACAGAAACGATAAAATCAAAGCAACATCCGAGTTTAAACGTGGCTATACAAGTATATTTAATGAATAACGAATTCGTCGTCCACGAGACGCCTGTACTCCAGAAGTTTTTAAGAAAGTACATGATCTGGTATTACATAACCATCGAATAAAACTAGTCGAAGGTTCTACACATTTCATATAGATCACTGGCTCAAATTTTGCATAGTAAATTGAGTATGAGAGAACTATTTTCAAAATGGATGCATTTGTTAACTATGGACTAACAACGCGAAGAAGCCCTTAACTTAATGAAAACATAATTCGAAAGAGTTTTGGTGCTAAACATCAACGGTTAATAAAACCTGGATATGCCATTATACGTTCGAAATGAAACAACAATCTAAACAATGGACTGATGCTGGCATAAGTGCTCTGAAGAAGGCAAGGGCCGTACAATCGACCGGAATCGTTATGGCTATATTTTCTGGATATATGTGTTCGAACGAAGGCTCTCGCGGTCGTAGCAAGAATATTGAGATGTCATCTAAACGCGGAGACGCCTATTCTTTCGAGAACTTCTGTCCAACATCGCGAAGGGCCCAAGAGTCTAATATTAGTCATATATAATGCAGTTATATATATATATATATATACAATTCTATTTATCCGAAGGCCTAAGGTGTGAACTTTGATCATTCAAAGTCAAGTCAAGTACACCATGCAATGTAACACAAAAGGCCCCACTTAAAGAAGGGACTGGTGCTTTTCCTTTAGAATAATATACATTTTCACAATTAACAATTATACTATTTTGTATACCTGGTATCCAATGAGTTGACTATCACAGTTCAAGTCTCTACCTTGCACAACTGTTTCTGGCAATATTCATCTTAACAAAAGAAATGGGTAAGTTTCCTGCAGCTACTTCTGAACATCTTGTGGAACGACAACTTGCTCAAGAAGAAGCAATATTTAATATGATTGAAGCTCAACTTTCTACTAATATCCGAAGAATAGCCAACATACGTAACCTAAACTGCATTAGATTATGGTGAACTTTACATAATTTGGGTTTGTACCAGTACCATATCTTACCTGTATAAGTTTTAAAATCTGGAGACTACGTACCAAGACTTGACTTTGGTCTAGTCGAGGGCTTTATCGAAGGATATTGTTAAGCGATGAAGCCTCCTTCACCAGAAACAGCATGAATAACTCCAGGAATTCACATTGTTGGGCACTTGAAAATCCGCGGCAAGCTAAAGAATCGGCAGTTTCAAGTCAGATTTTCGGTGAATGTTTGATGTGGTATTACTGAAAACCGTCTCATTGGTCCGTTTATAATTGAAGAACGTCTCATGGTAGTTCGTTATTTACATTTCCTGGAAAATGATCTTGCAACATTACTGGATGACATTCCGCTTAATATAAGATGACGATGGCAGCATGATGGCGTACCTCCATACTTTGGTAGACAAGTAATAAATTTTCTTAATCGAAATTATACGAACCGGTGGATTGGAAGTGTTTCAGCCGTTGTCACCAATGTCACCAGACTTAAACTTCTAGAGTTTTTTATTGGTAAAGCTAAAAAATTTGTTTATGCAGTACAACTTGAAAATGAGCAACTTGTTGCTACAATTAAGGATGCCGCAGAAACTATTCGTGCTGATCCCGAGACTATTAGCAGAGCTATCTCTTCAATTCTAAGAAGAGCTCGACTATGTAAAATGTGTGGGCTTTGAACAACTATCTACTACTTACATCTAAAACTACAAATGCTTGTAATTAAAAAGTTTATTTTGCAGGCAACCGTAGCGTCTTTTATTAGTACATTAATTTTTTTAATCTATGTAACAGCTACGTAACATTATTCCTGATTCATAATACACTGTTCCCCCAATGTACTGTAACAATATACCTCAAGAATCACAAACTTTACATGCCGGGCCCTACCAGTTTGACATACACACAAAAGTCGACCAAAGAAACATGATCAGATTACATAGGCTGATAGAAGTTGAGAAGTTAACTTAATTGCCTCTAAAGATTGTTTTGTTTTTGTCAATAATTTGATTATTTAATTAGACATCTTTTTACTATTGAAATTTAGTAATTACATTTGTGGATAATGGAATAGATTCGTCAATTTGGAACTTAGAACATTAATTAATACCAGTTTACGAGCTAAAATTACCTGTTCTAAACTTCTTTATCACCGCATGAACATATCGAAGACAATCAAATTGATTTTGTACAGAGGAGTTAAATTTTTTCATGAATTTTAGTATTGCAATTATAGTACGGTAGCAAGGTGGAAGACTGAAGTCCATACACCAAGAGTTGGCGTGATATCTGGATAAATTTTAACATATTAGGTCATTCTTGGTGGTCATATTTCTTTCCAATAAGCATTCCACTCTTGTTTTGACATGATTATCGTTGACAGGTGTATTAAATCTGTTTCCCAAAGTATAAGGCTGTAGACTTCACCATCATTAATGCGTTCTTTAGCTGAATTATTTACAATTTCATTTGTTGTATTCTAGAATGAACTTTAACTCAATATAGTTGTGTGAAGGCATGTACTGATCTACAATTTCTAGACGATTTTAACAGGTCTTCCGAAGAATTATAAAATTATGAAAGACAAGTGTAACATTGTTCATACCCTCCTCCTACTTTCTCTGCAGGAATGACAGACCAACTTTTTTATGAGTTTGTTTTACGTAATATTTTCTTTAGATTATGTCTGCCATCATTAGGTATTTAACTATTGACGTCGTAATTTTTAATTTTATTTATAAATATATTAGCAGTTCCAAAGGATCACACCACATATAGACATACAATAAAAACTAAACGATATAGCATTCGCAACGCCATATACGAACAACAAAGAATAAAAACTACTGACAAGGCTCTAAGTGTGACACGATAGTCCATAAAAATCTTCACCTAGATGGGTAAATGTACACCATTCGCAGACATACGCCCGAAGGAATATTATCCAAGCGAAGACAACCAACAACCATAATGGAAAATTGAATAAGTATATAGGAGTGAAAAGGTGCACGAGCTCGAGAAGAGGACGACCGACGAAGCTGGATCAGCGACAAATAGATGGCCGCCGATGTACTGCGAATGGAGCCAGAACGTTGTCACCAATAACGTGAGCTTTGTACCTAAATCCTTGATGAGTCTGCATGGCATCTAGTGTGCCGACGTGTACTGACATCCTTAATTGATATTTTCCCCTATTTCGTTCCCGTTTGAGTCTGATTATGTTTGAGGCACTGTAATTTCCCTCAGCTCAGATGAGGATTTCGAGTTAATAACGGAGTGTCGTGAATGAAAAAATATATGTGTGAACGCTAAAGATTTGAAAAAGCCGATAAAGCACATATTTACGTGTTTATATTCTTTATATTCGGCATTTTCATTTATGAACAACAGGGCAATATTGTAATAATTCGATTGAAAAAATTGAATTAAAATTGACACGTACTTTACATGAAAAAAATGTTTATCGTATAGCCTTTTCTGATAAAATTATAACGCATAACATGTTTTCAGACCTTTATTAGGAAAGCATATTTTTGTGTAGCCATGATAAAGGAAAAACCTAATCTAACCTTGCATTTCATTCTGTTGCGAATTTGCAATTACCTATACATGTCTGTAATCCGATATAATAAATATAACAATGTTGTTACCACATAGGTGTGCTGAAGATTATAGTTAAAGTTGTGTGAAAGATTTTTTTTTAACTTCATAATATTCATGGAGTAATAGTGCCTTTATTGGGGATTATAGAAGGCATAGGCAACTTGCAACGGAATGTAATTACAGCTGAATTATTGCAGACTTTTTGTAAGCATGGAGAATTTTAAAAAAAGCCATCAACAAATATTGAACTGGCTAATACGAGGATAGTTTGACAAGTAGTGAGAATGACACATAGGTGGCGCTCTAATTGGTAAAACAAATGCACTGTAATTTAGGTTGCCTATTTATATGCTTACATTCCGATATTTAGATAAATCGGTTTATTTTTAACAGCTGATTGAAAAAGAAGCAACACGTCCTTTTGTTAAAATGGAAAAAGCAGAGTATCGTGCGGTGATTAAATACTTCGTAATTAAGGGTATGAAAGCTACCGAAATAAAAGATGAGTTACGGGAAACATTAGGTGAATCTACTCCATCATCCGCCACAATAAGTGGATGGATAAATGAATTTAAACGTGGTAGAACAAGCTGTGTTGATGAAGCGCGCTCTGGAGCACCCAAAATCGTGACTTTTAAGCAAATGATTATAAAAATCCATAATATTATGACGCAAGATCAACGACTCAAAGTGAGAGAGATAGCAGACATGGTAAACATTTCAACAGAACGCGTACACCACATTTTAACGAAAGAATTGGGCCTCTCCAACCTTTCGGCAAGATGGGCGCCGCGATTGCTTGCGACTAATCAAAAGTTCACTCGTTTGTGCATTTCCAATGAGTGTTTGGACCTTTACAAGCGAAATCCGGTTGATTTTTGTAGGCGATTTGTTACTTGCGATGAAACTTGGATACACCACAGTACATCCGAAACTAAACAACAGTTGAAACAATGGTTAGAACTTGCTTCTGCACCTCCAAAGAAAGCGAAAACCACTTTATCGGCAAACAAGGTGATGGCATCAATTTTTTGGGATTCAAAGAGCATTCTGCTCATTGATTACCTTCAGAAAGGTGCCACAATAAACGGACAATATTATGCAGAACTTCTACAAAAATTAAAAGTTGAGATTCGTGCTTAACGGCCAGGAATGGCAAAGAAAAAGATTCTGTTTCACCAAGACAACGCTCCCTCGCATACCAGCACAGTTGCGATGTCCAAAATCCACGAGTTGTATTTCCAATTAGTACCGCATGCGCCTTATTCGCCGGATCTAGCCTCTTCCGACTTCCACCTTTTACTAAAATTGAAAACGGCACTAGGTGGAAAGAAATTTTCGTCTAACGACGAGCTTATCATCTTCGTAAATGAGTATTTTGCAAGCCTTCCCGAATCGAATTTTAGAGATGGCATAAGGGCATTGGAGCACCGTTGGAATAAATGTATTGCTCTTTTAGGAGAATATATTGAAAAATAAAAATTATTTTGTATTTAAAAAATTCGTTTTTCTTTTTTATTCTCACTACTTGTCAAACTACCCTCGTATGATGATCTTGTAATTAAACAATACATCTGAAATTTGGTTTTTAAAATTTAATGAATCGAAATTGTGATTTTCAAATCGTTTGATCTCAAGATTTTGTTTGTCATTGCAAATTCAGTATTTATTCGGCTTTTACATATGTACGTTACAATAAGGATATTCTAAAAATTACAAAATACCAATTATTTATGAGGATATATTTGAGCGATAGAATTCCCTAATTATTTTCAATTTTAATATTAAATCGATCCTATATATTATGCCGTCAATTTCATTTGATAGTCATGAACAGTAGAAGTGACCGACCAAATACACGTTCCATAAAAGCAGTTTGTCGTGAAATTTGCTAGCGAAAAGACCTGACCAGTATAGGGGCGTTTTATACATAAGAGCAGAGCAGATATACCTGTCTCCCTTTATTCATTTCGTGAAGTGGCGAGAGAAAATGCAATTCCTTCAGCGTCCGAATTTACTCCTCACCTCGTCTCACCTTCATTCCCATACTCCGTCTCAACCGCCACCTCCGCCCAATACTCCTACGCCGTACCGCTGCCACATAGCCAGAGAACGTTCGTTCAACCAACTCGGACAGCTGAAAGATTTCCAATAAACGCTCTACCCAATTTCCTCGTCTGCGATATCCGCTTTTCGGTCCGGTTAAATTTAACTCCCTTCACTTTCAGATGACTTGCGTGATAAATACGTTTCTTATTATTTAAATAATGCGGAGCGCCCGTTGTTCGCAGACGTCGGATATTGGTTCTGGAGACGCCAATATCCCCTACGAGATTGCGTCCAGAGAGATGAGAGAGTGGTGCCATACTACTGCCTTCTCCTATTTCGTTTCTTCTTTTCTTTCGAAACTCCGTATTCTTCTTTTTTTACCTTAGATCGTGTGCCACTATATCTATAGTAATGTACGAAGATAATATGAATAAGTAGCAAGATCAAATTGCATATAAAACGCTCCATCACAATGTAAAATTTTATCGTAATTGCGACAAAGAAATGCTTTATTAGATAAAATTAAACACAAAAACTCGGTTGTGTGATTTTCACAAAATATCTTTATTAAAAAGTACAGTGTTTCGTCAGCACCGACTAAAATGTAAATTTAACACAAACGGAATATATTCTAGTCAACTAAATCATCCTCAGGGTGAGGCAGATAAACAATTACAAGCAAACAAGTTTTATAGTGGAGAATTATTCAAATCTACTTGGACATTCAATAAATTATTACATTTTTTATGCGTGTTTCTATAGTTTCAAGTAATGATATGTTTATCTCATTGTTTTCCTAATGTATTGGGTTGGCAACTAAGTACTTTAGTTAATTATATATTTTCCATTTTGCTCAATGACCTTTTGCCATCTTTCTTTCAGCTGCATGATTCCGCGCTCATAAAATTTCTGGTCCTTATCAGCAAACAACTGAACCAGGTGCGAGTGAAGGTCATCGTCATTTGTGAAAGTTTTACCATTCAAAGAATTCTGTAAACTTCGAAATAAATGGTAATCAGATGGTGCTAGATCAGGGCTGTATGGGGGATGTGGCATCACTTCCCAACCAAGCTCCAATAGTTTCCCACGAGTTGCCAAAGATGTGTGAGGCCTTGCATTATCTTGGTGGAAAACTACACCTTTCCGAATTGACAATTCTGGTTTTTCTTTGATTGCTTCATCCAGTTTTATTAATTGTTGACAGTAAATATCAGAATTGATCGTTTGGTTCCTTAGAAGCAGCTCAAGAAACACAACACCTTTGTAATCCCACCAAACGGACAGCATGATCTTTTTTGGATGCAATTCAGCTTTCGATGTGGTTTGAGCTGGTTTATCGTGTTTGCTCCATGATCGTTTTCGAACTATGTTACTGTACAGGACCCATTTTTCATCACCAGTGATGATTCTTTTTAAGAAAGGGTCGGTTTCATTTCGTCTAAGGTGCATCTCGCAAAAGTTGATTCTTTGTGTTAAATGAATTTCTTTCAATTCGTGAGGTACCCAAATATCAAGCTTCTTAACTAGCCCAAGACATTTTAAATGTTTTTCAATTGTTGTGTGCGATACATGTAGCCTCTCCGCAATCTCTCGAACAGTTATATGACGATCCTCTTCAATTATGACGTTGATTTGGTCATCATCAACTTCAGTAGGCCGACCAGAACGTTGCTCATCTTTGAGGGAAAAATCTCCAGAACGGAATTTTTTATACCAATTCTGACACGTGCGCTCTGTTAAGCAATTAGCACCATAAACTTCACATATCTTTTTGTGAGCCGCAGCAGCTTTCTTTCTTTTAGGGAAATAAAATAGTAAAATATGTCGAAAATGTTCGTTTTTGCACTCCATTTAAATTTACCCCCCAACTAATAGCTTTAATAAAAATCACGCACTACTGAAGTAGTCAATGTGACTAGTATCACGCGACAAACGGTAAAGTACAGCATTAACATACGTTATACAAAAAATAAAGCAACGCTCTCTATCAGTAAAAACCGAAAGTACTTAGTTGCCAACCCAATAGAATAGTGAACTCTGAATTGAAAAAATGATTACAAGTATTTAACTGCAGTATTTACTAAATAGTTGAAATCATTTTTGTTATAATTAAAACTTCTTTTGTGTTCTGATATCCTTGTATCCATAGATCTTCCAGTTTGACCTATATATACCATATATATCTAGAGTAATCACAACAAAGTTTATAGACTTCCGATTTGTTGGATTTATTTATTTTGTCTTTGTTATTTTTAACTACCTTTCCTAGCGTATTGTTTAGTCTGAAAAGCAATATCTACATGTTTCTTAAGTAACTTACTTATTTGTTTAGAACGTGGGCCTATGTAACTTAACAGATTATACTTTGATCTTTGTGAAGTCGGCTTCTTTATGTTGTTGTTTACTCATTAAGCTATCAATTAAATTGCTCTTACTTTATAACCGTTATTAAACGCATCCACAGATGCTATAACACATAATTCTTGCCATCACCCGTTCAATCAAAAAATAGCAGCGTAGTATAGTATGATATACAGATTGTTAACAATTCCTCTTACTATTTGCAATTTTCAGAAATAATTAAATACCATGAAACATGATATTTAATTTGTTCTGAAAAATGCAAGTTGTAATGAGAACGATTAACAATCAGTATATCATACTGTCGCAGAGAAAACCGAACTTTTTTAAAATAGTAATACTTAGTAGCATCATCTATTAAAAAAAGGTACCAGTAAGATAGATCTTTCACCAATATTATGTCAAAATATTATGACACTTACAACATTAGAAGCAGAGAAATTGCCCACAAAGTGACAGTGTGTATTTGGCATTGGTCGAAAAATGAATTTTTAACAACGAGCAAATATCAAGTTCTGTTTTAAACTCGGTACATCGTTTACTGAAACATTTAATTTGATGAAGCAAGTGTATGGTGATACGAGTTTATCACGTACGAGTGTGTATGAGTGGTATAAATGATTTAAAGACGGCCGTACGTACATAAATAATGGCGAACATCCTGGTGCAAAAAAACATCTGTGGTTACAGAAAGTAACGTCGTGAATTTGGTACGTAGACTTCCGCGGTCGTGGTCCATGCTATCTGCTTCTGGGTTTCCGGGCTGGAACCGCGTCACTAGTATATCTGCCGACGTTTCGTACCCATTTGTATGGGACATCTTCAGGGCTGAACTACTGCACTGAAACTGGTGTAAGTCGATGGGGGACGTGTTTATATATGGATAATGGGTCATGGGTCAATGGAGCGTTACGGTTACGGTTGGGTCGATTAGAGATGCAGGATTGCCAAGCGTTATGTAGGGGGTAGCCATCATCGCGGTTAAGATTATTGGGGTGCTTAAAGATCTCTATAGTTTCACGGATTTTGCGACCATAGAAGTGGTTAGTGCGGGATAGGATCTTGGTTGAATTAAACTGAATATGGTGCCCGGTTTCCAGTCTATGCTCGGCAAGTGCAGAACCGGCTATGCGCAGCAACCTAGTACAACGCTCATGTTCAGAAACACGAGTGCCGACAGACCGCTCTGTTTCACCAATATATGCCCTGCCGCATGAACAAGGAATCCTGTACACACCAGCTGATTCTAAAGAAACATGGTCTTTTACGGAAAAAGGGTCAGATAATTTGGAATGGGGTTTGAAGATGGTTTTGATGTTGTTTTTGAGAAGAACCCTACTGATGCGGTCAGTAACACCTTGTATATAGGGTAGGTGGGCTTTAGAGAGGGGGGGAGATGATGTAAGCTGTGTATTAAGTTGTGAGATTTTGGGATTAAGATGTCGATCTATGGTTCGCTGAATATTATGGTCTCGAACATCCTCAAACCTTACACCGGCAATAGTGATTCTTTTATTAAAAATTCCAAACATTTTGTCCAAAGACTAAATGGCCTAACGGTAGATCCTCATGATCTACTAGTTAGTTTTGACGTCGAATCTTTATTCACCAGAGTTCCTATACCCGACACTATCCAAATAATCCGTCAAATCCTTTCCACTGACAACCAACCTGATGATTTGGCCAACCTGGTGAATACTTGTTTAACCTCCACCTATTTTCAGTTCCGTGGTAATTATTATGAACAAGTATCGGGTGCAGCTATGGGGTCTCCTCTCTCTCCTGTTGTCGCTGACATTTTTATGGAGGCATTCGAACAACAAATTCTTCACTCTTGTGACCAAAAACCAAAATGTTGGTTCAGATATGTGGATGACACCTTCGTTATTTGGCCCCATGGTCGGGATTCCTTGAACAACTTCCTCGTTTTCTTAAATTCGCAACATGATTCCATAAATTTCACCATGGAGATTGAATCTGAAGGTTCCCTTCCCTTCCTCGACGTCTTGGTAACTCGTCATCTGGATGGTTCACTAGGACATTCAGTGTACCGCAAACCCACACACACTGATCGGTATCTCAATGCCCTCTCCCATCATCATCCTGCCCAGAAACAGGGCGTTATCAATTCCTTAGTCCAAAGAGCTGTGAACATATCTGACCAGCATTCTATATCCCAGGAATTAAGTCACGTTACCAAAGCTCTTATAAATAATAATTTCTCCTACCATAATATTCAGCGAACCATAGATCGACATCTTAATCCCAAAATCTCACAACTTAATACACAGCTTACATCATCTCCCCCCCTCTCTAAAGCCCACCTACCCTATATACAAGGTGTTACTGACCGCATCAGTAGGGTTCTTCTCAAAAACAACATCAAAACCATCTTCAAACCCCATTCCAAATTATCTGACCCTTTTTCCGTAAAAGACCATGTTTCTTTAGAATCAGCTGGTGTGTACAGGATTCCTTGTTCATGCGGCAGGGCATATATTGGTGAAACAAAGCGGTCTGTCGGCACTCGTGTTTCTGAACATGAGCGTTGTACTAGGTTGCTGCGCATAGCCGGTTCTGCACTTGCCGAGCATAGACTGGAAACCGGGCACCATATTCAGTTTAATTCAACCAAGATCCTATCCCGCACTAACCACTTCTATGGTCGCAAAATCCGTGAAACTATAGAGATCTTTAAGCACCCCAATAATCTTAACCGCGATGATGGCTACCCCCTACATAACGCTTGGCAATCCTGCATCTCTAATCGACCCAACCGTAACCGTAACGCTCCATTGACCCATGACCCATTATCCATATATAAACACGTCCCCCATCGACTTACACCAGTTTCAGTGCAGTAGTTCAGCCCTGAAGATGTCCCATACAAATGGGTACGAAACGTCGGCAGATATACTAGTGACGCGGTTCCAGCCCGGAAACCCAGAAGCAGATAACGTCGTGAATTTATCAGAAATGATCTGAAATCCTCATTGCGATGGAATTAAATATTTCCAAAGATTCAATTCAACGCATTTTAACACAGCATTTGGGACTGAGAAAGATTTGTGCAAGGTTTGTACCACACAAGCTAACTGAATTCGATATTGTGCAAACTTGATTAAAGACTCAAAAAAAGACGAAAATTTCAGGTATTCCATTGTAACTAGATATGAGACGTGATGTTTTCAATAAGATCCAGAAACGAAGAGTCAAAGCTCTAAATGGAAGCATCCAAGTGAAGAAAGACCGACAAAAAGCCCCTTGGAGAAGTCAAAAGTGAAGACAATGTTGATTTGTTTTTATGATTCGAAAGGCATAGTGTATAAAGAGTTTGTACCAACTAGTTAAATTGGTGTTATGAAGCGTCTTTTGGTGCGTATTTGTCGTGTGCGCCCTCAATGTCGTGAAAATAGTAGCTGGCGTTTGTTACAATGTACATGATAATCCACCATCTCATCGCTCGACGCTTATCACTGATTTTATAACTACAAATGGCATTTTAACCATCAATCATTTACTGCATTCACCGGATTTGAACCCCTCTGATTTTGTGATTTCTATCCATTCTCCAAACTACATGAGAGAACAGCGTTATGCCGTCGTCGAAGCCATTAAAAAGGCGTCAACAGCGAACTCGAAGAACATCTCTAAAGATGAACTTAAAAATTCATTCGACATGTTAATTGACCGTGCAAAACATTGTATTGAAGCCGAGGGCGACTACTTTGAATAAAATAAATGAATTTTATCAAAATAGTAAGCTTTTATTTTTGTTTTAAAGATGTTCCGTTTTCTCTGAGACAGACTGTGTATATTACGCTGTTATCTTTTGATTAAGCGGGTGACAGGAAGAATTATGTGCAGTAGTATCTCTGTGAGTAGGTTTGTGGCGAAATGCATATTCTAAACGACTATTATTTTTAGATATTGTTAAATTTAGAAAGTTTAAAGTATCGTTAACTCATATTTCAGTTGTAAACTTTATATTTGGGTGCAAACCGTTAATAAAAGTGAGAAACTACTTAGCTATCTTTTAGTATCTATAAAACAGACGAATATATCGTCTACATATCTGTACTAACATTGGAAATTCTTAAAAAACAGATAATTATGGATTTTAGTTTCTAAGAATACATAAAAGTCTCTGCTAAAAGCGGGCTAATGCGGCTACTCGCGATTTTACCTTAGTTTAAAGAATAAATATTATTAATAAATTGAAAATAATTTTTGCGAGAGGCAAATAACCAGTGTGTTTAGAATTTGTTGTTTAGTTACACGATCTACTTTATTTATAACTAATTTATAAAGATCATTAATAATATTAATAACATCTGCTTCTGGGTTTCCGGGCTGGAACCGCGTCACTAGTATATCTGCGACGTTTCGTACCCATTTGTATGGGGCATCTTCAGGGCTGAACTACTGCACTGAAACTGGTGTAAGTCGATGGGGGACACGTTTATATATGGATAATGGGTCATGGGTCAATGGAGCGTTACGGTTGCGGTTGGGTAGATTAGAGATGCAGGATTGCCAAGCGTTATGTAGAGGGTAGCCATCATCGCGGTTAAGGTTATTGGGGTGCTTAAAGATCTCTATAGTTTCACGGTCTATGGTCGCAAAATCCGTGAAACCCAGAAGCAGATAGCATGGACCACGACCGCGGAAGTCTACGTACCAAATATTAATAACATCTTTAGGCGTAATGCTAGGAAATAAATTTTGAACGTCAAAAGAAATTGATGTACTCTTGTTATTTCATTTGAAGCTTTTTAATTTTTGTTATAAATGTAGGGAATTTTTTATGCCGTAGGTGGGAGTAAAATTACAATACGAGTACAATTTCGGAGGTTGTGGATTCATAATTATAAGTTTGGATTTATTTTCTGGTGAAAAGATAGAAGAATTATTAACTCTTCGATTTGTTTCTTGAATTTTATCCTCGAGTCTGTTGTTAATGAGGTGTAATTATCTGGGTTCAATAAATTCAGTCTTTCCCACCTTTTCTACTCTATTAATAGCTACCTATTACTGACTTTCCTTTATCTGCTCTAGTGAAAATTATGTCGTTTATAAGAACTTTTATGTTTTAATTCTTGAACTAATCATAGATAATTATGGTGTGGTTAAAGACTAGATTGATTTGATTTAATGATTTTAGAAACTGCATATTTAGTGGAGATAGCACCTAGTTTATTTTTTAAACAAATTTTTGTTTCAGGTGCTAACATGTTTAAGTTCTTAATATTACTAATAGGTTGTATAAGGTTTTCCAATAGGGATGATATGATTTTGAAGTGACATTTCGGCCATTTGTAATATGTCATGATCTGTCATTTATTTTTCATTGTATTCAGTAGTGTTTACAATTTCATCATGGAGAGATATACGCAAGAACAATGTTTACAAATTATTCAGTTTTATTATCAAAATAATCGTTCTCCAATTGCAACTTTTCGTGCTCTTTTGCCATTTTATGGTCGTAATAATCGTCCAAGTGTGCTCGCTATTCGTCGAATTGTTAAAAATTTTGAGGTTACATTATCTTTACATAATTTTCAAGTGCCAATAAGACAAAGAACCGCTCGAAGTAATGCAAATATTGCTGCCGTTCAGGCAAGCGTTACTGAAGACCGTAATTTGTCGATTCCAAAACGTTCTCAACAATTGCGACTGTCTCAAACCACAACCTGGCGGATTTGGGAAAGGATTTGGGTTTGCATCCCTATAAAATTGTTCTCACTCAAGAACTGAAGCCATTGGACCACCGTAAACGTCGTGAATTTGCTGAATTTGCCTTGGAACAACTTGAAAACGATAACCATTTTTTTAAGAAAATCATCTTCTCTGATGAGGCTCACTTTCATCTGGATGATGTGGTAAATAAACAAAACTGTCGATTCTGGTGGGAAGAAAATCCACAAATTATTTATGAAAAACCATTACATTCACCTAAATTGACAGTTTGGTGTGGTTTTTAGTATGGTGGAATCATCGGTCCGTACTTCTTTCAAAATGAAGCTGGTAACACCGTTACTGTCAATGGAAAGCGGTATAGATTGATGATAACCAACTTTTTATGGCCGACATTGGAAGAAGTTGATCTTGACAATATTTGGTTCCAACAAGACGGGGCTACGTGCCACATAGCAAATGCAACAATAGAACTATTGCGAGAAAAGTTTGGAGATTCGATTATTTCAAGAAATTATGATATTGAATGGCCTCCAAGAAGTTGTGATTTAACACCATTGGACTATTTCTTGTGGGGTTATTTGAAGTCATTGGTCTATCGAAATAAACCAGACTCTCTTCAAGCTTTACAAGTCAATATTGAACGTGCCATTCATGACATATGACTAGACTTAGTGGAAAAAGTGCTCAAAAATTGGGTTCATCGAATTCGTTCCTGCAGAAGAAGTCGTGGAGGCCATTTAAATGACGTTTTATTTAGAACTTAATTGTATCGATTGTACTTCACATTAAATAAAAAACTTTTGAATTTTCTTAACAATAAGTGTGTTTTTTTTTAAAGAAATCATATCACTCTTATTGGAAAACCCTTTACATTGAAATTAAAACCTTTATTTAATAATCTGGACGGTATGCGATACATAGATAGTTAACCATTGATGAACATAATCCCGCCTTTGGTACGACAAATGGGGATCTACTTGCTAGACATAATTTCGAATCCCTTTGTATACGCAGAGAGAAAGCTAGTGGTGATTTTCTTTATAAATTAATAAATAATTTTGTTGATTCTACTGAGCTATTGTCTCAAATTGATTTCCTCGTACCTAGGTTTGATACTAGATCGGCGGCAACTTTCTCAATACCTAGGGCGAGAACCAATGCTCTTTACAAGGCCCCACTATATGTGCAGAAATGCCAATGGATTATACATGGATCCCTTTCATTAATCAACATTTATTGTTCATTCAGTTTTCAAATGACTTATATTATTATAAGTATTTATATTTTTGGTTAATAAGTTTTTTATTTTATCTTTGTATTACATTAACGGCATCTATTTTTATTTTTAAGTTCAGTATTATGTCCGGTAATTCGTTTGTTAAACTGTTGGGCATTAAAGATTATTATTATTATTATTATTAAGCTTCTAAACTATAATGTTTTTCTTCAACAAAGTTCTTTTTACTGAAGATTGTCACTAGTGTTTAAATTATAGTTTGACATACATAAATACGTTGGTTACCGATTATTTAATTTAGCTGGTAATTAAAAAGAATAATGCACCAAGCAATCTTTCCTACCCGCTGGGAATTCGCAATCAACCGATATAAGCGTATTTGTAGTTGATAAAGTACGAACTAGCTATAGATTGATCATTAATGTATGTGTTTGCTTTCATCTAAGGAGGGAAAAAGCCCATTATCTTGAGAAAATTGCTTTTCTTTTACAAGCAGATAGTTGTAATATGTACATCAAGGTTATAGTTATGAGTTATAAACTATTTTATAGCAACATTGTATCAAAATTATATTTTGATAAGCGTAGATGGGCTCGATGTTATTGAAGTTTATAAAACATACTCCTATACAGGATTTTTTATTTTAAAAAATAAAGAAGTAATTACTTTAGGTACCCAATAATATGTGAAATAAATATATTTTTGCATTTTGTTTGGTTGTTCATATAATAAAAGAGAGGAAATGAGTTTCCATCTACTTAAGGTGCGCAACTAAGTTCTCGATGTTTTTCAAGAGATGCTCCAGTAGTAAGTGCTGGTCGATTGTGACATAACCAAAACGTCATGAACCAAGCTTAGACATATGGTAAACAAACCGTTTTGACACATTAGTCATTTTGTTTTTGCGTCATATACTTTTGGTTGTGTGAAAATGTCTGATTTTGTGCCAAATAATCGTCATTTGTGGGAAGTGTTGCTTTTCTTCTTTCATTCGAAGAAAACGGCAGCTGAAGCGCATCGAGAACTCCAAAAAGTTTAAGAAGATGCTACTCTAAGTGAAACAACGTGCCGTGATTGGTTCCGTCGCTTCAAAGACGGTGATTTCAATGTTGACGACCGTTCGCGTGAAGGAAGACCAAAAACCTTCGAAGACGCTGAATTGGAGGCATTGCTCGATGAGGATCCGTGCCAAACGCAAGAAGAGCTTGCTTCAGCATTAGGAGTTACCTGCCAAGCCATTTCCCAGCGATTGCATGCGTTGGGAATGATTCAAAAACAAGGAACTTGGGTTCGTTATGGTTTGAAGCCAAGAGACGTTGAGCGTCGTTTTTTCGCCTGTGAACAACTGCTCCAGCGGCAAAAAAGGAAGGGTTTTCTTCATCGCATCGTTACGGGTGATGAAAAATGGATTCATTACAGCAACCCAAAGAGAACAAAATTATGTGGACTGCCCGATCATGCTTCTACGTCGTCGGTCCGGCCGAATATTCACGCGAGAAGGTTTTGCTATGTATTTGGCGGGACCGGTGTCATTTATTATGAGCTGTTAAAACCGAACGAAACCATTACTGGGGAACGGTATCGAACTCAATTGATGCGATTGAGCCGAGCACTGCGCGAAAAGCGGCCACAATACGAGCAGAGGCACGAAAAAGTGATTCTACAGCATGACAACGCTCGGCCTCACGTTGCCAAACCCGTTAAAATCTACTTAGAAACACTCAAATGTGAGGTCCTACCCCACCCGTCATATTCCCCAGATATTGCGCCGTCCGATTATTACTTGTTCCGTTCGATGGTACATGGTCTGGCTAATCAGCAGTTCCGCTCATATGAAAACATCTCAAAATGGCTTGATTCGTGGACAGCCTCAAAAGACGAACACTTCTACCGTGACGGTATTCGAGCTCTGCCAGAAAAATGGGAAAAAGTTGTCGCTAGAGATGAGCAATATTTTGAATGATTCATTTGTAAACATTTTTCACAATAAAGTTGCATTTTCATCAAAAAGAACAGCGAGAACTTAGTTGCGCACCTAATAATTAAGAAGGTTACTTAAACCTCTTACCACAATAATGTTCGTATTCTGTATACATATTAATTTTATAAACAAATCAAATTCCAATACTGCTATTTATTTATTATTAATAATGTTTAAATGTTTTTGAAGATTACATAATTTTCCTCCCACATATGTTTGATTCTTTGTTCTAAATGTTTGGAATATATTAATGATTATCATATTCTTTTCGTAAATATTTAATAAATCATAATTTATTTATTTGAATGTTGTGCTTAATTGGGTGCTAAACATAGTTGAGTCAAAAAACCCCAACTCACCTCTTAAAAATTTGCAAAATAATTCACTAAATTTTAAAAATATTCTATATGAGAATACTTATGTCGTAAGTAAAAGCACGAAGAGCATTTCACAGCAATGTACACATGCATATATATATGTATGTATAAAGAGTTGGGCACTGTAACCTAATAATCCGTTTGTAAACACTGCAACTAGATTACAGTGTGAGTTCAGAATTTATATAATGTAATATTTAATGAGTCACCGTTCAAAATTGTCGTTCTTTTGTTTTAAAATAAGCAACAGCTCCCGTAAAATTTATTACATGTGTTTTAAGTGCAAAAATTTCAAAATTAAACATTATGTTTACATTTTTATATAATATTTTAATCTATAAGCAAAAGATTATATATAATTTTAATTATAGTTTGTTTATGAAAGGTTTTAAAAAAGTATTTAGATCTTTACGAGACGTAGTCATTGTAAAACTGTATTTTATTTAACTTACGAGGACTTGCTACATTAAAGTTTTGTAAATTAAGAGAAACCGAACAGTCTGAAAAGAACACCAATTTCATATCAAGTCTTTAAGTCAGCATTAGGAGCAGGGAAAACTGATCAATACACATCCCCACACCGGCGATATTCATCATTAATAAAAGTTATGCAGTCTGCAAAATATAATTAATGAGGCCAATATGTACGTGAAGTCTTCGTTATCTGTACAGTTGTTTTGTTCCGTTCTCCATCCAAGAGTTAATCGGCTTCGTTTGGTGTATTTGAGCGGGAATATAAACTGGATGGCTGATACTGGCGTTCGTTCCTTTGCTCTCTCTTTCTTGGACAGGGCTGACACGACTTCATTATACATTCTAACATCTTGGCGTCTTGTTTAATTAAAAGTGGAATACGACTGTCGTGTTTCTTTTATTACGTCTGCACTTTTCATGAATGTTCTGACTACGCAAATATAATATGCACTTCTTTATGAAGAATTGCATTAGTTCTTGATTTAACTGCCTCTAATGTAAACGAAAATTCATATTCATCGACTTACTGTTTAATAGTTATAAATATAATTAAACTTAAATAAATTTTGAATGAAGGTAGAAAGATTTAAGAAGTTCCCTTAATTCTATATGATGTACATACACGTACATATACTATGGCACAAAAGAGAATCATACAGTTAAAGTATATATTTTTAAATCAAATTTTGTAGAAATGTGTTGAGAATGCTATCTGCTTCTGGGTTTCCGGGCTGGAACCGCGTCACTTGTATATTTGCCGACGTTTCGTGCCCATTTGTATGAGACATTTTCAGGCCTGAACTACTGCACTACTCATACAAATGGGTACGCAACGTCGGCACATATACAAGGTTCCAGCCCGGAAACCCAGAAGCAGATAGTATGGACCACGACCGCGGAAGTCTACGTACCAGGTGTTGAGAATGATTAAATTTTCATTGAAAAATTTGTATCTTTTATAGGGATTATCTAATAATCGAATACATTCTGCTATTTCCTCGGTCACGCTTCTAAAAAGATATTCTCTGACCTTCCATGCAAACTCATTCCTGGCCACTAGTAGGACATCATGTAGCTTTTGTAAGTTTATTGGAGACTTAGGAAGCATATCAATCCTTCGACCTGTCATATTCCAGGCATGTTCTATGGGTCTAGTGACCGCACAAGACAATTGAAGATACTGATGTTGACCTCTTGCAGGAATCATAATGTAACAGCTGCAATATGAGCGCAAACTTTGTCTTGCTCGAATGTAACATTACTTAGTCAATGGATATAAGATAACGCAAATGGTTCTAGGCCTTCATAAATGTATCTTTGAGCGTTTAAAAGATCGCAAAGAAACAAATTTTTGAATTTCGGTGTGAAAGAAATCTCTTAAACATTATAAAGTTCCACAGCTCAGCACACAGACAGACAATACCGCTGCTAAAGCCGTATAAACGCCCGCAAAGCATGCTGGGAGGAAATACGTATACCCACTGCAACTATTATGCGTCATTCTCACTCCCATTTACAAATGGACCAAAAATAACCGTCATATGTCCTAGTCAAATTTAAAGTGTTCGACAAATGGTCGAAGTTTGCGTCGCCGTAAGGCTCCGTAACAGACATTCGGGACATAAGAGATACTGGTGAGCTTGAAACTATATCAGTGTTTGTTGAAGGGCCAAACCCATCTCTGCAAGGACGAGGAACCAAAATGTGAAGTAGGGATAATAACCGCTCGCAGTCAATGCTATTATGAACTAAATTGTATAGCAACTTTAAGGTGTTCAACTGTCGTCTAGCTTCCAGAGACTCTTAGTCATGTCTCCGCAGAACTAGGTCATAATCAGTTCCTCTAAGTGAATACCCCATCCCTATAAAACAGATACGCAACAAATTTCCTTTGCACCTCTTATATAGTAACTCCAAATGAATAAAGCATATTCAAGTTGAAATCTTATAAAAGTGACATATAAGTAGCTATCTGGAACACTATTGAATTATGTAATAGAAAACATAGCACCTTCGTAGATGGAGAAACGACGTGAGCTCTATATTCAGCAAATTTAGTTTGAAAACAAAGTATACACTCAGATTTTCAGGTGACGATGTACTCGTGAGTACTGTATAGTCATGTAACATTCGGTTCTTTTTCCTACTAAAACTGAACACCATGCACTTGATTGTTTCCATCTGTAAGCGATTCAGAGAACACCTGTCAGCAACTTCGTCAATTCGCACTCGTAAGCACTCACAATTCTCCCGTGAGGTGATAGATATAAATATCGTCAGGTTGTCCCCGAAAAGACATTTATATGAATCAATAACATCCGTCAGATCGTTAATAAAGACAAGAAATAACAAAGGGCCAAGGTTTGGGCTTTGCAAAATGCCCGATATGGCCAAGTAGTATTTTGATTTATAACCACTGCACAACAAGAGTTTTTTAAAGAACTCTGAACAGTCCAACTTTCCAATAAGTATACCTTAGTCAATATTTAACATCAACCAGACTTTGTATATAGATTAAAAGACGGCAGATTAGAGATAGTCGACCTTTTCTTTAGCAACTTTAGCAAAATTATGTAGTATAATTACCAGCCTGTAGTTTCTTCTGTTAAAGGTAATACCGCTTTTTAGTATAGGGCACGCCTTCGAAATTTTCCAAATGCCAGGAAAGGTGACAGTGTTTATTACCCAATTATAAATGCTCGCCAAAGGAAGAGCCAGGATCGCATTCCAATCACGTACCAGGAAACTTGGAATTCAATCGGTTCTCGAAATCATCCTGTTTTTTAATTTTTTGATAGCATTGGAAGCCTTCGCCTTCTGATATAGGTATTAAACTGATTAAAGGAGTATTCACAAATCAATATCTAAAGTTGTTAGTCTGTCGAGGTATAAAAATATTCCTGAAATAACACTAGTAGGGGGCTCTTCAAACACTTCGTCATCATAGCAATCATTAAGAACCAGCAAATTTAATCTCCTATCTTTCCGTTCTTTGTCTTTTCTAGGTCATCCAATTTCTCGAACAATGAATAAATGTAGCTAAATTTCCTTGTATCCGCTGAGCAGTTTAACGAAATATAATAATCTAACAATTCGCCCTCTTTTAAATCATTTAGTTGGCAATAATTTGATTGTCATCATACTTTAAAACGATGAACTGTTATAATTGGATAACTGAACTGATCTGACAAATAAAAGAAAAACGAATTTTTTCATTGGAGTTCGGGAGAAAACAAAATAAAGTTTTATCGCTTTCACGCCACTTTTTTGTGATATTTTTTTATCAGCACAGTAAATATTTGTACAAAATTTGGTTTAAAAATATATTCTTTCACTGAATGATTCGTCTTTTGTTGTCAAGTAGTATATTTTCCTTACACAATGCTAGCTCGCACGTTAAATAATAACTAGACGAAATACAATAATAAATAAATACTTTTGATCATTCTTGGCAACATAATGATTTGTCTTCATAATCAAAATGTATACATAATCGCATCTGATACCAATAAATAGATTCTACGAGTTTTTAATATTATTAATCATTCCAAATTCGACTAATTCTAGATTTCCCCTCATCACCAAGCCCATACCTGTTGCACGTTGTGCCCATCTCACTGTGCCGTCAGTATAGTTAGTGGGTAATCGGGTTACTTCTTTGCTCTGAATTGCCTCCTCGAAATACACGTCTTGCCGTTTAAAACAGTTCGATTCATATTTTCGCGCTAGATACGTTCTATTGCTAAGTGTGATATTGGAAAATGAATACGAGAATTTTTATTACTTTCTTCTTCAAATATGGCATCTACACTTGCATACTGCAGTCAAAAATAGAATATTTTTAATTCCATTTACTTATAAAAATATATATAAATATAAAGATTTAACAAATAATAATTAAAAATTAGAAAAAGAAAAACTTGTACTTAAAAAATTCAATTATGTGGAAGAGAATGCGTTAGAAAAATTTCTAACCTCAGAAGTAGTCAGACAAGGTAGTAGGTCAATTCAATTATTACTTATCTGTGCAAAAAATGAGGTAATAAAACCCTGTCGAGAAGGAATTGACGAATTCGAAGCAAGATACAACCCTCTAGAATCTGTCTATATAGAAATATGCGGTTTTTCAGATAACATGGTCATTTTCACCAACTTAAAGGAGAGATTTCAAAGGAACTTAAAGGTTTGCAAGAAGATTACACAAGAAAAGAAAAATTGTGACCATATATAACAAGAATATAGGTATTAAACTTACGAATAGTAAATGAAACCTTAGAACAAGTCAAGTCACCATATTTCATAGTATATTTTACTTTCAATATTTTTTCTCTATAGGTAGTGTGTTGTTTTCATTACTAATTCTTTTCAAGGGGTTCAAATATCAATAATGACGGTATTACGCTGAAAATATTCTTTAAAATATTAATAGAAACCTGTGATTGAAATGCTTGACTTGCCTGAACGAAAAAATGTTGTGTTTTTGAGACATTTGAGAATGATGAGATACAAGTCGACAGTTTCCAAAATTATAAATAGAAAGAATTCAGGATTAATAATAATATTTTAAAAAAGTAATGTACGTGATATACTACATGTAAAATTTAAATCAAGAATGTTTTTGGATCACGTAATTAATCACTGTTGTATGAAATAAGATGTCGACAGGAAATGAGGATGTCAAATTAAATACTAACGTACTATATACCAAATATGTAAACTTGTAAATAACAAATGGAAAAGCTTACGTAAACAGCTTACCTAAGTGTAAACTTACAAAGATGATGAAATAAATATGATAAATTAGCTGTTAGAACAATAACAAATAACAGCGGTAAAATACGAGGAATATAACAATATTGGAACCGTAGAAAAGACAATAGAGATGTATAGGAGTGTAGAAAAGACAAACTTCATAAGTCAAAAGACAAACCACTATTTTATTTGTATTATACGTGACATATGTGTGCACAATACACATGCTCCGCATACGTCTGTTTCTATTTTTCACAATTTCTTGGCAAGACGTAGCGCGTAAATCTATTAGAAAAACGTTTGCGCTCTTTCTTTCTTCAACACATGTGACTACCGATAAATTAGACACATGCCGGTATATATTCGTATTTTGCAACATTATTGATACACCGGCAAACTTTCGTGGTTTAAACTTTAGCAAATGTTATTTCCATGTATTTCCTTCAAAGTCAGATTTAAATTTTTTGTTGGTTAAAATACGATTATAATATTAATCTTCTTTACTGTTTTCTCGTTTGCACACACGTTTTGGCGATCATTCTAAACTTATACTACATCATACATTGCAAATAACTCTTCGAGCACGTATAAGTTGTATTACGAATCGAATTTACCAATGCTGATTACGTCGATTTTAGAATTCCTCCATGCTTTGCCGCTTTCCTGTATCCTTATTTTTCGTTTTACTCTCTCATTAGTACTTTCGGAGTACATCCTAGGTCTTTCCTCTTGTTACAGACCCGTAGCTAATTACACGTCTTGTCTGCCAGAGGTGGTAGACTCTAATTGGTCGCGTGTAACTAAACGCAAAAGCTAGGGGGTCAGGTCAGAACTAAACACGTTCACCCGCATCTCGTCCTCCCCATCCGTCCCGATCCGTTTCGTTTCCGCACTCCGTATTTCTCGGATCTAATCCCTTTGCGCTTCGCTAAATTTTCCAGTCCGAAAGGCTGGTGGTAACTAGGAACGGTTCTAATGAGGATGACTAATAAAATAGATCTCAAGAATAATGAGTGGCAAACACCGGAAAATATAAGCCTATTAATTATTACTCGCTTCCAATTATCTAGAATTATGGGAGGGTTATCTACGCACCGAGACAGAAGCATCATTTCAATTAAATCGGCGATGGTTGTAATTGCGATGACACTTAGGAAATGTTTGTTGGAATAAATTTTAAGTTGAAACTAAGAAATTAGATACATTTCTATGTATTTTAGATTAAATAATAAAGACGTATTAGGTTTTTGATGGAACTAATTTTGAAATAATAATTCTTGCCCAGATTCAATAACGAGACATCCAGCGCGATAAACTAACAATATATTTAATCCCGAAGATCTGAAATTGTGTCGACTTTTTAAGAATATGTTTTGCCTCTGAATCTAAGGAATTGAAAAGCATTCATAAATGGTTTGTCTGAAGGGTGAGATAATCTTAAAAATGAAAATGAGGTATGTTATTCCTAGCATTCCTACTATTGTTTCGTCGGAAAACTATAAACCCCAACATTTATATCTTCTTCTGGCCTTCCGGGCTGGAACCGCTTCACTGGTATAACTGCTGACGTTTCGTACCCACTCGTATGGGACATCTTCAAGGCTCAACTACTGCTACTGTTTGTTGTACTTAAATAGTTTCAGTGGAACGAAGTCCCATACGAGTGGGTACGAGACGTCGGCAGTTATACCTGTGACGCGGTTCCAGCCCGTAAGCCCAGAAGCAGATAGTATGGACCACGACCGCGGAAGTCTACGTACCAGACCCAACATCTCTTCCGTTGCACTAAACATATGCCACTACAGAATTCTACTGGTTGGCGATCTACATCTCACGTCTTTTAACCAAATGCTTGTCAATTCAATTATGATTTAATATTAACCACAGAAACATGATCCAAGGATCCTTTTTTATCGGTTTTGAATATTTTTCTTTCTATTACTGTAATAACCAGAAAAGTGGCGGCCCAAAATGTTTTCGTTAAGGGATCATAAAGTGATGCAGGTTCAAACGCGAGAAGTGGTTTTTAATGTTTACAATTATTATTTTTGTAAACATAACAGTTGTTCAATGACTTTAAATGAGATAAAGCAATCAATTTGTGAAGAATCAAAAGAATTGCTCAAGAAGGAAATGCAACAACAAATTCCAACGAAAAGATGTTTTTAAAAGTCCTAGTAAGAAGAGACCAAGGCGAAAAAGTGTCAGAAGCTTACCGGAATATCAAGTAAGGATGGTACGAGACATCTGTAACTATCATAAGACTGACAAGTGATGGGTTACAGTATTGGCTCTACGCCAGCAGATGCAAGACGAATTAAAATGGAACAGATCGAACACATTAAGAAGAATTTTAAGAGATTTAGGATTTAAGTTTTGATGTGCACAAAGTAATATCAAAGCATTAATAGAAAAACTTGATATACGAGCATTGAGAATTGATTACTTGCAAAAAATTAAATATTTCATGACATAAATCGGCCCATTGTATATGTTCCACATTTGTTATCAGATGAGAATCAAGACCAAAGGCATCAATGTGCTCTTTACTTCTTTCACGTCACAAAAACGAACCTTTTCTTGATCGCGTGCTCTCTTGTGATGAAAAATGGATCCCGTATTGTAACATGAAGCGAATCTATTATTGATTGTCACTGAAAGACCCAGTTCCTTATATTTCAAGGGCACCACTCCACTCCCACAAGATTTTGTTATTTGTGTGGTGGACTTCAACCAGTATTATTCACTAAAAGTTTCTGAACACGGGCCAAATATTTACGAGTAAGATCTACTCTATACAACTTCATCGTGTGCAGGACGTTATACTTCAGAAACAGCCAGGTCTAATTAATTGAAAAGAAGTGGTATTCTTACAGGACAAGACCACATATTGCAAAATGTATACGTGGAAAAATGGGAAATTCTACCCGACCTCCCATAGTCATCCGATATTTCTCCACGTGATTATCTTTTCTTAGCTCTAGATCATCTGTGGGCAACAAACGACCCGCGTGCCGGATTCGGCCCGCTGTAAGATTTGATCCAGCCCGTCAGATATTCGTCGTATAATTTCATGTCCGATATCTATCGCTAAAAATTATGAACACTACTTTAAAATGCACTACTTTTAAACGCGGCCCGCGAACGTATTTGCACATTTAAGTTTGGCCCACAATATGTCAAAGATTGCCCATACCTGCTCTAGATAATCACATGCAGAATAAAAAATTTACCAACAAAGCAGAGGCTAAAGAGGAGGTGGCTAGATTTTTGAATTCTATAAACCTCGCCTTTTTCATAACCAGAATATACAAACTTATTTCTCTTTAGGAAAACGTACCAGATTGTGTAAGTCAGATATGGGCAACCTTTGACATGTTGTGGGCCAAACTTGAATGTGCTGTATCTGTTTGAGTTTTATTTAAAATAACCTTAGGAACTTTATTGGTTACCTGATACTTTGGGAAAGTTAGCTAACGTGCTGAAAAAAAGCCAATTCCTGATATGTATTTTAAATTACTTTTTATCTCTTTCTCTACTACGTTTTATGCAATTAGTTTCTGTTTATATAAAGCAATAATTTTATTAATGTATGTACACTTAACTTTATATTTTTGTCCTGATAGTGTATAATTATTAGACAATAATTTGAATTTTATTATTGCCATTACTACGGTGTATTTTATAATTACTACTTAGCTCTGTATTTTGAGCAATAAATTGAATTATGATTATTATGACCATCCCACCAGTCAAAACTCATTTCAGTTATTATTTCATAATAAGAAAATATCCATAAAATGATATACGTGCATACACAGGTATATAAACAAATGGTGAACGTCTCGATCTTCAAGTCTTCGGGTCAAAGGATGACCCGAGGGACATTGACTAAAGCTCGCAAAACGTATAACGGACCGAACAAGGGAATGGTTTTTCTACTCCAGTATAATTTCAAGAAGGAAATTGAGAAAATCTCTTGTATTTCCTCCGTTTCTCCATCCTAAGGTTTCCTATAACCTATCTAGTTATACAGAGCATACATACATATATATGGACACACATACGTACATGGAGCGGTATATTTTCTTAAGAGTTATAGGAAGAGAAGTAAAATGTTTTACCATCAATAGTCCCAATTCCATTTAATATAAGCAATAATGATGATAACTAGAAACCTTTTTTTGAAGTGCTTGTTTGCAATTATCACGCGTACATGTACAAGAACTATCGATGGACGTTTTTAAATTTGTATAATTCTATGAAACAACAGAGATAAATGAGCTTTTTTAATGCATATTCGCTCTCATTTGTTCGTGCTTTTTTAAACAAATCATACATCTGAGTTAAGTTTTTAATCTTGCCTCTAAAAATTTTGATAAATGAAATGAGAAAACAAAAAAATACTATCAAATTTTCGTCTGGGAAGATTCACAAAATAAGCTTTTCTCATGATAGTAACGGGCTTTGGCAAGATCTTTTATTTTCGATAAAAAAGTAATTCAAAAGAAGCGGTTAATGGCAAGATGGTCCAGGTGCTCCAACTGGTGTGCCAGTCAAACCATCAACACTCGCAACAATCTAAGACTCTTTAAATATCTAGTAGAAGTGTGTTACCCTCTTGAACATTTAAACGTGTTTAGAATTTTGTTAACTCAAGATGAAATACGTTTCAGTAGTAATTTGTCACTATTGAAAATAGTGTTTTCAAGAAGTCAAATAATGAAGACAAACAATAATTACTGTGTATGAAACTTGAAACAGAGACGAAAGCAAAACAGCGTAATGGGTTGGAGAACGAGAACGAACTACCAAAAAAGAAGCACAAAAGTCATAACATTTTCAATTACAAGGGGATGGTGTATAGATATGGGGTCCAGAGTAGAATAACCTTGAATTATTAGAAAGTTTTGTATCAGGTAATGATGAATTATATTCTCAGTCTGGGTTGTTTTGGAAAGTAAAAGTTTCACATATTATTTATTATTATAAGCCTGAAATAACCCCGTGCGATTTCTATTTATACCCATGAATAAAAAGAAACTTTTAAAGAACTGCGATTTCAAACAGAATAGGATGCTGTTGATGTCTTTGAAAAATTAGAGCGCAGATTATTACACTACCGAAGAACTGTAAAGAATGTGATACGAATAATTATTAAAATTCTCTCGCATATATGGTTAAAAAATGTTTATACTTTCGATTACTTTTCAGTTTCTTTAATGTGGTATATTACTGAATAGAAAACATTTACTCGGTAATTATATGCATTGTTAAAGCAATGATATATTTTTTGTGTCAGTTTTAGATAGAATTTTTATAAACCTTCCCAAAAACAACACAATCAATCCAATTTTGTTAGCAATCTGTGTAATGGATGCACATTTCTATCCTTAGAGAACATCCTGTTTTCTGATGAGTTTACATTTACAGTGAACGGATATTTGTATGTCAATCGTCAAATCTGTAGATATTAGTCTACCACATACGACAAGATATAGTGGAAAAAGTGCTCCAAAATTGGGTTCATCGAATTTGTTCCTGCAGAAGGAGTCGTGGAGACCATTTGAATGACGTTTTATTTAGAACTTAATTGTATCGATTGTACTTCACATCAAATAAAAAACTTTTGAATTTTCTTAACAATAAGTGTGTTTTTTTTTAAAGAAATCATATCACTCTTATTGGAAAACCTTGTATAAACTTTGACATAATGACGTCGATTGTCTTTCCCTCCTTCAAGAATTGAATTTTCACATTCCTCGATTGTCGGTTCGTTATCACACATTTTCCTGTCCACCTTCTAGAACTAATGTAATATTAAAGTCGCCTCTAAATGTAACGTGCAGTAATTTTAATAAAATGTTTTGTACAGGAGACATTCATAATGACTCCATGGGAGCATTACGCAATTGAGGACAAGTAGAGGAATTGCCTGATAGTAATATTGGAATTTTCTTCGACCATTGCGCACACCATGACTTCCTGTATTTATTTATCGTTATTTATTCTCCGTATTTTATGACATTTACATCCTAAAATGCAACCTTCTGATTTAAACTTTTTAACTACTAATGATATTATTGTTAATGCAGGAAAGGGACGATCTACATACTTTTCAGAGAAAAGGCACTGGATACGCCGTAAAGAATTACCTTTCAAAGCCCATGTTATCATTTGAATTTTTTCTTCCAATGTATACATTATCAAAGTAATATAATTAAAAAAATATTTAAATTTAAAGGTCTCACCGTAACACACTCTCCTAAATGCAAACCACGAATGACCGTTAATACGATGTCGATACGCCTACAGTCAAATTAGTGGTGGGGCTGCAGCTAGTACGATCAGTAGTCAGTTATAGTCGTGATTCAAATGACGCGCCCCACCACTTTACATTCTGATCGGTATTCGGCAGCTCGACCTGAATATAATGTGGTACAGTTTTCGTAGCGAGGTAAAATAAATGCACGGTATATACTTATATATGCATCAAGTTAATAATTATAAATTATGAAATATAAAGTCCTTAACACTTTCAATGTAATTTTCATTATTTTCCTATTTTAAAATAGTAATGACCCAGTTTTCTTGCTATAATAATGAATTTTACAATTCTTTTTTCTTGTTCTAAATCGAAAATACACTTACTATACACATGAATGTGCACCGCGCAAGAAAAATAACACGGTTACGTTAATTATTAAAACATTCTTCTCTGTATATCAGACCACGAAAAATAGATCAGCCTGTATAGTGTACATGTGGAGTGTATGTTTTTTGTCTGTTCTGCGTGTTCCGTTTCATTCTTTTTTAGGTCTGATCATTTTTCATAGTATCTGGTCTGGTCTGCACGCGGTGCACAGCGGTTGACCGTCGGTCAAAGTCCCGGTCCAGTTCAATTAAGATGGTGGCAGTCCGCAGGGATCCACGGCTTTCTCGGATATATATACGTATATATATATATATATATATATATATATATATATGATAGCCCCTAGTCGCATGATCATCTCCCGTCCATCTGCAATGGAATTACGGAGGAAGAGCGGATTGGGCGTGTAGTATGAGGGACCGGAAAACTGAGCTCGCTCCTATAAACAATAAGCTTTACAACGTCAGTGGACTATCCCCAAGCTGATTGACGTGCTCAGGTTCGAATGAAAATTATCGGTAGTCGGATTTCTACGGAAAATGTCTTATTTCACGAAGATTACCCACTCTTGCATTAGCATTTATTACACAAGGTATTTAAAAGCATAATGACGGATCGTAATATATTACCTCAGTATTAATAAGCAAAGAAGAAATAACGTGGCTACGATTTGAAAACCTTTAGAACTTGATCCGAATTAAAATTATGGTAAACCCTCCCTTTACGACCGCTTTTCTTAAAAACGATCACCTCTAATGGCCCCTTTCCAAATTATAAAACCAATAATGTATCGATGATCCAATAGAGGCACAGCTCAAAAGCAGTCACGGCTACTTCAAAGAAATTCTTAGAAAATGTCTGCAATTTTACCTTTGATTAACAGTCATAAATTGCTTAGTCAAGAACAACTGATAATTCAATTTCAACTGTAGTTAAAGGAACATTTCCGAGATAGTAGACAAAAGATTATTATCCTATTTTCTTGAAAAAATATGCGAAGAAATTTACCTGATTAAAAACGAATTTCTTAGACAAAAGTTTATTAGAATTAAGATTCTAAAAACTTGTATTTTACTTTTCGCTACACCTATTTTGAGTTAGTTTATGTTCAACTGTAGTATTGTTACATAAAATTACATACCTCGTTGTTAAAAAGAAAACATTTGTCTCTTAAAGATAAAATTGATGTTATTGGGAAGAGTAATAGTTTTAATACTAGAAGGAGCAGATTAGCTGAAAAGTTTGATGTTGGAAAAAACCAAGATAACGAAACTATAAAAAACAAATTCGACTTAAAAAGGCTTTTTGGACAAGATTCAAATATAGAACAAAAAAGAAAATCTTCCAGATCGAAGGTTTGGTAATTGACGAAGTAGCTTACAATTGCTTTTGTAAAGTTAAAAATAAAAGCATCCCCATATCTTGAAATGAAATACAAGAAAAAGTTTCGAGAGCAGCCGAATGTAAAAATTACGAATTATAACTTCAAATGGGGGACTCGAAAAACTTTGTCAAAGACCCAGTATAAGCTATAAAACAATTTTTCTCCGGGCATTGCCAAAGCTCTAAAGGAGAAGCTTCAAACATTATTGTAGAAGTATTCGCAAAAATACGTTCATAACTCTGATGAAACCGGTCTTTTTATATCGTGCAATATTGAATAAAATATTCGCTCTGAAAAATCATAAATGTACTGTTAAAAAAATTGCAAAATAAAGATTGACAATTTTATTTTGAGCAAATGCGGAAGATGACAAGAAAAGTAATTTAATTATTTGGAAAAGTAAATATCTTCGCCATTTTAAAGTATCTCTTATCAACTAACTGCGGGATCTAATAAAAAGGCTTAGATGATAACAGAGATCATGATTTCGTGGCTAAAAAATTTGACAAAAAGATGAGAAAGCAAAATAGAAAGTCTTATTATTTCTGGATAACGCAACGTTTCCCCAATTGAAATTTGAAAATGTGAAGATTACTTTTCTGCCACCAACCACATCTCACTGCCAACCATTAGATCAGGGAATTATTCATTACTTCAAGATGACGTACACTAAATTTCTTACCAAAAGACTTCTAACAGTCACAAGTAGTGATAGTTCTTTTGAAGATATAGAAAAAGCATGTATTTAACCAGGATTTTAATTTGGATAGAGCAGCGGAAAGGTTTCGCAATCTACAATTTCGAAAACGAAAGCAGGATTCTTGGAAAAGTTCCAGGAAGAAGATTTTGATGAAGAAGGAAGAGGACGAAATTCCAATCAACTTTTCCCTACACATGGTTTAGACCTGGAAAATTTTGCATATGGCGAGGCTTTGATTCAAAATCCCAATTTAAGCGTATAGGAAATAATCAGTAATCTAATACGCTACAGAATCCTTAATGATTCTCTTCACGGATGACACATCCACAGCCACAGGCTCTGGGAATGAAGACTTAAGTATGGCCATAACAGAAAATATACATGTGTTAGGGAGTGGTTTGTGGCAAATAACATACAATTAAATCTATCCAAAATCCATGTGCTGACTTTTGGTAACAGTTTACCGACAGATGTAGTGGTGGGTGATGAAGTGCTTGCCTCTAAGTGTGACGCACCATTTCTGGGCCTTAGGGTTGACTCTAAGCTGTCCTGGAAACCTTACATCAATGAACTATCTGGAGAGCTGTCTCGATTCTGCTTCTGCTTGTGTGTTAATTCTCGTAACGTTGGTGTGGAGGCGGGACTACTTTCTTACTTCGCCTATATACATACATTCAAGGCTCCAGTATGGCGTGGTGTTCTGGGAAATTCCATCGACTCGATATTTATTCACCAAAAGTCATGTATTAGAAACAAATTCCGTACACGATTTGTACCGTCGAAAGCCAAAACGCACACTGCGTGTGTACGTGTATCTGCTGTCGATGACAACTTAGTTATCAAAATACGTATACAGAATACGAAAATGAATGTGAAAATCGACCACAGGCTCCATCAAAATTACCTAATTGAAAACAGACAAACTTTTCTCAAAACAAACAAGTGCTACATGTAATATACATAATTTATTGTAAATCGATTGAAAAAAGACACTACCCCCGGCAACTAACAATTTTGTCTCTCTTAATAACAACCACTTACATATGAAGGTTGTATTTACAGTAAACTTTAATGGCCACTATGTAAAGATTTTACCGTATATTCGACTTATATTTTATTTTAAAAAGCTTGTGGTTCAAGTATCTACCCCAGCAAAAAGATCTCCGACGGCGAGATAAATGTACGTATTGTTTTTTAAGTACGTCACTGTGATCCTTATATATCAATCCATCTGGGAAATAACTTGGCCCTTCTTGTGTTATCTTTAGACAAATGCAATGCAAACATAATAAACCGAATGCTTTTAAGAGCTTAATTTAAAATATTTACAGGTTTGCACGGGAATTACGAGAAGGAACTAGATTCGAAATGCTTTTTATTTCCAAATGCATTCGATGAATATTTAAATTTAATTTGGGAGTACTTTATTTGGATAGTAAGCGATCATCATCGGAGTGGCATTAAATTTACTTTACTGGGTATGGCTGTGTCTATTATACAAGGACTGCATCGAACGTTGGTATTAGAAACGTTTGTCGCAAATCACCACAGGTGCACAAAACAATGCGAAAATTCGAAAATATTTTGGTTTATTACGATCGGGCAACCCAATTAACTGAATCAATTACCTTATATACATCGTGTGTAAAGTAATTTGTTCACCAATGCTGATTTTATTAGTATTGGTGCTACTAGTTTAGGCAAAGTTGTATCTATTTTTTCCCGTTTATGATAATGAAATTAAAAAAAATCATTTGACAGTGGGGTTTCTAGATATCTAATAGTGCAACACCTATTTAATGGATATATATTTTACACAGTTTAAAAAAAACCAAATTGTAACCGCGAAATTCAAATTTTGCAAATTGAAACCAAAATCTTTTCACAAGATCGGTTCGTCTTACAAGCTCATTTATGCTGCCATATAACTCATTATGGGCACACACCTTTTCTCTGTCAAAACTTCCTAGAAGTTTTCTATAGAATTTAGATAAAGAAAAATAGTTTTAATCATTAAATATTTTTATCAAAATCTATTTTTATCAAACAAGTAAGTATCTGTTGATCGAAAACATGACTATGACAGCTATTTCGTCTCTATTACTTGTTTCAGTAGCCGAATTATGTCATTTTGTTCAGCATTTATTTACCATACTCTGCTTTATATACACAAGCGTATAGTGGACTTCAGGATCTGTAGTGATGTTCACGGATGTTACACTAGAGGTAAGGATCATTTTGGTTGTTGGTTCTTCAATCTTTCGAAAACCAGAAGAAATAGTATCCAGATTGGACTGCATAACGAACTACCGCTGTTTTTCAGAAATACTGTTATGGATAGATTCAAGAAATGGATTAGGACTCTGCTGATTGAGAAATGCACACATTATATAAATATCTTATATATCTTATAATAAACACTTTCTGTTATCGTGCAGTATGTACGTACATGCATTTTTCTTCGGAAACGTGGGGCTGGGATCGGTTGTCAGTCACAGCTGCTCATGTTGTATTTTCATTGTGAATATTGTGTCGTGGGTTTTTTACTAGAAATTATTATTATACATTCCCTTTTGTATATTCGTATGTCATTTATTATTGTAAAGTTGTTTGTAACACGATGACGTACCTGTTTCTTGTGCAAAACTGAGGGCAAATAAAATTTAAGGTAATTTTGATGGAGCCTGTGGTTGATTGACTTAATCACTGAAGGATGATATATAACCCCTTTCCACATTAATTTTCGTATTATGTATATGTATTTCGACAATCAAGTTGTCATCATCAGCAGATAATTAAACAGTGTCGCACCCGGAACACTAGGGCAAAATACCCGTACGAAAAAAATTCCGCACACGATCTGTACCGTTGACAGCCACAACGCACACTGTATATTCGTTTCACATAATTTTTAAAGATTGTATTCCAGTCTTAAACTAAGATAAAAGGCAAAAGAAAAAAGGAAAGAAAAGAATAGTACAAAATGATTTAAAAACTAACAAAAAATTTAAATAATTTTGTGCTGTTCTTTCCTTTCCCTTTTTTCTTTTGTCTTTTATCTTAGTTTAAGGCCAGAACACAATTTTTTAAAAATTATCTAAAACGAATATACAGTGTGTTTTGGATTTCAACGGTACAGCTCGTGTGCGGAATTTGTTTCGTACGGGTATTTTGCCGTAGTTTACCAGGTGCGACACTGTTTAATTATCTGTTGATGATGACAACTTAGTTGTCGAAATACGTATACAGAATACGAAAATTAATGTGAAAAGGGGTTATGTATCAATCTTCAACGATCAAATAAAATTTATCTATTAAAAGAAATTCCGTTAACTATAGACAAATTCTATATATTCTTTACATTATAGGATAGTCAGCTGCGGCGTTTATTTCCATAAATATTTTTAAATCGTGTACATAACCATGAACTTTATATATCACCTACTTCAGTAGTTAATTTCTGAAAAGATGACCTAGATTCGAACCTTGCGGCACACCAGAAGTTCTTACAGTTAAACTTATGTTACAATTTTAGATAATTATACACTTATGGCGTGTTCTGTAATTTTGATGTAAAAAAATTTTAGTGTGTGTAGTACTTTTCATTGTACTTTTCTTCGTTGGCTTTGCACTTTTTAAAATCCATATCAAAAACATAAACTAAAGCTCCGGGCGAGGAAGAAGAAAACAAAAAAGTTTTAGTGACACCATCGTGGTGTATAGCGAGTGTTTTAATTAATTTAATTCCCTGAGATGGAGGGCAAACGACTAGCAAGACGGGCACGTCCGCAAATGGCAAAGAAAGAAACCGAGAACCCAGGAAAGAGACGGAAAGGAAGAGAGTCACCGAGGGGGACGCTCGCCATTAATCATTAAATTGAATAACTTTGGGAAAACTCCACTTATCGTATATAATTGTATGAGGTCAACAAATTGCGACCACCGGTGCTGATTCGAGTCGAACTAAACCGGTCAACTCACACGACATATTAATAAAAACGAACCGCTCCGTTGTGTAGGGAATGTCCCGAACGCACTTATATTGCACATTATATTATAAGGAATATAAGCATATTGAAAATGCCGGAGTCCGTCGACGAAACGGACTCCGGGATTCTGAGAAAGCAATATCTAACGTATTAGACGGAATGGAGTGGAAAGGAGCGGGACAGAAATAGAGGCCAGCGCAGACACAATCGCCGAGGGATGTAGGGATTATATTGAAGTTGGGATTTTAAACAATTCATTATATTCGGCACGCATTCCGCCACGAAGAGCGAACTGATCGAGCGACGGCGCTGCCTTCTTATTGGAGAACGAACGTTATTAATTGATTTGGTTTTCATTTGATGTCGCCGTGGTGCTGTGTTATTTTCGCTTGAATAATCACTATAGGTCTTTCTTATTATCGATATTTGACTTCTTGTTTGATTAACTTTTTTTTACTTCATAACTTAAGCTCGTTGAAAAGTTTCAAGAAGAATAACAATTTTCATTAACTTGTTTCGTATCTATCATTCGCGAATTCAATTTCTTCTTATGTCAATTAATAATATTAATTTACAAATTAATGACAAACGATAATATTTTTCAGTATTCGTAGATCCTAATACTGACTATTCAATTTCTAAACATGCAACATTCTCTTTCCTATTTGCAGACACTCGTTAACAACAATAAAATAAAATGTTAAATTAACAGAAACAACTATTACAATAAGTTATTAAGCATTAATTACATAAACTTTATTAGTAACGTCACAACACATGCCAGTTCAACTAAACCCCTGGATAAAATTAACAAGAAAACTTGTCATTATTTTATAATTTTTCAAAGTTCTAAATCATTAAAAATTTGTTGTAGTTGGGCTAGGATATTCTCTCTCACTACCGAGAAACTGCAATTGTTTGATAGATGTAAAGTAACATTCTGCATTTGCTTGTTAATAAGATATTTAATACTGTTAAAAGTGGCTTTTAAAGGGCTATAAATTCAGTATTGCTAGTAATTCTTTTAAAGTTAATTTCATTAATTGATTGAAATGCCTTATCTAATGCACCTAGAGTAAAAAAAATGGATCGTCTATACAACTTAAGGGAAAAAAAGCAGTGGTAGTGGTCACTAGAGTTACCGCTTTAACTCTAGTTAACTATGGACAAAACCAGCGTTATGCAGCTAACTAACAAGTGAGCCAATAAATAATTAGTCGAACAGTTAAACATTTCAATGAACTTCAAAGTTACTCTAGAACCCCAGGAAAAGGTCGTAAGAAGTCTGTAGATACAGAGATGGGCAATGTCTTTGCAAGTGAAGTCATCTTAACAGATAGGTGTTCTACCAGCTTGGAGCTAAAAAGAGTCCTGTCAGAAGTTCGAAATGTATAAATTTAACTAGAGTTACCACTTTAACTCTAGTTAACAATAAACATAGCTAGCGATATGTAGTTGACTTGTTAGGAGTTAACCAATTAACAATTAATCGAATAGTTAAACATTTCAATGGACTTCAAAGTTACTGTAGAACCACAGGAAAAGGTCGTATGAAGTCTGTAGATGCAATGGGTGGGCGATGTCTTATGCAAGTCAAGTCATCTTAACAGACATCTACTAGTTTGGAGCTAAAAAGAGTCCTGTCACAAGTTCGAAATGTAGCAATTTAGATGAAGTTACCGCTTTAGCTCATAGCCAGCGATATGTATTATAGTTAACTTGTTAGTAATTAACCAATAGTGCTTTCAGATGGACGATTATGTAAACCATAAAACTCATGTAATTTTCTAAAAGCTCTTTTCACAGAACGCTGATTTTCATAAAATAATTCAACAATTAGAACGCGTTGTTGTACCTTGTACGAAGCCATTTTTATAAATGCCATACATCACACTTTTTACATGCCAACATACCTAGACAAATTCAGTGCGCCATCTATATTTTATTTATTCTTAAAGAAAACCGCGCAATTTGAAACACCCTTTACATTGGAATTTGAATTGTAGAGGTTACAGTTAAAATTAACAAAAAATTTGAATAAAGGTGAATTTAATGAGTGGTCTAATTTTTATAGGAAAATTGGTGAAATCAAAAACCATCAATTAAAGAGAAAATTACAAGTCCAATTATTAATTTAAAGGAGTTTTGTCCACCATTAGAGAATAGTGTTGGCATAAATCCTATAAAAGATAAACTAGTCATCAATAATTCATATCAGGCTTTTAATCATGAAAAAATAGACTTACTAAACAAAGGTTTAAAATTTTGTTTACCTAGTCGTGATACCTCTACCGAGATGATGATTGCCAGCATTGAAACGTCAATTAAAATTTAGAAGCAGGTTCAAAAAACTTCATTAGAGAGGCTTGTAAAATCCAAATTAAAGGGAATTTGCGCCAACACAAACAAAAGTCAGTTAATAATGAGTGAAACTCGATTAAAAGTCTTAGGTCTAAAGACTGTTTTTACTTAAAAACAGATAGAGGGAATGAGTTGGTAATTTTGGACTTTCAAAGAGTAAAAACTTAATTTCAGAAGATCCATATGTTGAATCTAGGAAAAACACGCCACCTACAATGATTAGGGGCACTAAAAACGTGTTAAAAATTGTTCAAAGTTAATAACTTCCAATAAGAATTATAAATTAAGCATGTATAATCCGATGAGCCCGAGAATGTATTGTTTACCTAAAATATACACACCATGTAATTTTATAAGACCAATTGTTTCAGAGATTAACTCACCTACATATTTGGCTTCAAAGTAGCTACTGAATGAATACAAAAATTTGCCCGGAAACGAAAATTTTTCAGTTGCCAATTCAGTAGAATTTGATTGGAAAACGGGAAAATTTTGTCATTCAATGTAATATCATTGTTCCCTTCGGTACCAATTCCAAAAACTTTAAAACATTTAGTAGATTTTCTTCATAAAAATAAGATAGAATTCGAAAGAGTAAATGAATATTCGGAAGTAAATTCTATGAACAGAAACGAGAATCAGCAATGGACAACTGTCTTTCTCCATTTATAGCAGACTTTTTCATGACTCATTTTGAAGCTAAGTTCAAAAATAACACCAGAAAAGGAAAATGATTTTCATTAAGACTTTTTTGATAATTTTAAACATTGGACTAATGTAGAATAGAAAATATTTTGGGTTCCAAATTTAAGCAACAGCTACAAATACATGTATATTACTACATGTGAATTCCAATTGTGTCAGATTTTTGTGTAATACTTCAACATGATTTAATATTGATAGTAGATATGTACCGTAACTATACATAATAAAAAAATAAAAAAATAGTATGAATCAGGCATGCAGATGATATTGTCGCGATTTTTGTGTTTTATAAGTGTAACTTGAACAATTTCGTTAAGCAATTAAATTCAAAATTCTCGACGGTTACATTTACGGTAAAAAAAGAAAACAATGACACCTTACCTTTCTTAAACACCCTAATAATTAGAAATAATCATAAAATAAAAGTTGATATTTTCCGAAAAGAAGCTGATGTCAATGTTTATCACAGTGAATTGAAACCATAGCATGCAAAAAAAGATAACCTCTTTCAATTCTCTTATCAATCTTTAGCTTAGTTTTCCATTAACAAAAATGAGATAAGAAAGAGAATTAAATTTGATTTAGAACATTGCGAGATACAATGATTTTGATTTGGAACCTAGTCATTAGATTAATTAGAAACGCTAACTTAAAAAGGACAAGCTGGGTTACCACTTGTTTGTCACCTAAAAACAATCGAGGCAAGCAATTTATTTGCTTATAGTTTCACCCAGTTACCAAAAAAATAAAATAGGGTTTTTAAAGAACGCGGATTTCAGATTACATTTCGGTCCAGGAACTAAATTTCTTTTAGGAAATAATAAAGGTAAAGTCAAATTAAATCAAAAATATACAAAAATACAAAATAAAATGCCGAGATTGTATTAAACAATACATCGGTCAAACTAAACGCTTGGTAGGAACCCGGTAAAAGAACATGTAGCGCACATAAATTTAATTGGCCTGAGAAATATAGTTTAATGAAACTCGTGCTGGAAAATAATAATGTAACGGCGGATTGTCTACATTTAATCAGAAATGTAAACAATTACCTTGGTTTGGATAGTTTCGAGAGCATATTTATGGTGAAAATAAAAACCATGTGTTAAAAGTAGATAAAGGTCTGATAACATTTAATGCCCCTTTTCTGGAAGAAACGACTGCTAAAAGGGCCCATATGCGGAAGCAAATTTTACTTTAGTATAACTGTTACCTTGAAGACTAAGAAAAATATTAAATTGTATGGAAATAAATCAGTGTGTGTTTGGTAGTTAGCGGGAAAAGCAATGCGGAATTGTTCTGTACGTGTTCTACTGCAGATCCGAGTACGACACTATGATTAATTATCTGCTGATAATGACAACTTAATTGTCGAAATGCATATACAGAATACTAATATTGGTTTTATTTACTTTTTTGATTAACTATATTGTTTGCTACTTGCTTGTTTGTATGTAATAAGAAAGTGGTGTAAACACAAAATGTTTCGTACCTTTGAAACCATCTTTTGGCGGACTCATGTTCACTAAGAATACTCTGCATACTTTGAGCCATATTATCCCCTCTCAAAGTTTGTGACGCATCTTTTTAACACCCTGTATTTTGTAGGAAGTTTAAGTATTCAATAAAAAATTTTAGTTTCTCTCAATTACTCCTCAAAATGAAAGTCACCCCAATTAACAATACTCTATCGAATTTCATATCTCTTTCGTTTTAAAACGCTTTACAATACTATTGTAATTCAAATGTAGTATTGGTGCAAACTATTTTCCCCGATATTTCAATAAAAATACGTACACAAAAATAATTACATTCATTGATATTACATATTGTATTTTACAGTTACACACATTATTTACAATTTGCCAATAACAATTATAAATACTATACAGTTTTGGCTCGAATTCCGCCACATTCTATTCAAGATCGTAAAATACAGCTACGCAACGCCAGAGGAAGTGCTGCCAAATGCGAAATGTTCTTTTCAATTAGGTATATTTGGCCGCTACATAAACGATAATAGTTGACATTCTGGAACGTTAATGGTGCATAATAAAAATCCTAATGCAGTCGACAAGAGCGTCTGCTGATGTCCATTAATGGATTCGCTCGTCTACTTGAAGAGCACACAAGTTTGTAAGTGCACATGATATGGGTGATCGACACGACGCGCTGTAATCTACAGAATGTTGTTTCTTTTTTTAATATTGTTCATAGCATTATGAACAATATTTAAAGTAAATTACGACGAGAAAGATGTCGTAGTATAAAATTCGTCGAGTTTTTAGCCGCCACCTAAATAAGGGTTTTTCAGTTGTAACAAATTGAGTTTCTTTTTAGGCAACGTATAATAAATTTTGTTGGACGTACACTGCTTTTTTTAAAATTAATATGATTAATGTATCAACATAACTACAAAGTAGAAACGTTAGAAAGTATTTGTAAATGCAATATCTTTAAAATTGTCTATTACTTTGTTACATATATATTCAGCTTAATTTCGTCCACAACAGTACGAATTTTGATTTTGAGGCGTCAATTGTCTGGAGATTTTTGATTAAGTTTTATCCTTGACAAAATTACAAAATAAATAGTCTAATGGTGTTAAATCGCACGGTCTTGCAGGCCAACCAATGTCATCATTTCGAGAAATTACACAGCCTAGAAATTTTTCGTTTAATAAATTTCATGTTTTTCCCGCAGTACGACAAGCAGCGCCACCTTACTTGAAAAATATGATGTTTAAGTTCGTACCCAGTAGATGTCATAAAAGCTGATCGACATCTGACTATAGCATTCACCATTAACGGTTACTACTGCCCCATCTTCATTCGCAAAATAATAAGGTCCAAGTACTACATGGATCTAAAATTCGCAGTAAACGATCACACAAAAGGGTGAATAAATTTCTTCAACAACATCTCGGGGATTCTGACGTTCCCAACGCTTATTAGCATATCCACCAAAGTGGAAATGGCTTTTGTCACCGAATATGAGTTTGTTATCAAATTTGTCATCAATTGCAGTGCTCCAAGATCGAATTGGCAAATGGGTGGTTTATGTAATCTTTGAGCTTCAATTCTTGTATTAATTAAATACGCAGACAGACGAAGGTCTTCTATCAAAATTCTCTGAAAACCCTTATTGTGATCCATGACGAATTGAGGACTTTCTGCCTCATTTTCATTTATCCTAGCAGCATTTTCAAGGGGACGAAGATTGTGTTCTCGTAGTTTCTTTTAGTATCCAGAACTGAAGGATTAGGTTCCCAATTTTCACCAGAAACATCATTTCGATCAAAAACCACAACAAATCTACAAATTGTAGCAGTTACGGTATACGCAGTTTCATATTAGGTCTGGCCAATTTTTAGGCGCTCTTCAGGCATAAAATACTGCATTATTTAATTTACATGTCGCTGAATGATATCTGTCAAATATAAGTCTTATAAGATAGAACTTTTGGCAATAATTCAAAAAAAAGATCCCTAAGTTCAGAGCACTTTATTCATACTGCTTCAGGTTTCAAATCAAATGTAAGAAATTAACCAAACTTCACTTATCACCATGAAAAGGATGGCAGAATGAGAACATAACGCTAAATTTTCCATAAGATGGTGCTCCTAGCTGACTTACTTCCCGCCAAATCGTTTTCGTATAGTAAATGAAAATGATAAAAATCCACCGTATATCCTAGTAACTTCAGTATGTCCAGGTTCGGCCGTAATTTGCATCCACGTACATTACCCTATGGACATGTAAATTAGCGTTATTCTTAAAAAGAGGAATATGATTTAAACATAAGAGAATCCAGTGCATTTAATGTCCTATCGTGGAATAAATTAACTATGCATAATATTATTCTAGAATTCATGCATACATAACTGGGTATCGCGCAGATGTCATTAACATTAGAAACGTGTCATAAGAATTACAAATTAGAGTAAATGAGATACGCCGCTGCCGAAATAGAAATGATTGCATATTATATACAGAAGGCGCATGTAATTTTTTATAGCTCGCGTCTTCGGCCGCGCACAATGTAAAAACCCGTTATATTCCCGATGTGGCTCGATTTTTATGCGAAAATAAATTAAATTTGACTGTGGAGGGTTGTTCATAAAAGCGGTAATAAAGAACATTTATGTTTATGCGACGGCTTGAAACGCGCCCGGGCGAGAAAGCCGACTTTGATTTTCAACTGAAAGAATAATATGTTCGCATTCGTATCTATGGGAGGCGAATTTGTATGAACATCATAAGTAGTTCTACATTTTAGAGATTCTCATATGATTTACAGACGAATTGTAAATAGTATAATATTACCTATTTAACAACCCGAATAAACGCGAAACTTGTAAGAACTATAGACTTATTAGTTGTAAGATTTAAAGCAACAGATCTGTTTTGTTCAACCGCATAAGTTAAATATTTTTTGCAGATTAATGTAGATGTCGAAAAGTAATTACGAAAACAATTGCATATAATTATGCACTTTTACATCAGTTATACCTTGCAGAAGCTTTTGAAAAAATTTACAACTACCCGGTGAGACTCGAACTCTCGATTTTATGCTTACCGGGTACGTTGTTACGTTTTGTTTGCTTTTCATTTATATTGTGTCTTTAGCGCAGAGATTGTATAACAGCATTTACCTGTTTGAATTAATATCCACTGGATCATTAATTCGATTCGTTTCTTAATAATTTTTCTAAATTTTTATTTCATTTGTTTGTTTTTAACGGTGGTGTATTTCGTTATAAATAACTTTTTAACACCAATTCATCACATCATTCTTCGGAAGAAGAAATCCCCAGAGAATTAAATTGGATATTCAATTATTGATAACTGATTTTAGAACTCATGTATAGACAAGGTACCTATGAGAGATTAATCCTTTGTATACAAAAAATTTGGAACTATCCAAAACTAAAAGATAAAGGCCTAAATTAATTAAATCAATACTTAATTAGCATATATTATATATATATATATATATATATATATATATATGTAAATTTAAAAAATTTTATTTAATTTTCAAAAGGTTTGGACATAACCCTATTATTTTTAAACATTGAATGAAAAAAGGACATTTATGGAGAATTATATAATAAATAATATACGAGGACTGATCCCCCTTAGACTTGGTGGATACATTACGGGAATCTGCAGTATAATATGACATAATTAAAAGGTGGTTTCGTTAGTTAAATGTGGTAGATGAACACGTACATGGAGCGCCCATAATTGTCACTACCCAAGAAAATGTTCCATGATCCATGATCTTGTGCTGCAAAATAGTCGTGTGACTATTAGACGACTAGTAAAACATACTAGTCCCTCATACCATGTGGTATATAATATAATTATTGCCGAATTAAACATCGTCTGCAAGATGGGTACCAAGAATGTTAACAGATGCACACAAGGAAACTCGAAAAGATATTTGCAGTCGTCTTTTAACGCGGTATAGACACTACAAAGAAAATTTTCTAGCAAGATTTGCGACAATGGATGAGTCGTGTATTCATTATGATGTAGAAACCAAAATATAGAGTAAGTAGTTCGAGGTTCACCACCACCAAATTGTAGATGCAACCTTCGGCAGGAAATGTCATGCTATGCGTATTTTGGGATGCTGAAGGCGTAATTTAAGTAGATTTTTTGCAGAAGAAAGCCGCAATTACAGGTGCTTATTATGCCCACTTAAGTTCCAAATTACGTGACGCTATAAAAGAAAAACGTCGGAGGAAGTTGAACAAAGTTATTCCCTTGCATCAGGACAACGCACTTAGTCACGGGTCCGCAATTGCAACAGCTGCAATAGCTCAGGCTTTGAATTAGTTGAACATCCAACATATTCACAAATTTGGCCCCCAGCGATAACCAATCACTTCCAAAATTCAAAGAACACTTGTACAAATAATGATGTGATACATGCGGTAAATCAGTGGTTTGTAGACGTAGAACAATTTTTTTTCGGGAGGCATTAAAAATCGATAGAACATCGATGGGAAAAATGTGTTAACCTTAACGGAGACTACGTAGAAAAACAAAAGTAAAATATTTGCAAATTTTTTATTGTGAGTGGGGTTGAGAGAGGGGTTGAGCAAAGAGATCCACCCGCGTACTTATCTATATGTAATATAATTTTCTCATTAACATTATTTGAACTTTAATATTCATTTTAATCATTTAATTGCACTAAAATATTTTAAGAGGGAAGCTTAGTTTAATAAAAAAAGATAAACTAAATCTGTCTATCAATTTATATGCAACCTAATTAACATGTTGACTATTAAATAGGGTACCCTCACATTTTCATTTTTATGGTAATCAAATAGAATACCATTAACGAAAGGAATTTTAACAATTGCTTAATTAAATGTAATTAGAATTTTCTATGAAACTTACACACGTCTGAAACCAAAAGAAATATGTAAATATAATCTATATTTGCAGTACCTTTCAATGACTTAATCACTAAAGTTGATATATAACCCCTTTTCACATTAACTTTTGTAATTCTGTATACGCATTTCGACAACTAAGTTATCATCATCAGCAGACAATTGCGAATTTGAATTATAGGTTAAGTATAAGTAATCCGTTGATCCCTAGACTATATTGTCTACCTAAAATACACACACCAGGCAACTCAATAAGACCAATTGTCTTAGGGATCAACTCCCCCTACTTATTTGATTTCAAAATGGTTAGTGAATGAATACAAAAATTTGCGCGAAAAACTTGAAAGTCTCTTAGTCAATAAATCATTAGAAATTATTCAAAGGATTAAAGATTGTAAATTAGAAGAAGGGGAAATTTTAGTATCATTCGACGTAACGTCATTGTTTCCTTCGGTACCGATTCCAGAAACTTTAAAATATTTAGAAGAACTTCTTCACAAAAATAAGATCGAACCAGAGAAAATAAAGGAATACGTGAGATTAACAAACCTTGGCATGTCCCAAATTGTTTTCAATTCGAAGGGAGGTTTTATGAACAAAAACAGGGAACTGCAATGAGCAATTGTCTTTTTCCATTCATAGTCGACCTATTTATGAGTAACTTTGAAATTGAATTAAAAAATAAAGCTAAATATTTTCCAAGAATTTGGGGCAGGTATGTCGATGATATTTTCGCGATTTTCAATTCACATAAATGCAACTTGGATGATTTCGTTAAACAGATAAATTCAAAATTTCCGACAATTAAATTTACAGTAGAAAAAGAAAACAATGACAAGTTGCCTTTTTTGGATACCTTAGTTATTAGGGATAATCTCAAAATAGAAATTGATATTTTCCGAAAAGAAACCAATGTCAATAGATTCATCAGGGCGGACTCAAATCATAGCATGCAACAAAAGATGGCTTCATTCAACTTTCTTATTAATCGTTTGATTAATTTCCCACTAACAAATGTAAGATATGAAAGAGAATTGAACGTCATTAAGAATATCGCAAGATACAATAGTTTTGATTCGGAAATAATCAATGGATTAATTAGAAAGGCTAACATAAGAAAAACAATCCGTGACACCACATGTCTATCACCACAGAGCAATCGGGAAAAGCAGTTTGTTTGTTTACCTTATCATCGTATGACAAAAAATCTAAATAGTTTTTAAAGAGCGCTTGTTTCAAGTTTGTTTTCGCTCCAATAATTCAATTAAAACGCTTTTAGGAAATGCAAAAGACAAAATCGAAGAAAATAAAAAGTCGGGAATCTACCGAATTGAATGTTTAGATTGTAGTAAACAATACATCGGCCAAACTAAAAGATCGATCGAAACCCGGTATAAAGAACACCTTTCGCACATAAAATTCAACCGACCAGAAAAATCGGGTATAGCAAGGCATGTATTAGAAAATAACCACAGTGTTAACATGGATTGTTTACATTTGATAAAGAACGTGTAGAATTATCGAGAATTAGAAAGCATGCACATCTTAAAGAATTTAAGCCATGTGGTGAAAACAGTGACACCGGACCTTTACAGTCGACCATTTTCTGTCTGCTTAATGTCAGAGAAGGAGGAACACTATAATAAATCACATGCAGGTACTTATCCATCGTATCCGTGTTCCTTTTTTCAATGTCGTTCATCCTAGTTTAAGTAAAATAATTTTTAAAAATCTTGTGAAACAAACACACAGTGTACATCTTGGTCCTTAGCGGTGTAGATCGCGTACGTAGTTTGTTTCCGTACAGGTGTTTTTCGTCATGTTTTACCAGGTGCGACACTTTGCAATTGTCTGCTGATGATGACAACTTAGTTGTCGAAATGCGTATACAGAATTACAAAAGTTAATGTGGAAATGGGTTATATATCAACCTTAGTGATTAAGTTAATCAGCCACAGGCTCCATAAAATTCAAATTCAACCTTTCAATGAAATTAATCATGTGTTAAGAATTCCATTTTCTAGATCTAAAATTTAATAATTTTGTTGCTAGATATGTACGAAAGAATGTGATGTTATCGTTATAACAAAATTTAGATTGTTCAGTTAACAAGGTTCCACAGATTATAATAGGTAGTTTGTTTTTTATTTTATTGTTTTTTTTTAATTTTATATATTTACAATTTTAGAAATAATACAAAACGTATTCAATACATAAAATAGCTATCTTTCTATGGCAAAATCATTGTTTCAAAGTCATTGCAGATCGAAGAAATTACCAACGTATATGTACCAAAGGTCGACAAATTCGGTGGTACGTAACTTTTACAGCGTCCAAATGAAATTTTCCAAGCGGAGGGCGCGCTACTATAAGAAAGTTCATTTAGTTTAAGTCTTACGAGCTTTACATGCACACGCTTGCCACTGAGCCCGAAATGAAAAATCCAATTTACTTTATCTCGCCTAAATCTACACCAACACCACTTCGACTAGTTCCACCGTCACCACCACTACCAGTTTTAGCACTGGCAGCACCAACGACATCGGTAACAGCTAGTAGTAGAAGCAAATAGCTGACCCCTCATAGGTGTGCGTTTACACGGGCTACGGCTCCCCGAGCCACCGACCCACCGTCATAAATTCTAGCTTTAATTAGAGGCCAGAAATGCAACAGCAACAGGAACGACAACGTAAACGAGCTTAATACATATTATACAGTTTATACGTTCAAAGGCTTGCAGTCAAAGAAGGTAATTAATTAAAGTGTAATAACCCTGTCAAATTACATGTTCTTACCACAATAACGTTGGGAGACTTGATATTTAACTACAGCGAATACAAATACTAAGATGTGTCCGTATCTACATGTAAAGTGTACTGATAAAAACTTCTTGAAAGGTCAGTTCGCAGAGAGACAAATAATATGTCCAGTTTTTCTAATATTTATTTATTATATTGACACATAAAAATGAATTGTTTATCTTTTCCAAACTTTAAAAAGTTCGGCTGTTAAAAGGAACATAATTTCTGTACTTTGTTAAATCGAAGTTTCGAAGCTGTACACATCTGTACAGGCTATGACCATTAAAGTCTACAAGATGAAAACGAGTTTATAATTGAATCTACTTAGAAATATTCTTTTTTTTAATCAATTCAAATTTCACTAGTCTTCTAGACCCGGAATTCGAATTTCTCTTTACTAATTGAATAAAGGAAATTCTGTAGCTTGTTTCAAATAAAGCAAATATTGTTTTCGTTCTAAAATATAATTTCCATCACTGGTTACGACTCTTTTCCATCGTTATGGTATCTTCTCTATTCCACTTGAAAAACATTCTCTTAGAAGCAAAAACGCCTTTTGACTAGTCTCATTGTACCCAAGGTTTTCTTATTTGCGACATAATGGCATTGAGAGCAAATAAAAACGCATATTCACCAAATTTGGCCCCCAGCGATAACCAATCACTTCCAAAATTCAAAGAACACTTGTACAAATAATGATGTGATACGTGCGGTGGTTTGTAGACGTAGAACAATTTTTTTTCGGGAAGCATTAAAAATCGATAGAACATCAATGGGAAAAATGTGTTAACCTTAACGAAGACTACGTAGAAAAACAAAAGTAAAATATTTGCAAATTTCTGTAACTTGTTTTAAATAAAGCAAACTTGTTTTTGTTTTAAAATACAATTTCCTTCACTGGTTACGACTCTTTTCCAACGTAATGGTATTTTCTCTATTCCCCTTGAAAAACATTCTCTTAGAAGCAAAAACTCCTCTTGACCAGTTCCATTATACCCAAGGTTTTCTTATTTGCGACATAATGGCATTAAGAGCAAACAAAAACGCATTCATCTCATTGGAGGTTGCAGAAAATCACTCCTTGATTAACTTTTGTTTTGTTATGCTGTTCAGTTCGCCTTCTCTGGAGCAGGTTCTCCCTTTTAAGTCCATTGTTTTGATTTTTCTTTGGTCTCGAGTGTGAAGTGATGAATCCATGTTTCATCCATGGTTATGAAACGGCGCAAAAATTCTGCTTTGTTGCTGTGAAACTTTGCTAAACACTCGATCGAGATATCTTCACGATACTTTTTTTACTCGAGTGTGGGCAAACGTGGCCCCCATCTTACACACAGCTTTCTCATGTCCAATTTTTCAGATAATATGCGATGTACCGCACTTTTTGAAATGAATACTATGTTTGCTAGCTTGCGCACTTTCAGTCGATGATCATCCAGTACCGCTTTGTGGATTTTCTTCACAATTTCTGGAGTCGGTATCTCCTTTAGTCGACCACTGCGATGCTCATCTTGGCAGCTCATACGGCTTCGTTTAAACTCTGCTACTCAATATTCCACTGTTGTAAACGAAGGAGCAGACTCACCCAAAGTAGAATCCAGTTCAGCTTTTATATCAGTTGGGCTGAGGCCTTTCATATAAAAGTATCGTAACACGTAAATGTGACCAATTTTCTCGATTTTTACAAATTCAATGAAAATGTTCACTATTGATGGCTACCAAACAAATACTAAACACCGTGGCGTCTTCAAACTTGCAACATATGCTTTGTATATTATGTACTTTCTAATACAGTGATATTTTTGAAACAACTACCGCCATCTCTAGGTCAGACCGGGTATTTGTGGGACCAACCTCGTACATTCTTCACTCTTAATATATGTATATATCCAAATGCTTTCTTTCCCCTAATAAGATATTCAATACTTATTAACACATGTTGTGTGCAATAACTATTGCAATATATTTTAATATCGTTTACTTGCCTCATCATACAGCAAAGGAAAAAATATAAGATTATTTTAGAACAGTTTTTCAAAGATGCTTTGCTGTTTCTAGCAACAGAGATTTCTTCTACGTTCTCCTAAAAGTTTACCGATTTTTGTTTCATATTTTAGCGATTATCAAAAGGTAGATAATTCAACTGTTCTTCGCTATTATTCGTATTTGATTATGCAAATTACAATCTAAACATAACATATTATTTAAACAATTCCAAAATTTGCTTACTTATTATGATTGCAAAGTCTACGGTCTTTAAAATTCATTGTAATTGTTCGTCAATGACACAACGACTATATTACTTCCATGAATCGTTTTTACCATAAATGGAAGCACCGATAAAGTTGGCCATGTACGGCACGCACAGTTGTACTGATGTTTTCGTGCCCATGAATATCTGTATTTAATATAATGACGAGTATATACGCTAACGTTTAACACTAACTGTGCTGGCAGAGCCTGGACGCGCACAATGTGTGAACCAAAAGTGGTTCGTCACCAAACACGAAGTTCTTTTCCCCCGACGATCGTAACTTACGTCGAGTTTCACTTTGAAAAATTGCCAACCTAAAAAAATTGTATGTATGCGCACTATACAAAGAACAAGCTCATCATTTAAGTGGCTTCGGTGATTAAATACTGATAAGGTAAAGTGTCGCAACGTGATTTTTTATTTATTTACTATATTTAGGAAATCGTTAGCCAGTTTGCAAGTCTTTACTCCCATTTGACTACGTTTTTGTACATTTTTACGAAGAATACACTAGACGATCGTTAGTTTAAAAAGGAAAAAATGCAAAACTCAATCGATGTGATCTGCTTAACACTTACTTAATTAACTTCGATTTACATTACGAATTTTTTCGGACGAAACGGCCAGTACTTTTCCATTCTATTGGAACCTATTAATATCTGAATCAACTCTCAATTATTTTCGTTTTTATCAGATTTTCCAATGGAAACAACAATTTTTTCTTTTAATACTAACGCACAATTAAACGTTTTCCATGATTTATCAACGTCAAAACTTCAGGCAAGGTTAACATTTTTCTCATGGAGAAATTCACGATCGAGCAGCATTTTGAAATTATTGAAAATTACTACCACAATTTTGAGTCGGTCGCAACTTTAAGAGCGCTTGCTCCAATTTTCGATCGTAATAATTGAATATTCACTATTGGATGTACCTATGCCAATGAGATAAATCACCGGCCGAAGTACCGAAAATACTGCAGCAGTCAGTGCCTCAGTTCAAAATAAGCCAAATCAATCAATTCCACGCCGTCACAGGAATTGGGAATCTCTCAAACCACATCGTGGCGAATTTTGCATAAAAATCTTGGCCTATATTCTTACAACATCAAATTCATTCAAGAACTGAAGCCTCTTGATCATTTAAAATGCCGAAACTTCTCCGATTGGGCTCTGCTAAACTTAGAAGAAAATCCGAAACATCATCTTCAACGGTGAAACTCATTTTTGTAATTTAATAGTTATTAAAGAAGTTAATGAACTGTTTGTTATCTATTATTAATTAGACAGAAAGAAGCACAATACTCAAACTGTCGCAAAATATGAATACGAAGTTTAATGGCTAATTAATTCATTTGAGGGATTCAAGCTGACTTGAGAATATCTTGTCAACGGATTCAATGTGCGTCTATTAACAAAGAACGAATATTGTGCTGACATATTTTGAAGTGTTTACAAAAATTATAAATATAAACGGTGTTTTTTTAAGAGCTTCAGAACTTTAAATGATAATACAAGACAGAAATATTGTTGGAATGAAATTTTTTTAATTATAATCTGGTAGATAATTTCACGGCATTTATTTTTTAAATATGATTTCCGGCACATGTCCACCGCGGCTGCGAGTTACATGGTCCATTCGATCAGCCCAATTTTTGACTACTTTTTCCAATAAATCTGGTCGTATAGCGTAATAGTGTCTCGAATATTGGCTTCCAATGCTTCAAGAATTGCTGGTTTGTCGGCATAAACCATTGACTTAGCATAGCTTCATAAAAAGTAATCCAAAGGCGTTAAATCGCACGAACAAGGGGGCCAGTGAACAGGACCACTTCTGGAAATAAAGTTGTCACCAAATTGGTTTTGTAAGAAACCGATCGTCAAGCGCGCTGTTTGGTAAGTTGCGCCGTCTTGTTGGAACCAAATGTCGTCGATGTTTAGCTGATTAACACAATTCTTTACTAAAAATGCTCATCTTTGGCCAGTTTCAAATGAGCCCAATCAGCAAAAATGCGAGGCAAACAATGGTCGTTTGGCTTCAATTCTTGCACGAGCCGTATTTTATAGGCACGTAGGCCAAGATCCTTACGTAAAATCTTCCACGTAGTCAAGGCCAAGCCAACAAGTGTAGAACGGCGACGAATCGACATTTCGGCGTCTTCTTCAATACTTCGCGCTACATCAGCAATATTTTCTTCGGCACGCACATTTCTTTGTATCGTTGATGGTTTTAAATCGAGAAGAGTAAAATTAGTGCGAAAACGATCAATAACTGCACGAATTACTTGCTCACTAGGCCGATTATGTTGACCGTAAAATGGATGAAGTGCTCTATGAACTTCGCGAACAGATTTATTTTTTTCAAAGTAAATTTCCACAATTTGGGAGCGTCGTTCTGGCGTTAAACGATTCATGATGACTTGCCAAAGCTTACTGAACAGAAATGTCAACACAGTTTGACATTACCAGCTGTCAAACCATAGTTATCGATATCGATAGTTCTTATGCAGCTTAAAAACACCCATTACATAGTTATACACAAAAAATATTTAACCACTGACAATACACGTAGTTACATAGTCCGAATTTGCACAAATCTATGTAAAGGTTTTTTAGATCTGAAGATTACAAAAGATTTACATTAAAAATGATATTGTTACTATGATTATATTTAAGTATCCATAAAATTAATATTCCATTGCTAATTGCAAGAGATATTAAATCTATATATACGGCACTATCAAGCACACAATAACGGTTCATAATTGCTTTTAATATAGATGCAGTTAAACGTTTTTAAGTGTCAGAGTGATCATGATCTATTATACCTATTATCTTCAATTATCCGTAATCGCCTCAAGTATTTTGCATTGCCCATCGCCTCTCTTAATAAAAGTGAATTCGTTCAAGGCTGAAGCAGTAACATGCGTATAATAAGGCTTTAATAACAAGTGTAGATGATATATAACTTTAAGAGAATACATATGCTGTATTCATATCGTTTTCATCTTCAACGTATTTGGCGTAAAATGATAATATCTTAAAATGCTAATAAATATTTAAAATTTTATGTAAAGAGAAAAATAGACGGCAACATCAGTTACTAAACATACAAAGATGCTTAGAAACAATTCAAAAATAGTATCAATTGAACTAGCAATGCAATAGTGTACCTGGTGTACCGGGAGGTTACAATTTTCACTAAATACATCTTCTTTAAACATCTGTATCTGTCAAACTAAATGTCAGACGATATTGAAAATTGAAATAGCCTTTTATAAACGCATGGCCTTCTTGAAAATAATACCAATTTTTTTCAAGAACTAATAGGCGAACCACACCTTGCTCATCTCTAGAAGGTAGAAATTAAGAACTATTAATTTTTCCTTAAAGTAAATAAACAGAACGCCAGTTAAAAAACACGTTGTCTCTACAATCTGCCAATCCTCTCTATGAAAAGAGTTTTTGCACATTGAACACGTGCATTAGCTAAATTTATAGAAAGTTCTAGATGTAAATTAAACAAGCATAAAGTGTGCCTTAAAAAATCATTATTGATTACATATACTTTAATTCCTTTTCTTCTTTACGATACAGAGACAATGGTGAAAAGAACTGTACTTCCATCTCACGATCTGAACTAAAACTATCTGAGAAAAGGAACTACTATACGTAGTAAAAATACATCATTGATCAAGTATACTTTAATTCCTTTTCTTCTTTACGATACAGAGAAAATGGTGAAAAGAACTGTCCTTCTATCTCACGAACTGAACTAAAACTATCTGAGAAAAGGAACTACTATATGTAGTAAAAATACATCATTGATTAAGTATACTTTAATTACTTTGCTTCTTTACGATACAGAAAAGATGGTGAAAAGAACTGTACTTCCATCTCACGAACTGAACTAAAACTATCTGAGAAAAGGAACTACTATACGTAGTAAAAATACATCATTGATCAAGTATACTTTAATTCCTTTTCTTCTTTACGATACAGAGAAAATGGTGAAAAGAACTGTCCTTCTATCTCACGAACTGAACTAAAACTATCTGAGAAAAGGAACTACTATATGTAGTAAAAATACATCATTGATTAAGTATACTTTAATTACTTTGCTTCTTTACGATACAGAAAAGATGGTGAAAAGAACTGTACTTCCATCTCACGAACTGAACTAAAACTATCTGAGAAAAGGAACTACTATACGTAGTAAAAATACATCATTGATTAAGTATACTTTAATTCCTTTTCTGCTGTACGATACAGAAAAAATAGTGAAAAGAACTGTACTTCCATCTCACGAACTGAATTAAAACTACCTGAGAGAAGGAACTACTATATGTAGTAAAAATACGTTATCGATTAAGTATACTTTAATTCCTTTTCTTCTTTACGATACAGAAAAAATGGTGAAAAGAACTGTTCTTCCATCTCACGAACTGAACTAAAAGTATCTGAGAAAAGGAGCTATGTACTATATGTAGTTTCCTTCCTTATAATTCTTTTTACCACCGTCGCTGTATATATTTGCTACTATACTATAATTTCTTAATATCAAATCCTGAAATGAAGAAATGCAGGAACGAAAGAATCTTTTCATTCCTTTAAGTTTTAGGTCGTCTAGTGTTACTTATTAAACCTACCTTAGTAAACCATATAAATTAATTATATGTAAATTCACATGAAATATTTTCTTTTAGCTATTCAGTTCGTTATTGTCATATACTCGACAATAAGGCTGCAGAAACGCGTGCTTTCACAGTAGCGTACGGCTTAGTTACAGTCAATATTAAAACTAATAAATGTAATTACTTACTATTTCAGTTTTTTTTGTGTTGTTGATGTAGAATGACGAAAAAATTCGCTGTAGTATTGTGGCATTAGTATTAAATTATATGACTATGCCTTCCAGTGCTGACTCAGTCATACACCTACGACGAGGTCAAAATATGTGTATTTGGAAAAGGAGAGTTCTTCGTCTAATGATGTAATGTTCGCGAATTTAAAAAAGAGGTTTGCATCATATTCGCACTCTTGGTTTTCAGTTAAACTCTTGTCTATACGCACTATAGTTTGAAAATCAGGATTCTCATTTATAACCGCACACAATTTATCGGTTGTTCCTTCCTATACTATTTGTTAGATTTCCTAACGAGGTTTTGAGGTAATATATATTTAGCGCTTCATTTAATGACAGCTTAGTGTTCTCTAATTTAGAAATAGTATCTAAAAGAACTGAATAATTTTCGGAAATTTGCCCTATTTGAGTATGGATTTTGGTATCTGAAACCAGCCGCTGACTTACTAAAATTGCTTGAACATCTTGCCGATTTCAATTTAAGATACAAAGTTGAATAATGTGTAAAAATTTCTCATAATATGAAACAACTTTAAGCCACGTTCCACGTCTCGTCAATATCGGCTGTGGTGGCTGAGGAATGTTCGAACAAGCCTGTTTAAACTCACGAATGCGTTTGGAGATTTAATAAAAACTTTGTTGGTAGAAACTATAAATTGGTTTACTTTTGGATAACTGTTTCTTATAAATTCAGTTACAAGATGACATGCTTGGAGCAAACAGGTTGCATGAAGCAATTGAGGATAAGATTGTTTTAGTAACGTTCCAGCTTTAACCATATTCGAACCCCCATCTGTAACCAACATTACGAGTTGGGTTACCGATATATTAAGCTTAAGGCATGTTTTATAGTTTCTACTATCCTTTCCGCTTTTGTCTTCTGTAATATTCTACTACGTAAAAGGAGAGACAACGAAATCTCACTGCATTTTAAAGTGTGCACACTAGCACATTTAAAATACTATTCTTTCTTGCGTCCGTTGTTTCACCTACCATCAACCATATTTCTTGATAGTTTAACTCTGCTTTTATTTGATCCATAATCGTGTCTTTCACCCGAGGAAAATTACACTGTAATTGGTCTGTTGTTGGCAGTCACCTTTAGGGAACGTATTTGCCCCAAAATTTCCGAAATTCTTCATTATCTATGATATTTTTTGGAATGTTGCACACACTTAACATAAAAATAAAGTCATATAATAATTTATAATAAAGTACATCACGTTGCGAATTTAACGCCTGTTATTTTCTATTAACATGTCTTTTACACACAAATATGCTGTACGGTAAAATGTTAATATTGCAAACAATATATTTAATTATTATGCCAGTGTATTCTAGTGTCAAAAATCAGTTAAGAAAGGTATTAACACTAGTCGAGCATAACAAACAACGCCGTTGATTCGCCATCATCAATCTAATCCGGCATTCATACACATAGCATACGCATATAAATCTCGACTTCGGGTATATCTGGCCGCTTTCGACATACGAGGGAGCGTTTTTATATTCGCGGAATGAGCGGGTTGTAGAGGGGTGAGTAGGCGCATTGGGGGCGTGGCCTGTGCAGCGACTCATGATTAGTATAAATACGAAGTTTCATTGTTATTAGACAGTTAGTCTTTGAGCTATCGTCAACCAAGTAACATAATCAGGAGTGAAAAGTGAAATATGGAAAAAATCGAATATCGTGCCGTTATAAAGTTCCTTACCAGGCAAGGAAAATCAGTCGCGACCATAATGAATGAGATGTCATTGGTTTACGGCGACTCTTGTCCAGGAAAAACCATGGTGTACAAGTGGCATAATTTATTTAAACAAGGAAGGGAATCCCTTGAAGACGACCCGAGGCCGGGCAGAAGCATTGAGGTGACCACGCCAGCACTTATCCAAAAAGTTGAACAAATTGTACTCGAAGATACTCGACTAAAGAAGAAACAACTCGCAGAAATGGTTGGAGTATCCGATACAACAATTTTTAAAATCCTACACGATCATCTCGGCATGTCTAAGGTCAGCGCAAGATGGGTGCCGAGAATGCTCACGCCGCCGCAAAAACAACAGCGCGTAGAGTGTTCGCGTGCATTTTTGGACCTCTGTAATGAAGATAAGGATGGTGTATTGAGTGGAATTATTACTGGAGACGAAACTTGGGTTCATCATTATGAACCTGAGTCCAAACAAGACTCCATGCAGTGGCATAAAAAGGGCACAGCACCTCCCAAGAAATTTAAAGTGTCACAATCAGCTGGGAAACTCATGGCAACGGTATTTTGGGACTCGGAAGGAATATTGTTGATTGATTATAAAGATAAAGGTGTTTCTATAACCGGAAAATATTACGCTTCAATATTAGAGCGACTAAAAGAAGCCATTAAAGAGAAAAGACGGGGAAAATTGACAAAAGGTGTTCTGCTTTTGCACGACAACACGCCCGTCCACAAGAGCCGCGTTGCGTTAGCTGCCCTGCATAAGGTGGGCTTCGAAATTGTGAATCACCCACCCTACAGCCCAGACCTGCCCCGAGTGATTATTACCTGTTTTCGAAAATGAAAAAAGAGCTGCGGGGTAAAAAATTTACTGCCGATGATGAAGTCAAGGAGGCAGTTTCGGCGTATTTTGCAGATAAAGAGAAATCATTTTTTTATGAGGGTATAAATAAATTAATTGAAAGATGTGAAAAATGTATCCGAATAAAATAATTTGGTTTTTTTATTTCCACCCCTTGTCCCCCATTCCGCGAATATAAAAACGCTCCCTCGTATACCATCTCCGCCAATGAGTACGCACTCGTTTCTGCAGGCTTACTCGACACATAGTTTCATTAAAACTGATTCAAATGAACACTTTTTCCACACTAAAATATTTGAAACTGTGTTCAACAATTGAACATCGTTTTAGAAATACAACTTTCCTTTCGATGGTTACCAACAATTCAACAATTGTTAAAAGCCGTCATGCATATTTTCAATCGCAGCAATTTTCGACACTAGCGACGTGACGTAATCAATCGAAATCTGGATAATAAAATATCTATAAAGGGTAATCTGCTCGCACGAAATTGGAATTTTTAACGTGACATTATTAAAACGATTCATCGATTTATCAATCAGGACATGGCTGAATTTAAAGTTAATTAAAATTTTATTATGACGCTGCTCCTACTGCAATCACGGCCATCGCTATAGCGATCGCCGTTTGTAATAATTTAGGAGAACGAATTCGAAATGCGGAAATGAATATGATTTTAAATTAATGATTTCGGAAAGATGGCGCGTCAGATTGAAACGAATGAAATTACTGCGTTTTTTTAATGAGTTAAAGAATACCAAAGCTAATTTTTAAATTAAATATTTCGCGTACGTAATATATATAAATTTTCCTTAAACATCAACGGTAATGAAGGTCCTTTATTCCATTTTTTGGAATGACCTTACTCCACAAAATATTGTTTCGTTACTGCAATAAGTTCTTCATTCGACCGAAACTTCTTTCGAACGAGGAAGAGCTTCAATTTGGGGAAAAAGTGGAGGTTACTAAGGGCTAGATTTAGCGAACAGGATGGGTGAAGTATAACTTGAAATATCATTTGATCCAATTTACCATGACTTACCCTTTGTTGTCATTTGGATTAGAAAGCATGGTGTGAAACCCAATTCTATGTATAAAATATGATTTTAGTTTTATTTTACTTTTTATTTATATTTTGCTCAATAGAATTCTTTCGTTAATAAGACAAAACCAAACATACAAACGAGGTGTGGCAATTAAGTAACGAGACTAGTATGAGAAATACTATTTTTATTGCAAATAAACTTATACTTAACTTTTATCCCCTTTAATATACTCTCCTCCCCTATCTATACACTGTTGTATACGTGTCGTCCATCGTTCAAAATCAGTTGTCAGCCTCTTCAACAGCTCTGCCGTTTTTGCTTTTACATGTTTAACAGACTGAAAATGTGTTCTCTTTAATGCACTTTTCACTTTTAGGGAATAGGTAGTAGTCACACAGCCTCACAGATAAGGCATTGTGAGCTAGCGCGTTGTCCTGGTGCAAAATACACTAGTGGAGTTGATTAGAACTTTGCAGTATTTCTGATTAACGCTTTGACCGTCAGACACCCAGTCAGCCATAATAACACTCTTGATATTGAGAAAAACGATCAGCATTGCCTTCAATTTCGACTTGCTCATTCGTGCTTTTCTACCACTCAAAAACTCGCGCAGGTGACTACATTATCACCAAACATCTTTAACATTTTTAAACATTCTGATAGTAATTTTTTTATTTGACAAGGAATTTCAGGTTAATCGCTGCTCGATTTTTATGGCCACCACCAAGACACTACTAAGTAACAGTGGCTTCTACAAATATAGCTAGAAAGTAAACTAAAGCAGAAACTACGGATTGTTACTTGAGGGGTATCAAGGTAAATGACATTCCAATTACAGCCTCACCCAATGCGGCTACGAGATGGAAGGAGCACAGTCTCGTTATTTAATTCCCATAACTCATACATGATACAAGACACAAATTGTTTGAGAAGTGTTCTAACAAAAAGTAAATATGAAATTTCACAAATTATAGCGAAACATAACAATTCTTTATATGTAAGTACACGATATACCTAGTCAAGACATAAATACTGGTACACAGAAAAATCGACGTCAAATGAAAACGAATAATTATTTTAAAAAATTTTTTTTTGGTTTTTATTGGATTATTCAATGGCTACAAATCTTAGAACAACTTATTCGAAATGACTTCCATTTGCCTTCTAGCACGACTTGAGACGATGTGGCCAGTCATCGATCGCGAGACGTACTTCATGGATGGGGAAATTGTCCACTGCACGGACAAGGGCACGCGTCAACGACTCAATATTTGAGTGTCGAGTAGAGCAAGCCATACCCTCTAGTACGGACCACAACTTGTAATCCAACGGGTTGAGGTCTGGACTACCAGCTGGCCAATCATCCGTTGATATGATGTCCGGAATATTGTTTTTGAGCCACAGTTGAGTCGTTTTTGCTTTGTGAGCTGGAGCAGAGTCTTGCTGGAATCTCCATGGTTTATTGGTGAATATTGATTGGTCGAGAGGCTTCACAATGGGTTCCAAGACGGTTGATTTTATACTTTGGCCGATGTTTTTACTCCTTTCGCGCGAAAATGGAACTTGGTAACGCCATCGTAGCTCACTCCCCACCACACCATTACAGACGCGGAATGGTGGCCTCTTTGAACTCTCAGGATGACTTGGGATGCTTCTCTGGATGACCGAGCATACACACGATCGTTCCGTTTATTGAACGATTCTTCTACGGTGAAGATTTTCTCGTCAGTAAACAGAATTTGTCTGTGAGCGTTCTTGCGTACCGGCTGAGTAACGTTTTCGATTTTCGCTTGCGTTTTTCCTTCAATGAGTCCCAAATCGTCTTTGATAATGCGAGACATGGATTTTTGCGAAATTTGCATTTCCCGCGACAAGATTTTCTGTTTTCGCAGCGGTTTTCGGTCGATTCGTTTCTTCACGGCTTTGATCGCTTTCGGAGTTCTCACAGCGCGCGGGCGGCCGGATCTTTGACGGTCTCGTACTCCACCGGTGTCCTCAAACAACTTCACAGCACGATACACAAATTGCGAGTTCCAAGCGGTCGCAACGTCCTAAAGATATCTCCTTTTTCCATGTTGCATTTTAGTAGGCCAACTACAACAATACGATTTTCGATGTCGTCCCATTCCATGATTGTAAACAATTAATGTCAGAAAGTTTTTACGTCACAATAAAGCATAAATGTCAACTGTCAATCGCAAATACGAAATAGATGCGCCCAGTGTTGTATTCGTAATGAGTGCGTTCAGTTGTGTACCAGTATTTATGACTTAACTAGGTATAAAAATAGTTGGATATTAATGACACTTGGTGGTAAAAGTGGACATGCGTATATCTGACCAGTTCGTCTTCAGATACCAGAGGTAAGATAAAAGTTGGATAACAAATAAAAGAATTTAAGTAGTTTGTACTACACGTAAACACTAGAAAAAGTGGTAGCAAAACTATTTGCAATATAGTAATATTAAATTGTAAAAGTTTCAGAAGTAATCCATTAAGAAAAACCTGCTGCTGTTTACTAGTTAAGCAAGAACGATAAAAAATTTTGCAGAATCGATTTCTTTACATTGGGAAGTTAATTATTGATTCCAAACGAATGGAATTAATTATTTATCATCTGCCTCATTTGTATCAAATAATTGGAGATTTCCTTGCTCCATTCATCTAGGCACATACGAACGCAGACAAGTCAAATACCCAAGAACGCATTTCTAATTAGCATATTTTACATGCAGGATAACCTCTCCTAAGCATTCCAAATGATTGGCGAATACAACGTTTCAGCAATTACTAATGGAGCATAATTTAATGAAATACTATACACAACACCGTACATACATATACTAATGCAAATTAATTAAATTCAACGTTTTTGAAAGTAATGAAATTAATACCGCCAGACCAGCCGGGCCGAGTAACGTAGATATATACAAATACACATACAACATATGGTTTTCGTTCTGCACAAACTTGATATACGGTTTTGCCGCGATGTAAACAGAGATAAACAGAAAGACGAGACAAGAGTAACAAGACTGACAGAGAGAGGAAGACCGCTTGTGCGAAGGGAACTGGCGCCCGAGCGTGCAGATAGAACAAGACAGGAGGAGGGAATTCAGTTAGTGTGTGTCTGTGTGTGTTTGTATGTGCCTATAATATTCCCTTAATTACTGCACAACGTTGGATGCGGCTGTCGACCATACGTCTCCCTGTGTTTCTGGCCTGGCATTTAATTAGCTAATTAGTGTAATTAGTTAAATTTAACTTCATACATGCGAACAGACAAGTATTCACGGTGGTAGTTGCTGCATTGTAGGTCCTGTGCCGGAAGTCGGGGATGATGGGGCTGCGCCCACATCAACATTAATGACGTACGAATTATATCTACGACGGGTGGACCCCCGCTCTATCTGCCTCTCTCCTCCGGCACCGCTTTAGCCGCCATTCGAAATTGTTTAATTAAATTAAACGCACACGTTTTAATATCATCGAATTCGTGTGGCCTCTTGTAAAATTTTAATTAAAATGCGCGCGTTATAAAACCAATTAGGAAGGGTGATAGCAGGGGCAATGTGTTGGTCGGTACGTTCAACTTGTATACAAAGGTAGTGAAGTGATCGATTTCCGAAAATCATTTTCAAACCTCGTCCAGTATTTTTAATAAGCCAATATACGTTAAGCAATCTTTCGTTGCAAAATTACAATAATTAAGTCCATCAAAAATATTACACAGGGTAACAAAATGAAAAAAAAAATTTGGTGCCGGAAATCTAACATCTGATTTTAGATGTTTTTAATGTGCTGATTCCAAAAATGCCACCAGATTTTTTCTATCAGCTCTAGTTTTTGAGATACAGGTTACAGGTTAATTGATATTTTTTCTGATAAGGGACAACAAATAAAGAGATAAATATGTACTAATATTACATTTTATCGTAAAAGAGATAAGGATCTGCTGCCTTTTTTCGCTCTGGGTAATGACTTGATATTCTGTAACAATATAAAAGGGCTCTTAGAAAAAATGGGTTTGCCTGAATACACTCCAAATGATTGACAGTTCAAAACGTAGTTTAGAATGTGTTCTTTTACATAACGGTAACAAATATGGCTCAACTCCTATTGGTCATTCTACTACCATGAAGGAAAAATATGAAACAATTGCATTAGTTTTAAGAAAAATCAAATACGAAGAACATCAGTAGGCAATTTGTGTCGATTTAAAAATGGTTAACTTCCTCCTTGGACAGCAGAGTGGTTATACAAAATATCCTTGTTTTTTGTGCCTTTGGGACAGCAGAGATAAAAATGAGCACTGGGTTAAAAAAAATGGCCTTCAAGAGATGTCATGAATCAAGGAAAACAAAACGTGATCAACGAACCTTTGGTTGCAAGAGAAAAAATCTTACTGCCGCCCTTGCATATCAAGCTAGGCTTAATGAAGCAATTTGTGAAGGCTTTAAATCGAGATGGAAATTGTTTTGGGTATTTATCACGTAAATTTCCTGGCATTAGCACGGAAAAACTAAAAGCTGGTATATTTGATGGTCCTCAAATAAGGCAACTTGTTAAAGATCCACAATTCACCACATCAATGAACGAGACTGAATCTAACGCTTGGTGTTCATTTGTTCAAGTAGTACAAAATTTTCTTGGCAGTCATAAAGCAGAGAATTACGTAGAATTAGTGGAAACTATGCTTTCAAATTTTAATATTCTCGGCTATAACATGAGTATAAAAGTTCACTACTTCCACAGCCACCTAGATCGTTTTCCAGAAAACTTAGGTGATTGTAGTGAAGAACAGGGGGAAAGATTCCATCAGAATATTAAACCTATGGAAGATCGTTATCAAGGACGATGGCGGACTACTGCTGGAGCCTTCAGCGAGACTGCCCTAGTAAACTCCATTCTAGAAAGTCGTATAAAAGAAAATTTTTATGTGATTAGTGACTAATGTAATTATGTAAATTAAGTTTTTGCAATAAATACTTAAATCCATGTGTCTTTGTTTTTTTAACTGTCAATAGTAATATTATATAACCGTTATAACGTAAAATATATACACAATTTTTTTAAAAAATCTCAAAAACTAGATCTGATAGACCAAATCTGAGAACTTTTTTACATTCTGCACCCAAAAATTACCCAGGAACAGTTAAAAAATCGCAGGCACCAAAATGTGTGTTGGCCTGTGTTATAAAACTATACATTTATGAACGAAAAAGAAAGGCTGCTCTCAGGAAAAATATATTTTGATTGTAAAGCTGCCACCATCAACACATATTGGTAAGAAGAGACACTTGGCTACCAGTACTGTTTTTCTGCAGATTTAGCATTATACAATATTATAATTCTACCATCTTCTTTTCTTCTTCAGGCGCAGTTTGGTTAACTTCTGACAGCAGTGTGAATAAAATATCTAAATGAAAACCGTAAAACGCATTAACTGCCAAATCGTGGACTAATCTAATATTTATTTAATAATAATAATAAGTTTCATTTGTCCAACAGATAGCCAATTATAATACAAAAAATACAAACAAAACGTAAGTAATTAAAAAGGTACCATATAAGGAAAGAAAAATTAAATTAAATCGAAATAAAAAAAAAGAAATCAATAAACATAAAGTTTGCAACTAAACTACTTATTAAAACTAAAGCGAATGGAATGGATTTCCAAATAGGGCATTAGCATTCCGCCTCATATGCGAAAGAGGAGGAGCACAAGCTTTATATAAAACATTCGTTGTTGGTTTAGGAACCAGAAATGTGTCATCCGATCAACTTGAACCTCAAAGGACACGAAAGCTTATTTGAGATAAATTCGATGGCGAATCAATTGTATTATTAATAACTTTTATTATAAATTTAACCCTAAGTAAAACACACCTAGCTGAGAGCGATTGGAAAACAAAATCATTATGCAACCTTAACATAGTCAACTCCACAAGTAAGATACCACCTGTAGTTTTAAAAGCAAGGTATTTTAAATCTGCTGGACTCTCTCAAGTTCCAGATGTAAGTGCACGTACTGTGAGTATCAAATGATGGCGGCATATTCAAATTTTAAACGCATAAATGAATAATCGTTTGTAAGAACGGATGACAAAACTAAGAGAACGGGAAGCAGAATTACAAAGGAAGTGAATATGTTCAAAAAAAGCTTTAGTGTGGGTCGAAGAGAACTCCTAAGTCTTTAACCACAGTTTATCTGTCTAAAACAGTTTGATCAACTGAGTAATTAAATGTAAGGAGGTTGTTACACTTGTAATAGGTAACTATTTTGCATGTGCTAACATTAAACATCATTTTAGAGATTAACAACAATTGCAAATAATATTCAGACGATGATGCAAGTATAGACAATCGGAAATAGGTGTAAATGAAAAAAATATTGTTCAAATCACCTGCATAAGCTTAAGCTTTGCCATTAATTGCGATTAGAAAATCATTGATATAAATACGATAGAGTAGCAGCTCAAGATTTGCTCCCTATGGAACACCTGATGAAGCGATGAAGCAATTATAGTTAATGTTCTATTGTAAAAGTATAATTTCAACAATTTAACTGTTAAAGTAAAAATTCAGAAAGATTTAATTTGGAAATAAGTACACGACGATCAAATTTGTCGAAGGCATTAGCGAAGTCAGTGTATACAAAGTCGACTTGCTATTGTTTATCTATTGATTCACTGATAAATTGGGATATTTCTACTAAGTTGGTGAGAGTAGATCGACCCACTACAAACCCATGTCGGTTTATAGAAATATGCATATGTATGAACTTAAGCATAGATTCTAGAATATAGTAGTTGTTCAAACACCGTAGTTCTGCTGGAAAGAATATTAATGGGGCGGTAGTTATAAATATTTGAACGATTACCCTAGGAGCAATCCTACCCAGTTTCCAAATGTCTAGGAATTATTGAAGATTATTGTTAATGGGTCACGGAGTCAAGTAACGCAATTACACATGAAAAAATGGATATGGCGTCATGCCCTCAACAGACCTCAACTTCAAAATCTTCATTGCAGAAAGAAAATAATAATTAAAGATCGAAGAATTAACATCAAGAAAATAGCTAGCATCGTGAACATATCGATTAAACGCTTAAATCATATTTTACAAGTAAAATTTCCAAACTTTTAACAAAATGGTTGCCGGGAATCTTTACTTTTGAGCGAAAACGTGAAATAACGCGAACACTTAGCTAGCATTTCAAACTATTTAACAAGAATCAAGCTGATTTTTTACAAAGCCTTGTAACGTCTTTATTGCTATGTTCCTGAATCCAAACAGCAGCAGTGGACACATCATAATTAGCCTATCTTAAAGAAAACCAATATTTCTGATATATTTGCTATAGTTTTTGTATTTTCTAAAACGTTTCGATTTTATCCAATAATAAAAAAACTTTGTATTAATAACTTTGCGTCACTACAAAGTAATTTTGATATTTCAAGTAAAAACAGCCGCAGGTTTTATCAAACAGTTTTTTTTTGAGTCATTTAAATAACAGTTCAAGCATCATTTAAGTTGTAATAACAAGATTATTAATTTTTCGCTAGCATAGAATTTAGCTTAATAACATTTAAATTCAAAATCATGAACCGATCATATCATTCAGCCAATGATGAATATCTAAAATATTTAACTTTGTTAGAAGAAGAACGTAGGATGCTTTATGTGGTTAATTTGCTGGGCGTTAATCATAGGGCAGTCAGTAGAATGGCTTGTAGTTTCAGGAAAACCGGATCGCTCTTTAAAGGACGTGCTGAAGATGGAAAACGATTCATAAATTCTGGAGATGATCGCTTTTTGTAACTGCGAGCTTTCAGAAATAGGCAAACAACAGACCAGAATTCAGTAACCAACTTGAAGTAGTCAGAAATTTTAGAGTTTCTGCTTTAGCTGTAGGGAGAAGGTTAAGAGAAGTAAGATTGAGTAGTAGAAGGCCTGCAGTTGAACCTTTATTTACCGCAGCACACAGAGTACAACGTTTGAGATTTACTAAAAATCATGCAGATGGATAGTTGAAGATTGGAAGCGAGTTTTGTTTTCAGATGAGACTAGAGAATGTTTACAATTTCCAATTGGTCGCGAAAGAGTTTGACGAATAACTGAAGAAAGATATCATGACAGCATATTCTCTCAAAGATGGTGGATCAAGAATGTTCTGAAAGATAACCTCTATTCACCAATGGTTGACGAATGCTGAATTCTACGTAGAGAACATTATTCAGGACCATAATGCCTTCCGCACCATCTTAATAGAGCAATTTCATGTTCATGCAGGATCATGCGCGGCCTCACATTGTTAGGCAAGGTTTGAATTGCTTAGAATAGATTAATCATGAACCAGTTCCTAGTAATCTCCAGGAATTGGAAAAAGCCGTTCTTTTTGAGTGGGATAATATTGTGTAAGGAGTAATTTAAAATTTCATAGCGATCTTACCACGATGAATATAGTAGTTATCAGAGATTAGGCGAGGTGTCACGGGTTATTAATTTTTAATCTTTCCTTTCATTTCTTTTTGTTTACAGAGTTTTTAAGATTTCCAAAAATATCGGTGCGTTTCTGAATTTGTAATTAAACGTACTTCTTAAAATTTATTCCATAAGTGTCCAGTAAAAATGAAGTTAATTGATGCACGGATGATCTCGAACTACCTCCAGTTCAATTATTCTTTGATGATGTTAAAAAATAATTCACCCATCAAACAATTTGAAGGAATTATATATTTCTATCAAAAAAAAACAAAATTACTTCCTATTCTTAAAAGAAAGATACGTTCCTAACTTTCTATTAAAGTTGTGTTTGCTTGACTATTTTATTTGTTTGCCTACCTCTGTATATAAACTGCATATTTTCGCAATATTTTATTTTAGTGTCTATCACTATCTAAATAATGATTTTATTTTCTAATTAATAAAATTTTCAAATTTTAGCTGAAGACAATGAGCTTTAACGACGTTGCTTTTCCTCGCAACATACGAGAGAGTAGGTATTTGAATGCGCGCAATAATCCCTCAGAGGAAGTAGAGACCCACTTAGTACACATTAGTCTACTATGGCATCAGTGGAGATTCGCAAATACAGCGTCGCATTGACTGTGTGCTGTCACCGACAAAATTCATTCTCTCTAAAAGCATTCGAGTGCTACACTGCCGCCCGATCTATTCACACGAACGCCCGCACACATACGTTCCCTTTCTCTCGCTTTTTTTTCCTTTCTTTTTATACCCAACGTGCTTTACGTGATGCTTACATCTTTTTCCGACTTTTCTTAATTTCAATTAAGCAGTAGTTTTTGTTGGACATTGCGTGCATTGTCGGGAAAGGAAATCCTTGCGGATTACGAAATGTTCATTTTATATTTATTACGGGCCCTGTAATAATAAATTATTTCTAAATTGGTTTCTAAATCGAAAATTCCTTGTAATTAAATGTAGTTGTTTTAAAGAAATAGTATCCGAATTCATACCCTATTTATTTAAATACATATACCGAAATTATCTATAATGTATACGTAACGTAAACTCATACAAACATACTCAAGAACGGTTATTACTAAAAACTTCTTTCTGTTCAGTCCAGTAAAAAATACACAATTTTTTGACCAAAAATATTTATTTATCATTTCTTAAAGTGATCCCCTCGCACTTCGGTCAATGCATTTTACATCAGCCAATCTTCAAAAAAATCTTTCCTCCGGTCTTTCCGCATTAGATTGCCTATTTAATTTATAAATACGACAGCTATTCCCTCAGCCAATGTACAAAGGGTACTAGGAAAGTTTTGCAATACAGCTTTGTTTATTTAATTTTTTCAAAGTAATTTCCTCTACATTCAATACATTTCTCCATCCCCCGAAACCAATCTTTAAACCAGTTCTGTCAAGTTTCACTAGGGAGTAAAGCACACTCGTTGTCCCAAGCCCGCAGAAGGTCCTCATCACTGGAAAACCCCCTCCCTTTAGCTTCATTTTCACATGCGGGAACAGTACAAAGTTGCAGAGAGCAAGATCTAGACTGTAGGGAGGGTGCTCGAGAAGTTTCAATCCTGTCGTAATCAAATATTCGGTGCAGGCTATGGCGCGGTGAGTTGGAGCATTATCGTGATGGAGGAACCAGGTGTCCATTCTTGACTTTGGCCGCAGGTTCTTCATAAATCCAATGAATTTAGGCAGGCACTGTTCAGTATACCACTTAGCTGTGACTTCTGTGTGTCCAAAACGACGCGTTCCACAATTCCACTCGATTAGAAAAATGCAGCTATCGTTTTCTTCTATTTTCTGATAACTACGGGTGTGTCCTCATCATCAAAGGCCCAAACTTTGTTTTGAGTTTTGGTCGGCATATCGTAATAGTACAACCAAGTCTCATCACATACCGAGATTGTCCCTTATTAAACTTTTTTATCATCTCCCGGCACTAAGTCACACGTCGTGTCATCTGCTCTTCAGTTAGTCGATGCGGCACCCAGAGAGAACAAAATTTCTTCACGTGCAAATGATCATGCAGAATCGGATGAATTGCTGGTGCATTTTGGCCTGAACTACCCTCTATCTGTTCATAGGTTATTCACCTATCGTCGTCAAGCATCTTCCTCACAGTAGTAACTCAGCAGCCTCCACAGTTAAATTTCCCCGTTGGAATTCTCTATACCACCTGAATATCGTTGTGCGATGTGGACAAACATCACCTAGTGCAAGAGTCATTTCTTCGAAGCACTGGTCTATGTTTAAACCACGCACGAAATTATAACGCAAAATTGTCCTTATCTCATTTCGTGACCATGATGCCATCGCAATCACTTTACACGCTCACTGCTAATGAATAACTAAGCCTATCGACATGGCGCGGCGGCTACTATGGACGTATGAACATGTCTCAACATGCAGCAACAAGCAACTTCCTACGATTCATTGTTGCGTCATATTGCAAAACTTTCCTAGTACCCTTTATGGTATCCGAATGCCTACCCTATTTATTTAAATACATGTACCGAAATTATCTCTAATGTATAAGTAATGTAAACTAACATACTCAAGAACGGTTATTACTAAAAACTTCTTTCTGTTGAGCTTAATAAAAAAAATACACAATTTTTTGGCAAAAATGTTTATTTATCGTTTCTCGAAGTCCTCCCCTCGCCCTCCAGTCAATGCATTTTTACATCACTTAAAGTCAATCTTCAAAAAAAATCTTTCCTCCGATCTTTCAGCTTTAGATTGCTTATTTAATTTATAAGTACGCCAACTCTTCCCTCAGTCAATGTATAACGTAAATTCCCAGTTTATTCTTCACACCTGAAAATAAAAAGAAGTCATTAGGTGCCAGGTTTAGATACGGTGAATGGCACATGAACGTTTTCATTGTTCATTCAAGCGATCAAATGCTCAATCCTTTGAGCAACAGGGCGAGATTTCGCGTTATCGTAATGCAAGATGAACCTATCAGACACATTGACGAATTTGGTGCAAATAAACTGTAGTGTACCATTCTGCATTAACAGCGCGATGATCCTCCAACGCTATAATGGATCCATGTCCTTCAATTCCCAAAAAAGTTGACAACTATTTTACTGCTTCGGCTTATTTTTCCAATAACTTTTGCTTAAATTGACTTTTCAAAGATTCGAAGTTATTGCATTACAGTATTGAGTTTCCTCTTTTGGAATCATAGCAGTGTATCCAAGTTTAATCATCTGTAGTGACGTGCACTAGATTACAATAATCAACATAATTTTTGCTGACTCCTAAATGACACTTGTTTTTTATTAATTTGGATGGAAAATCTTTTCTTACACTTTCAATGGCAATAAACTCGTTTGTTTATAAGATGCGATCTATTCAAAGAGCTTTCTGAAATGTTCTAATCATTCGAAAAATGATCTAGGATTCGATTTTAAGTGTTCAATACGGTTTTTAGTCTTTCATGCAGTAACTTTTCATACATTTTCGTAGCTGCAATAAACCAGTTAATTTATAAGATCCGCTCTATTCAAGGAGTTCCCTAGAAAATTTCTATTCATTCAAAAAAATCTCCCAATATAGTAATTGTGTTTAAAATTTGCGAACAATTACTCTTTTTTGTGATTTAGGATTTCGTTATAAGTATCCATTTTTGTTTTCAGTCTTTTGGGCATTTCTTTCATACATTTTCATGACTTTCAATAAACTACCTGGTTTATAAGATGTGATCTATTCAGGAAGCTTCCTAGAAAATTCTGTTCCTTTGAGAATTGTCCCAACCAAATAATTGTGTTAAAAATTTGTGGGTTTTTACTATTATTCTTCATGACAATTTTAGCAATATTCTTCCCGGTGTCAATCAAAACCTGGTGATTTTTTAAATTTGTTTCACGTTAGATTCAGCCTACGACTTCAATTTTTATTTTGAGGAATGTCAAATATGTATATCAATTTGTTCGTCATTTTTTGGTTCAGGTTGGTGGAAAACTACACCTTTCCGATTTGACAATTCTAGCTGTTTTTCTTTGATTGCTTCATCCAGTTTTATTAATTGTTGACAGTAAACATCAGAATTGTTGGTTTGGTTCCTTGGAAGCGGCTCAAAAAACACAACACCTTTGTAATCCCACCAAACTGACAGCATGATCTTTTTTGGATGCAATTCAGCTTTCGATGTGGTTTGAGCTGGTTTATCGTGTTTGCTCCATGATCGTTTTCGAACTATGTTACTGTACAGGTCCCATTTTTATCACCAGTGATGATTCTTTTTAAGAAAGGGTCGGTTTCATTTCGTCTAAGGTGCGTATCGCAAAAGTTGATTCTTTGTGTTAAATGAATTTCTCTCAATTCGTTAGGTACCCAAATATTAAGCTTCTTAACTAGCCCAAAACATTTTAAATGTTCTTCAATTGTTGTGTGCGTAAAGTACAGCACTAACATACGTTATACAAAAAATAAAGCAACGCTCTCTATCAGTAAAAACCGAAAGTACTTAGTTGCCAACCCAATATTTCATTCAACATCTGTTTTGAAATACCTTTAACGTTCCGGAAGTTAATGTATTAACATTTTCTTATTTAAAATGAAAGCATACATTATTTAATGAACGGTCCTTGTACATGAATATATGTGTAAACACATACACGTCTCAACAATAACTATCAGGCAACCCTTTTAGCCCACCCACAGCCATTAGCCGTCGCCGTTCCCGCTGCACCAACACCGGCAGCAATGTTGCATTTAGATATAAGCCCGCCACTCAATCCATTAATGGCTCGTAATGGAGGTCTCCGGTTTTACAGATACAAGCAATTTCAGCGCCATTCCTCTCAATTACTGCAGATTAACGCGAAGTGAGAACGGGCCGAATGTGAAACGCGATTGTATGAGTGATTTATATTGCTAGATAATGTACACGTCACTGATCCACACATGCAACTATCCACTACCACTACACTGTCGCTCGACATCCCTCACCCACCCCCCTCTCCTAATTCTCGCGTCCGTCCTCCCCCCGGGTTCAACATTTATATTGGGGCTATACACAAAAATCGACCGATCGTTCACCTGTTCGTCGTAATCGTGTTAATTACCGAACAAATAACTGTATTTTTGCGATAACACACGCGGCATTGAAATGTACACCAGGTGCGACAGATAATAGAATTTAAAATGGAATCTTCTGTCCTTTAATCTGAGTAGAACAATGGGTTTACATCAATAAATTCATATACATCTGAAAATGAGTTTGCACAAAAACGAAGATGAATACACGGGAATGTAATTAGGAAATGACTAAAAAGATATTTATTAAATGAAGATTCTAACCAGGCAACCAGTGTTATTTAATGTATTTCTTAATGACTTAATAACTTTCGTTAACTGCCTCGTATTAATCTATCCTGACGATTTAAAAGTCCGCTATGCTATTCATAATAAGCAAGAGATGAATAACCTTCACACTACAAGCTTATTTTTTCTATCGGGAATGGATAATCCTTTTTATGAGTACCTTCATACCATATATAGTAATAGTAATAATAATAATAATATTTATTAATTACCCAATAGAAATACTCCAAGTGGCGTAAGTACTTACAAAAGAAAATATTACATTGACAATACAATAAAAAACAATGCAAATGATGAAAAAGTTATACAAATAAAGCTGCACTAACAAAAACACCATATCAAACAGTGCACTGACGGAGGAGGTTAAAGTTCCTAGCCGAGTGCATTAATTGAGCTTCAAGAAGTGTGTTGGTTCTTGGCGTTTCCATGTCCAGTTGATCATTGAATCTTGATTACAATCTCGAAACTGCGAACTATACGCCGGCTAATAATTTTGCTGCATTAATTCTCCCAGAGATCAAGCAATCTATAAAAGCTGCACTGACATTCTGCCTCCGTTCTGCCAAGGACCCAAAGCCATGTTGAATTAGAAGTTGTCTGTAATCAACATGGTGCCCCGGATAAATGCTATTTTCTTTGTACGATAAATATTTTAAAAACTTCTCCTGCATTCGTTCCAAGGTATCATTTTGAATATCATAAATAGGGTACCATACCGTAACTGCATACTCTAGCTTGCTACGTGCCAAAGCTCGAAATAAGGAGGATATAGTCCCCATGTCAGTGCAGTTTCTACAAATTCGTATAATAAATCCAAGAGTTTTGTATGCAGTAGAGGCTACAGCGGATAGGTGCTCGGCAAAGAATATCTTGAAGTCAGAACTAACACCTAAATCCCCTATCGAATCTCTATTAGCACTATATGATGCAAGACAGGTAAATGGTTCACAAAATATGGTCAGAACACAATTTATAAGAATGTACGAAGAAGTCAATTGATGACGAAGAAAGAGAAGAAACTATTTTCGATCAGTAATGGATTCGCGAGAAAAAAATCTAACTACCCGAGCATTTTCGTCTATTGTCAATCAAAAGGAGGAAGAGAATACCACAAAGTTTAAATTAAAAAGCAAAATATCTACTTTCCCAGTAAAAGAAAACAAAGAATCAGTGCAAAGTCTTATAATAATGAGCGAAGGTATGGGAAAAGAAAATTCAAGTTAAAAACAAAATATCTATTTCCCAGCGAAAGGAAACAAGGGTAGTAGAGAAAACTCCATGAGGATCAAAGCCTTATCAAAATGTGTGAAAAGGTGGGGGAAGATACTGCGAAGTTTAAACTAAAAAGCAAAATAACTATTACCTTAGTAAAAGGAAACAAAGGAGCAGTGCAAAGTCTTATAATAATGCGCGAAGGCATGGGAAGAGAAATTGTAAAAGTAAGTCAAAAACAAAATATCTATTTGCCAGCGCAAAGAAACAAGGGTACTAGAGAAAACTCCATGAGAATGAAAACCTTATCAAAATGTATAAAGACGTGGGAGAGGATGCTATATCTTAGCTAGCCTTGCTACCTTAGCAAACGGAAACAAAAGAGCAGAGAGACTTATAATAATGAGAGAATACATGGGAAAAATGCTGTATTCGTTCAAGTTGAAAACAAAGTAACGACTTCACAGATGAAGCAGAAAGGAGGAGAACAGAGAAAACACCATGAGGATGAAAACCTCATCGAAATGAGTAAAGACATGGTGAGGATGCCACAAAGTTTAAATTAAGAAACAAAATGTCTACTTCCCTCACTTAAAAGAAGGCAAAGAAGCAAGGGAAATGTTACATGAACATTTTCTCTGTAAAAAAAAGGCAAAAAAGCAGCGAAGAATTCCATGAAGATTACTCCTATTGTTTTCTTGAGTAAAAAATAAGGCAAAGAAGCTTGGAAAAGTTCCATCAGGAATAAAGCCTTACAATATTAAGCGAAGTCATGGGATAGGATTCTGCGACGTTCAAGGTAAAAACAAAATAGACACTTCCTAGCTAAAAGAAAAATGGGAAGTACAGAAAACTTAATGAGATTGAAAACTTGCTTAAAATGAGAAAAGACATGGAAGAGGATACTAAGTTCAAATTAAGAAGCAAAATGCCTACTTTTCCAATAAAAGAAAGTAAAGTAACAAAGGAAAATTCCATGAAAATTAAAATTTTATAATAACTTAGCGAAGGCAAGGGAAAAGATGCGGTAAAGTTCAAATTAAATATAAAATATCGACTTCCCGAGAAAACTACACGAGATTAAAAAGTTGATCAAAGTGGCTAAAGATATGGGAGAGGATGTTGCAAAGCTCATGTTAAAAGCAAAATATCAACCTCTTAGCTAAAGGTAATTTTGATGAAGCCTGTGGTTGATTAACTTAATCACTGAAGGTTGATATATAACCCCTTTCCACATTGATTTTCATGTTTTGTATACGTATTTCGACAACTAAGTTGTCATGATCAGCAGATAATTAAATAGGTGCGACACTGTTTAATCATCTGCTGATGATGACATCTTAGTTGTCAAAATACGTATACAGAACACGAAAATTAATGTGGAAAGGGGTTATATATCAACCTTCAGTGATTAACTCTTAGCTTAAAAGAAAGAAGAAAGATAGAGAAAACTCTAAGAGGATAAAAACCAGATCAAAACGTGTAGAGGCATGGACAAATATACCACAAAATTTAAAGAAACAAAATACCTACTTTCTCATTAATAAAAGAAGGCAAGGAAGTAGGGAAAAGTTCTATGAAGACTAAGCCTTATAATATTAAGTGAAGTCATGTGATGGGATGCTGTAAAGTTCAAGTTAAAGGCAAAATATCCATTTCCTAACTAAAACAAAGATTGAGAAGTAAAAGAATCTCACTGAAAGCGAAAACATGATCAACATGGGTAAAAACAAGATAGAGGATGCTACAAAGTATAAATTAAGAAGCAAAATATTTATTTCCTCACTAAAATGAACCAGAAGTAGGAAAAATGAAAAAATTAAAACCTTATTGTAATGAGTTAAGACATGAGACAGGATGCTGTAAAATTTAAGTTAAGAAAATATCTATTTCCCAACTAAAAGAAAGAAAGAGAACAGAAAAAACTCTAAGAAGATGAAAACCTGATCAAAATGAGTAAAGACTTATTCGAGGATATCATAAACTGTAAATTAGGATGAAAAATTTCTAATTCCACAGTATAAAAAAATACTTGGTAGTAAAAACCCAGGTTGTTCATGTTGTTCCAGTATGATTGACATTTAGCAAGAGAAATTTAATACAGTTTAAATTTATTTTATATTGGAATACTGTAGAAATTTTTATGGTCTTTTGGTGATACGGAATATTAAGAAAAAATATTTACAAATTCATGATAAATAAAAGTAAATGACTAGCATAAAAAGTTTCATAAACAGGCAATCAGGCAATGCTGATTGTTGTATATAAAAAGCAAAAATTGTTATTTTCCAAAATATTACCTTAGTCTAATTTATACAACGTAAAGTTCAGAAAAGTTAGGGCAATTATACTCAAGCTTCCAATGTTAAATGTACATACAAAAAAATCGCGATATATAATGCAAACTTAGTCATAAATAGAATAATTACAGACTTGATAGATGAAAGCATCTAGCGCATTTCGAGCTTTGTTTTGGATTCAGTTTTATTGTCTATTCACGTACGTTACACCATTGTTAATATTTTCCCTTCATATAACTTACACTAATAAATAATTATTTACCTTCCTATTTATCTAAAAATTAATTATTTTTCCAATACGAATTTATTTTCCAACTATCTAATGGACATCCTGTTATACTGATAAAAGTTGAATTACGGGAAATGAGTAAACGTCAATCTCGAAAATTTTTCGTTCAGTTCGTTCGTACTTTCGACCACATTACTGATATTTTGACATTGACAATAATCCCTAAAGGTGGCGTGTTGTTGCGAACGAAGACACGACGACACCGACATATCAGTTCAGATACCGGTACAGATGGCACTAACAGCATCAAAATGACAAAGTAAAGAGAAAAGAGAGATAGGGAGAACGACACAGAGTATGAGAAAGGTTTAAACCATCCGCACCGCACCACCGACAATGTTCTGAAATAAAGCATTTGTCAAGGCGGATCAGCGAGCCGCTATCTCCGACAGGTCGCCAAAGCAGATCCTGAAACAAGGCCGGGGGGCTCTCTCTGTTCATTACAGGATTACACCACTTTGACATTTAATTATTTAAAGTGAGACGCCGGTGACGCCGGGAAAACCCCGATCCAATTTATGTGAGAAGCTCCGCACAGTTAATACCGCCGGACGATGGTGGTGGTGGAAATGGAAGAGGAGACGTGAACGGGGATGGTGGCGGCCAAGTGATGGCGCGGAGGCGACGACGGCGGCGGGCGACGTTGGCGGCAACACCAGAAATGTTCAGAACTCATTTTGGCCAAAGCTCATACGTCACCGTCGGAGTAAATTAAATAAAGTCTCCTATACTCATTCCTTTCACACAGTGAATGTGTGTACATGTGTATGTATGTGTGTGAATGGATATGTATGTGTGTATCCGATCAGAGACTAGCCATTCCAATTTCAAGATCGATCACGCCGCAGGTCCTCCTGTCCGATAGGTTTCATTCCTTTAGCGACAACGGGAAAAACAGAGACGGCATTCGGATATAAAGTGTGAAATACTGAACTAAATTAGAAAATGTATTAAATGGACTCATAAATGAACAATTGTTCTTGAAACCTATTAAAAAATTCTTAAGGAATTCTCCACAGATATTAAGTTAGAACGAAAATATTACTTTACAAACGCTAATGCATTGTCTGAAAATTCAGTCCATGTTGTGACTATATATTATGTACTACTTAATATATTTAATTTTAGTTAACCCTGAAGAAACCTTAAAAAGTCAAAATAGGGCGATAATATTGGCAAAAACATAAAGAATTTATTTAAATTAAAAAATATCAATATATATAGATAAAGAAACTGTGCTCCTTCCATCACACAGCCGCATCGAGCGAGGCTGTAATTGGAATATCATTAATCTTGATACTTCCCAAGCAACAACCAGTAGTTTCGTCTCTCTGTCTGCTTTAGTTTACTTTCGAGCTTTAATTGTAGAGGATACTGTTACTTAGTAGTGCCGTGATAATGGTTGACATAAAAATCAAGCAGAGAAATAACCTGAAATTCCTTGGCAAATTAAAAAAATCGCCAACACAATGTTTACAAACGTTCAAGTAGGAGTTTGGTGATAACGTTATATTACACGCGCGAATTTTTGAATGGCGCAAACGATTTTCTGAAGATCGGGAAGTTATCGAAGATGATGAACATACTGGTCGACCTGTTACTGCAGGAACTGAAGGGAACGTTCAAAAAATGAAATTGTGCGCAAAGATCGACGTTTGAGCATTCGGATGATTGCCGATATGGTAAACATTAACAAAGAAACAGTAAGACACATTTTGCATGATGAATTAAACATTGCAAAAGTTTGTGCAAAAATGGTGCCCACAAACCTCACTCAGGAACAAAGAGACAATCGGACGAACATATGCTCTGATATTATAGAACGACTCACAGAAGAACCAGACTTACTCACAAAAATCATCACATGTGATGAAACTTGGATTTTTCCAGATCCGGAAACAAAGCTTCAATCGATGCAGTAGAAGGCCGCCCTATCGCCGGGACAGACAAAAACACGAATAAGCAAGTCGAAGCTGAAGGCAATGCTGATTGTTTTCTTAGATGTGAAGGGTGTTATCATAACAGACCGGGTGCCTGAGTGTTAAACGGTTAATCATAAATACTACAAAGAAGTTCTAATCAAGCTGAGGGAAAGGGTAAGTGAGAAAACACTGGATTCGTGGGAAAACTACTCATGGATTCTGCACCAGGACAATGCACCAGTTCACAATGTCCTATATGTGAAGCAGTTTTTAACGGATAAGCTCATTGCTGTGCTTGATCATCCTCCGTATTCGCCAGATTTCGCACCATGCGACCTATATCTGTTACCAAAAATGAAAAGTGCATTAAAGGGAAGATATTTTCAGTCTGCTGAATATGTATGTACAAGCAGAAACGGCAGAATTGTTGAGGAGACTGACACCGATGAACTACAGCATTGTTTTGAACAATGGTAAACAGGTATACAATGGCGTATAGATAGGAGAAGAGTGTATATTGATGGGAATAATAATTAAATATATTTATTTGCAATAAATAACAATTCTCACACCAGTCTCGTTTTAATATAATTGCCACATCTTGTATATACTGACGTTTTCAGGGTCACCGTATAAATTGTTCGCTTCTCTTGTATCGGACATTGTATCTTGCTGGTTCTTATATAAACTGCGCTGGCGATGTTTCGATGATATCTCACTCATCTTCTCTTAACTTTCGTTCGACTCCAAACAAGCAAGCGAAGCCTGCGCTTGGCGCTTCTGCTCTTATGTTCCGTAACTGTTGCCTGAAACAATCGGCGTTAAGGTCCGATTCATAGTACAGATACGTGCTCCGGCAATTGTATACCGTCCCTCCCTTGTCTTGTTTGCACATGTGTGCAAGAGATATTCACATAGAGTGCCAAATTCCTTTTCAAATATTTGGGTTAGTGTAAATGTAATAACTATAATTCATTTAATTGTTTCCCTGTCAGATTATATGTAAAAGAGAAGTTTCACTAAGATATATAACAATTACGACAACTTTTACCGTTTCCTAAAATTCTTCCATATACGAATTAAAGCCAATTAGCAAGTTCATTGTTAAAAAAGCGAAACTAAGTTGCTCGCCATAGGCGTATCTTTGGTAGTACGTACATAAAATAATCTGGTGATGATTACAACTTAGTTGTAGAAATACGTGAATAGAATAAGAACATTGATATGGTAAGGGGTTTCTTATTTATTAACGTCGCATAAATTAATTTTCCTTATAAAACAGGTAAGGTATTTTCTTATCATGCTTTATGACCACCCATTTGTTTGTCTCTTCCCTATTTATTTTATATCAATTGGAAGAAGAAGCAAAAGACCGATAAACGTTTCTGATATTCCTTGGGATGGTGAATTTATGAATATATTACATTCAATAACAATGTTTATATTCGCAAAATGAGTTCAAATTATCATCGTGGCCGTTGCACTTCCCTCGCTGTAACGCGCCGCATTTATGTTTCATCCTAATGTGTACTCTTACTTCGATCGATTGCGCTACCAATATAAATTTCGAAACCAAGCGAGTTGTAATTATGGCGCAGCTTTTATCACAGCACTTCCATCAACCTGCAGGGGTTTAATTGCCTGGCATGTATGAGCAATCATGCAAATACTACCTGCACAATTTTCAATACGTACATATTTCATATTCGGACTTTTACGATGTGTTTCTACCAAGTTATAGATGTTGATTTTTTGAAAGGTCGTAATTTTCGTCAGTAAAGTAATGAAACCGCGTATAAATGATAAAAGGGTATAGAAAATTTTGTAATTTATGTACTACCAATCTTCTAGTAATTCATTAGTAGTTCTGTCATTGCAAATGCTCCTTCGATATTTTATTTTTAATTGGCAACAAAAAATTAAGAAATAGTTTCATTGGATGAATCTTCGTATATGAAGATATACTGTTTTACGACTTCCTCCATGATTAAATTAGATAAGATTGCTAAGTCATAAAACTTATTTCACTGCCATCTTTATTAAAGACCGTTTCTCTGACTTCATCCTTTTAATTATATCTAACAGTTTCGAGAGGAGTTTTTCCACATAAAGTTTGCCTCAGGATATTATCCGCTTCTAGGCTTCCGGACTGGAACCGCATCGCTGAAACAGTGCGACAGACAGTAGCAGTAGTCGAGCCCTAAAGATGTCCCATACGAGTGGGTACGAAACGTCGGCCATGACCGCGGAAGTCTACGTACCAGATTTTGCTTCAGGATTTTCATTTCCGATTTATAGAAACCATGCTCTTGGCTATCGTGATTTCTTCTTCTGTTTAGCAGAATCTACATATGGATTGTTCAATTAAGATCTTATTATTCATATACCCTTAGAGCATGCTAGCAGACTCGCTATCATTCTAACAAACTTTCTGTCCCTACACAGTATAACTTGGGCAGCTATTCCTTAAAAAACCGTATTTTCTATCTCTGATCTAGGAAGTCTTTCCACTTATCTCGTGATTAATTTTCGACTCACGTTTTTGCAGATGTTTTAACATTTCTTTTTGCAAAGTCACAGAAAGGCTTCAGTCCTATGAAAGCGATAGACGAAGTTCGTTCATTAGGCCTATAATCTTTGCTTAAAGATCCTGACTACTGCTACTATTAAGGTCATAGAGAGCACAAACATGATCCCAGAGATTTACCTCCGTCGCTCTTCGTCTATGCAACAGTAAAATATGCTGCGTTAATAACTAGTAATGATTTGAATCTGTTTTCAAATATTTGCAAACGTTCTTCTGTTTTTAAGTGTGAATATAACGAATCGAAGAGTTTTACACATATTCATTAGAGCTCTCCTCTCGTCACTAAACATCAAATAGGAAGGTGATTCAAATTTTACCTGCATTTTATATTTTTTCTGATCAATACAAACTACAAAGTAATATTATATATATATCATTTTTCTGAACAACGGCCTCCGCTTTTAAACAGTCGTCTCATCACTCTTAGCTTCTGTATTCCCGTCGAAAAAAACTTCTTTCCGTTGACAACGTAGCCAATTTTACACCGCAACCTTCGATTTCTAATTATAGATAATTCACTTGTCCGGCAAGAGCTTTTTGAGGGGCCCAAAGAGATGATATTCACTCGAAACCAAGTAATACTTCTCAACCCAATTTAGCCAATGTATTGTACGTTAGTTGGGTTGCATTTGGGGAACGTTATCGTGCAGGAGAATAACGCCCTTGCTAAAGAGACTGCGTCTATTTGTTCGTATGTCTAGCTTAACTTTTCCAAAAACCTCAGTTTGCCTTTCCAGTCTGCCTTTCAGAGCTAAATTAATCGTTCTTTTTCTTCGAGAAAATCGACATAAATTTGTCTAATAGTGCCCCAGAATACAGTCGCCATTACTTTGCCAGCCGATGAGTGTATTTTAAATTTCTGGATGAAAGTGAGCTTGAGTAACGCTATTCTATGCTAACATTCCTGCTTTTTGGAATATGATGGTGTTCCCAGGTTATGATGCATGACAAGAAATCATCACCTCTCAGCGAAGCCTGCAAACCTGAAATCGTTTCTGCTTTTATTCCTAGGGAAAATGTTTTGGAACTCATCTGGCGCTAACTTTATTAAATTTAAGCTTATTCTGCACTTATAATACTATTTTTTACAATCCTAAAGATTTCCTTCACAGATATTCGCCTACTGCTCCGAATCAGTTGGTCAACTTTCGGAATTAAAATTACGTTAACAAAATTAAATATTCTATGGAAGACAGTACGCAAAATTCATTGCGAGAATTCGTTCCTCACGTTCCACAATTCTTTTTTATTTATCAGCATGAAAATGTAAACAAACTCATGTGCTATTTGAATTGCACCTATGCACACCATTGTTCGTTTTTTTCTTAGTGGAACATACAAGAACTCTCTTTCTAGTTTGATATCGCTAGGGCTCGACCTAAAAGTATAGAGCAACAATTGCGTTTTAGGTCGTAAAAATTTTGTGGCAGTAAGTGTGCATATAACTGTCGGGCAAGACTACCAGCTGAATCCTGGCACTGAGCGAAACAACCATCGTAGTCATTGTTATGTTACGCCTTCAAATATTCACTATTTCGCTCACTTCAAAGCTCCTTGCGTGGTCTAACGTTCGTGTCGGGTGAGGCTATATGTCAAGACCTTCTACGGTTTTCCGCCGGTAAAAATAGGTTTTTTTATGAAATTGAAGCTTACCAAAAGATGGCAAAAGATTGTGGAAGAAAATTGGAGATATATAGTTGATAGATCTTTTTTAATATTAATCAATTACAAATAAAATCATATAAACCTGACATGATTTTTTCGACAACCCAATACTTCAAAGATTGCGAAAGTGACCTGCTAAATTTATTACCATGTTTATTATAACTAGGTTACTTCACTTTCCTTTGTGGAATCTCAAAAGATACAAATATAAAAGCAGATCGTAGCCGTACAAGTAAAGTTAGGCAGATGCCATAACGGTCGAAGAAATGATTTAGCTACATAATTCCTTTAACAGTGATATGCAGCCATCCAATTTTAAACTATCCAATTTTTCATTTCAAATTTAATAACGTCAGTTCAGCGGCAATAGGGTATTTCGCCCGTTCCTACGGTCGGTCACGATCCCTATATAATATTAAGAAATGAAATTGATCTCGTAGCGGCAGCAGGAGCAGTAGCAGAAGCACAAGCGGGAAAGTCTCCTCCTGGCCCGATGCTAGATAAAAGTTTGTGATTACTTTGTATAAGCTCCGGGTGGAAAAGAACGAATATCTGGTTGTAGTAGCAACGTCACGTACAGTAACAGTGTACATTATATCATTTTTGCATTTAATGAATTCATTTTTTCTCGCTCGGTCGGTACCGGTATACTCTGACCGTCTTTTTTCCCCGGCTTTTTCTTCTCGTCCACCTCCATATTTTTTCCCATCTCGAATGATGTATACTTATTTTCTCATCGTCTTGTTTTATCTCATGTCGTTTCCTATGTTCGCCGCTTCTGCGGAGTAGAACGGTGATGAATGCTCAAATTTAATAAAAACAATATTAAAAATTGCTCGGCCACGTCCTCGATTGATTTTCGTAATATGAAATACGTGACTCGGCAAAATTAACGTGTGTATATATATCAGGGCCCTCACTCTCTGATGGGTGCCGTGTGAGTGTTTTCAAAAAGTATTGCTCGCAATAAAGACGACAGATATATAACACCGCCTCCGCCACTTACTAAAAACCCACAAAAACGCTCTTTATGGAAATACCACATACATATAAGTATTTTTATTAAAAAAATACATTAATAATGCAACAGATTTTTGGTATGTAAATATGTATACCTTCAAAGTAAAAGAAAAATTTTATTCATTTTAAACGACATCTTCATCACGTTCTGTACAGTGCCCCTGTAGTGCAGTAACCTTATCCCAATGGTGCTGCTATGTTCAAACACTTCATGGAATACCTTTGAAACCTTTTTTAAAATTATCTCTACTAGTAGATTTATTTCTAAAAATAATAGTATAATAAGGAGTCCATGTTAGAAATACGTTTATACATTACCAAAATAGTATATAACGTAGAGAACACTAACACTAAAATAGATCAGAAATAACAGATTTGATTTGAAAATTTTATATACATTTATAAGCCGTTTCTACGCAAGCAAAACAAGCAGAAACGTTTAAAGAGAGCACACGATCACCAAAATTGGACCATAGAAGACTGTAATAAAGTATTGTGAATCGATGAATCCAAATTCGAAATTTTCGGTTCACGAAGACGTGTTTTCGTGAGGAGGTCTGTGGGTGAGGGTGGCCCCTACTGTTAAGCACGATGGAGGTTCAGTCATGATATGGGCTTGCTTTTCTGGATCAAATGTGGGCGATCTCGTAAAAATCGAAGGTATACTGAAAAAAGAACAGCATAAGCGCATATTAGAGGAAAACGCAATCCCCTCCGGAATTAAAATTTCAGGTCAGAATATTATCTTCCAACAAGATAGTGACCCGAAACACGCTTCCAAATTGGAGAACGAGGGAAACATAAAAGTTATGGCGTTGCCCCCCAGAGTCCCCATTTAAATCCCATCGACTTGCTGTGGGAAGAACTTGACTGAGAGGTGAGAAAATCGGCCCCCACATCTGCTGTTAATATGTGGACGAACCGGCAAGAGGCATGTGGTAAATTACGAAAATTAATCGAAAAAATTGTGTGCTGCAATGATTAAGAATAACGGAGGGCATATAGACGAGTCTAAAATTTAGATAAATATATAATATAACAATTTATTTTAGATGTTAAAATATATATTTCATATATCAGCAAAATTGACCGAGGCTGGCAAATCTTTAATATAAATCAAAGTCGAAGAGTATGACCCAGTATGGAAGCCTTAACTGCACATTCACCAACAGTACCACAGGCTGATTAGACATCTCATATCGTAACTATTTGTCTAGGATCAGAAAGATAACATTGAAACCATTCTTCGACAAGACCATTTATATCAGATCATTCCTATTCATACAAAAAAACTTCTTGATTAACACATTAAAAAGCATTCGACCGGTTAATAAATATACCTAGACAATGAATACTTTCCAGGTTTATATGAATGGCGTTAAAAAAGGCAATAATGGCATATTAGTGCCTTTATTTTGATAGAAACCATGCTCGTATTGAGTTAAAATAAAAATAGGTAAATAGTTTGATAGTTTTTCTTCATGACGGATTTATAAATTTTTGCCAAAAACTGATAACAAGGATACCTTGGATGATAGTTACCAAAATCATTACAATCACCTATTTTAAAGAGTGTTTTAATAATACATACCTTCAATTTTTGTAGAAAAGTATCTATTTCGAATGATTAATTGAATAAATACAATGATATTAAGCTGATAGAAGGTAATAAATGCAAAAAATGAAAGCCATTATCGTACCTGCAAATGGAAGAGTAATCACGTCCATTAAGGGAAGAGAGCCATTGTGCTGTCACTGTTTAAATTGATCTGAAATTACCCCATCTATTCACCATTCCGCATACTTTAGTATCCTTCCTTGTAGTAAAGTATTTGTCCGCCTTGATAACTCTTAATAAGAAATGTATTATACAATTCCAAGCTACATTTGTCGGATTATGATCTCAAAGAAGAACTCGTAGACACCTCCTTAAAACTTTCCAATACAATTCGTCCAAACTTACAAATTAACTTAAACCACTCGTAAGCTCTTTTAAACAAACAATCCTGCCCGGCTCCTTTGACGTTCGCGAACACCCTTGGTTAGCAACGTCTAATCAATAGCCCACTAACCCTCCGCTCAAACTCCTTCCTCTCAGACTAATTCTAAGCAAGTTTCTTAACAAGAGGATATATTTTAGGCGCCATGAATCTTGTAACTGCCATACATCGCTTCTAAGACGGGATACACTGGTTTGCACTTGCATCGTCGTCCTCGGTTTTAATTAACATCCTACTCAAAGTAATCCCCTGACGGGATGTGATAGGAACACCGGAAACAGAGCGAAAGGGAGAGGGTATATAGGATTGAGGAAATACTTGGGCTAAATTACTGACAATGCAGGAACGGAGGGGGGAGAGGAACGGTAAGGTGAAATAGGAGTGAAATACGTACCTAACAGTAATAATGAACACACACATATACCTCCTCTCAGAAACAAAGAGATGCTTGTTATTTCAGGGACTGAAAGTCATCACGATAATTAGAAACTTTCGTCTTTTGACGATTCTTTGCATTTCCGTCTTCGTTTTTGTTTTTATATCCTTTTTTTTAATCTCCTTGAACAATAAACGGAGGAGAAAAGAGATGAATTACTTTCTCTTAGTATTTTATAAAGCAGATTCAATTGCCGGTAATTAAAATGGAAGGAAAAGGTTACGGATCGAGCATAATGAAAATAATCGAACTTTCTTATATTTCGCTTTTATCATGTAACAGGTTTTCCAATAAGAGTGATATGATTTCTTTAAAAAAAAACACACTTATTGTTAAGAAAATTCAAAAGTTTTTTATTTAATGTAAAGTACAATCGATACAATTAAGTTCTAAATAAAACGTCATTCAAATGGCCCCCACGACTTCTTCTGCAGGAACGAATTCGATGAATCCAATTTGCGAGCACTTTTTCCACTAAATCTAGTCGTGTGTCAATATTGACTTGTAAAGCTTGAAGAGAGTCTGGTTTCTTTCAATAGACCAATGACTTCAAATAACCCCACAAGAAATAGTCTAATAGTGTTAAATCACAACTTCTTGGAGGTCATTCAATATCACAATTTCTTGAAATAATCGAATCTCCAAACTTTTCTCGCAATAATTCTATTGTTGCATTTGCTGTGTGCCACGTAGCCCCGTCTTGTTGTAACCAAGTGTTGTCAAGATCAACTTCTTCCAATGTCGGCCATAAAAAGTTGGTTATCATCAATCTATACTGCTCTCCATTGACAGTAACGGTGTTACCAGCTTCATTTTGAAAGAAGTACGGACCGATGATTCCACCACACCAAAAACAACACCAAACTGTCAATTTAGATGAATGTAATGGTTTTTCAGAAATAATTTGTGGATTTTTTTCCCACCAGACTCGACAGTTTTGTTTATTTACCACACCATCCAAATGAAAGTGAGCCTCATCAGAGAAGATGGTTTTCTTAAAAAAATCGTTATCGTTTTCAAGTTGTTCCAAGGCAAAATCAGCAAATTCACGACGTTTACGGTGGTCCAATGGCTTCAGTTCTTGAGTGAGAACAATTTTATTGGGATGCAAACCCAAATCCTTTCTCAAAATCCGCCAGGTTGTGGTTTAAGACAGTCGCAATTGTTGAAAACGTCTTGGAATCGACAAATTACGGTCTTCAGTAACACTTGCCTGAACGGCAGCAATATTTGCATTACTTCGAGCGGTTCTTTGTCTTATTGGCACTTGAAAATTATGTAAAGAAAATGTAAACTCAAAATTTTTAACAATTCGACGAATAGCGAGCACGCTTGGACGATTATTACGACCATAAAATGGCAAAAGAGCACGAAAAGTTGCAATTGGAGAACGATTATTTTGATAATAAAACTGCATAATTTGTAAACGTTGTTCCTGCGTATATTTCTCCATGATGAAATTGTAAACACTACTGAATACAATGAAAAACAAATGACAGATCATGACATATTACAAATGGCCGAAATGTCACTTCAAAATCATATCATCCCTATTGGAAAACCTTATAGTACTGTGCCGGAGCTAAAGGTCTAGCATATTATTAACCTAGAAAAAGTTTCAAATAGAATTTGCCCAACTTTTAAATAAAAATTTAATTGCTCAAAATAATCCAAGAAAGCAATGCAATACATGCCATCATCGGATAAATAAAAATATACTTACCAGCACGAAAACGTTACAAAAGCGCTTTATTTTCAAATTATTTTACTAATTTAAGTTTAAGTTCGAAAAAGACTACCTGATATAAAGATGAATTCATTACTGATCTGAACGGTACGAATTGCTTACTGCTCTAGCGTCATTATTACTGAATTATTAGTTTCTTATCGTTTTTGTTATCGAAGGCTTTTACTTTCATTAGTATTCCTTACGGTACTGTATTGTATTAACCAGTGAAGATATTACTAGTTAAAGACGGACATATCATCGATATACTACAAGAGCTTCTCGTGCACCCTACACAACAAATCATCGTGCCATCACTAAATTTCTAAAAACCTAAAGCTAGACAAGGTCTGGATCAGGTCGACCAAGAGCAATAACGATCTATCGTAACACAAAATACCGTTTTCCGGAATCGCTTTTCAGCAGCAGTTTTTGCAAGTAAAGGATTCTTGAAGGTGGAAATGAAAAATTTAAACGAACGAATGTTGAGAAGACGAAGTTATTAGTTTTGTATATTGCACACCAGCGATAGATCTAAAATTGCTAACACAGCATAAGGTAGCTAATCTACAGTGAGCAAAACAATATTTACATTACATAGAACAGCAATCTTCTGTTCTCAGATGAATTCAAAGTTGCTATGTGGTCTACAGATGGACGACGGAAAGTATGAAAGACGATTAGGCCAACGATACGTAAACTCTCATAAAGACTCCATAATGTTTTGAACCGCCAATTTATCCCAAATTCATATAGACTTGGTATAAGATGTTAGGAATCGCGACTGTCAGAATATTTCCAAATATCGTAATAAAATATTGAGAACAATGTTAATATCCGATGAAAAAATAGATAAGAATACACTAGAACGATCAGCGACTGTAGGAAGTGTCTTCAATAGTATCAAAACAAAAACATGCTCGGGTCATCAAAGAAGTTACCATTCCTACCTTAACATGAACATTAGAATCGTGAACAACCTCAGAAGTAAATTGCAAGCGAGAGAAATGTAATTTTTACGATGACTACATGGTAAAATGTAAATAGACGAGATGAGAAATGAAACTTTCCTCCAAAACATGCAAACAAAGTCTACGAAGTAAATGATAAAAGAACACCAACTGAAGTAGTTTGGATAGGTAAAAAAGATGGAAAGGGATAAAATAACACGTTAAGTATATGAAGTAAGATTGGTGAAGTGGAAAACAACAGGATTGTTTAGAAAGACATAATATGAAGACTATCCCGAACAAAATCTACAAAGCAAGTAATAAAAGAAAGTCATCTGAGGTGGTTTGAACATAAAGGAGATGGAAAGAGGTAAGATAACACGCCAAATATATGAAGTAAGATCGATAAGGAACGCCTAGAAGAACGCAATATATGGAGCACGTAAACAAAATTACAAAGCAAGTAATAAAAGTAACTCAACTGAGGTGGTTCAGACACCTAAAGAAGATAGAAGGAGGTAAAATAATACCCTTAGTATTTAAAGTAAGATTGATAAAGAAAAAAATAGGAGGAATGCCTAGAAGAACATAGAAGAAAATAAACCGACGTGGTTCGGACACGTAAAGAAGAAGAACACTCCAAATATATGAAGCAAGATCAATAAAGAGAAAATAAAAGGAATGCTTAGAAAAACATGATATAAGAAGTTAGAAAGTTTATAGAGATGAAAGTAGTAGAAAATAGAAGGACTGTAATAGCGTATCCAGGAGAGAAAAAAATGGAAAGAATTTTGGAGGAGAAATCTGAATGAATAAACAACTCCATCCAACGCTCCATACCCTCAAATGAAACACATTACGATATATTTAAGTAAAAACTTTAATGAAATAAGTGTTGAAATCACACACTTCAAAGACCAACCGACTTGATCGCATTAAAAATTTCGCTTCATATCAGGTTGGTGCATAAGATAAGAGTTCCTTAAAAAAACGTTAGGCATATGTCGAAGTTGTTTTAACATCATGTTATTGTTTAACTGAGCAGTTTATGAATTGTTTTAATTTGTATAAAGATTGTTTTACTTATTAACAAAACGAGAATTACGACATACCCTTTTGCTTGGATCCAACAGAGGAGTTAATTCATCGAAAACCGCTGGAACCATTTGTGTCGTTTACGGAGAAAATGTAATTACAGAGAGTTCAACACGGAAATGATTTTATCGATTTAAGATCATCAGACTTTTATGATGATCGTTCGAATGCTTTAATTCATTATAAGAGATTGCACCAAATCGACCATAATACATAATACATATGTACTGGTGAAATACTAGTATAATAATAATATTATTATTATAGTATAGTTGTAAAAGAAAAACTTTAAGAAAATGTACAATGTTTGGTACCTACTTCTTGGAAGAACATTAATAATTAAAGCATGGGAATTAAGTAATTTAATATTTATTAATTTTCGTTTTAACTTTGTTGTATATTGCATGTAGATCACATCTATATATGTATATTACGAGGGAGCGTTTTTATATTCGCGGAATGGGGGACAAGGGTGGAAATAGAAAAACCAAATTATTTTTCTTTTTCAATATATTTACCTGCAAGACTGATACATTTTTCACATCTTTCAATTAATTTATTTATACCCTCATAAAAAAATGATTTCTCTTTATCTGCAAAATACGCCGAAACTGCCTCCTTTTCATTCGGCAGTAAATTTTTTACATTTTCGGAAACAGGTAATAATCACTCGGGGCCAGGTCTGGGCTGTAGGGTGGGTGATTCACAATTTCGAAGCCCACCTTATGCAGGGCAGCTAACGCAACGTGGCTCTTGTGGACGGGTGCGTTGTCGTGCAAAAGCAGAACACCTTTTGTCAATTTTCCCCGTCTTTTCTCTTTAATGGCTTCTTTTAGTCGCTCTAATATTGAAGCGTGATATTCTCCGGTTATAGAAACACCTTTATCTTTATAATCAATCAACAATATTCCTTCCGAGTCCCAAAATACCGTTGCCATGAGTTTCCCAGCTGATTGTGACACTTTAAATTTCTTGAGAGGTGCTGTGCCCTTTTTATGCCACTGCATGGAGTCTTGTTTGGACTCAGGTTCATAATGATGAACCCAAGTTTCGTCCCCAGTAACAATTCCACTCAATACACCATCCTTGTCTTCATTACAGAGGTCCAGAAATGCACGCGAACACTCTACGCGCTGTTGTTTTTGCGGCGGCGTGAGCATTCTCGGCACCCATCTTGCGCTGACCTTAGACATGCCGAGATGATCGTGTAGGATTTTAAAAATTATTGTATCGGATACTCCAACCATTTCTGCGAGTTGTTTCTTCTTTAGTCGAGCATCTTCGAGTACAATTTGTTCAACGTTTTGGATAAGTGCTGGCGTGGTCACCTCAATGCTCCTGCCCGGCTTCGGGTCGTCTTCAAGGGATTCCCTTCCTTGTTTAAATAAACTATGCCACTTGTACACCATGGTTTTTCCTGGACAAGAGTCGCCGTAAACCAATGACATCTCATTCATTATGGTCGCGACTGATTTTCCTTGCCTGGTAAGGAACTTTATAACGGCACGATATTCGATTTTTTCCATATTTCACTTTTCACTCCTGATTATGTTACTTGGTTGACGATAGCTCAAAGACTAACTGTCTAATAACAATGAAACTTCGTATTTATACTAATCATGAGTCGCTGCACAGGCCACACCCCCAATGCGCCTACTCACCCCTCTACAACCCGCTCATTCCGCGAATATAAAAACGCTCCCTCGTATGTTAAATTTGATATTCTTAAATTACATATATTTATTAACTAAAAAACAACTTTTTAATAAATAAATCCGTATATTTATGGTAAAATACTAAAAAAATTTAATTAGTTTTGAATACAATTTTTTCATATTTACTAAATGTATTAACAAAAACTTACCAACAACTCAAACATCTGCGTATATATATAGTAATACTAGTATCTAGCATCAAGGTAATACGTATATATCTATACGTGTATTTCTTATTAAATTGTCTGAAAAGTAATTTGAAGTTGTAATTGAAATGGTGAGAGTGTAATAATTGTGCCCTGCTCAGAAATTGGTTCCATTTCCGCGCCTTATACACAATATATACTCATACAAGGATTTAATTAGAAAATTTAATTGACTTTTATTGAAACTGTGGCACAGTGGAGCGGTAATAGGTTTTAGAGCGTTTACATTATAGTTTAATTAATTACATTTTCAGCTTAAAAGTAATTTAATATTATCCCTTTTTGAAACTTTTGCTAAATTTATATTCTCATTAACTCTTTGAATTGAGGCGCCTACATAAATGTTGGTATATGCATCAATGTGTACAGTGGATATGTAGTTATGCGTTTCTAAACATTTTAGATTATTTTGCCGACACTATACTTATCACTTATGGGTGAGATTTGGTGGAATTTAAGTTTAATTACTAGCACCATCTTTCGAAAGCTCTTGGCACTAAAAACTTTGTAATAATAATAATAATAATTTATTATATCATTATCTTAATATAAGTATCAGAATCGTGAACAACCTCAGAGAAACACAGAAGCAAATTGCAAGCGAGAACAGTAAAATGCTTCTGATGATTACATGGCAAAATATTGATGGACCACATGAGAGATCAAACTTTCCACCAAAACATGGAAACTAAATCTATGAAGTAAATAATAAAAGAACATCAACTGAGGTAGTTTGGATACGTAAAGAAGGAAGGACATAAAATAACACGCCAAGTATATGAAGTGAGACTGGTGAAGTGAAAAACTATGAGATTGTTTAAAAGAACATAGTATGAAGAAAATCTACAAAGAAAGTAATAAAACAAGGTCAACTGAGGTGGTTCGAATATAAAGGAGATGAAAAGAGATAAAATAACACCCCAATGAGTATTTTTACACACAAATGCTTAAATGATCACTCGCTACTATCTTTTCTTCTACAACGCTATACTTTATATAACAACTTTCACCGATTTTATTGAAATTACTAATAATAACATATACTGGTGAACTTAATAACTCATTTATTCTAGGAAATGCCAAATGAAACGGAACTTGATGTCTTGTTCCTAATCTTGGTCTTAAATGGTGGCAAAAGCCATGGATAATTGATGTAAAGATTGTAAAAAAATATATGTAAAAATATAATACTGCATTTTATTCTTCTAAACTGAAAAGATGGAATTTCAAAGCATAAAAACAAGAAGCCAGTGATCAACATTTCTTTGAGAGTGAACATGGTCGATCCTAGATGACAGAAACATCATAAATCTCCTCTAAATTTTCTTCAATTGGAGCTTCTGAAAATAAGCAGTACCTAAGCGAGACCGTACCAGAGAGAAGGACGATTTTTCTAACGTTTGTATATTATTAAATGTGTACAATTCCTACTGTTAAATGATAGAAAACTTCTAGCCCTCGAACTTACGTCGTATAAATGCTTGCGAATAGTCAAATGTGTATTGAAAAGCACGTCCAGATCTTTAACCAAATTGTACCTATTTAAATTATCGCTGTCAAAGTACGCAATCAGTTCTTCTTGTAAACTACTTTGTATTTTTCGATATTTAACAATATTCTTTTATAACTTCACCATTTTAAAATACTCGCTAAATCCCTCTGAAACACAGTACAATCATTCTCGGTTGATAATTTTGAGAAATATTTTAATATCATCAGTAAAAAGGACTTTATTTGAATTACTAACATTAACGATGTCATTGAAGAAAATGTTAAATAGTAAGGGTGCAAGATTGAATTCTTGAGGCACACCAGACTATGCAAAAATATGTTTATAATATTGAGAAAACGTATTGAGGTCGAGATGAACGATATGAAGCAAACAATTTCACAAAGGGCTCATTGAAACCAAAAGCTATGAGTCTGAGTGAAAAGTACAGAATAATCTAAACGGCCTTTGAGAAATTGGAGTACACGACGTCGACTTGGCCTCCAACATCCACATACTCAGAAATATATTGAGTTAAAAGTGGCAAATTAAATGTAGTAGAACGCTTGCTGATAAACTTATATTGAAATGGAGTTCTGTAATTATTTAGCATTGGGAAAATTTTCAAGTAGATGCACTATACCGCAGATTTTGAGATATTAGACATTGTTGCTTGGATCTCCGCCTTTTAATACTGGCGTAATATACACCATTTTCTACATATCCAGAAATTTAGAAAATTCATGTGCCAAGTTAAAAATTCCATTACATTGGGATAATCTTTAATTAAGAAGGCTGGTACATTGTCATGGCTAAAACTGGTCTTGCTTTTCAATTTTCAGATTGTATTTAGCACTCGTCTTACGAAAACAGGTCCAAATGTATACACTTCTAAGATTCATGAGAAGTATTTGTATGTGATTTTGTAGAATTAATATAAACGCTACTACCAAAGGCTGCAACAATTCGTTGCCGCTCTGAATAAGTTTCATCGTTAATATATATATTTTCGGGAATGCGTGCCTTTCCTCGTTTATCTCTGACATCCAAATTCTTGAAGATTCAATGATAATAAATTCTTTGAAATAAAGCAAATAATTATTGTAAGCCATATATTCTAATATTGATACTCTTTTTTGATGATGAGTTAAGTTTAGTTAATTTTCGACATTTTATTTGAAAATTACAATAGCTCGATCGTGAAATTCAATACTTATTTTTTAAGAGATTAAACATATGAAATTTTGGTTGATATTCAACAAACTTTAAGTGAAAGTGCTCCATCGAAAGCCACAATTTATTGTTGGGTCGCGCAATTTGAAGGCGATATGAGAATTGATGATGATGTGCAACCAGACCTATCAAAAATTGAAACAAATCCTAAAATGATCAACAAAATTAATGATATTTTTTTGGACAACCAAAAAATTGACGTCAAGGAGATAGCTGGTATTTTAAGCGCATCAAGTATTTTCTGCTGTTGCTATTTTGTCCGGGATTCCTATTCTTTTTCATACTATTAATTACGATTTATTTTATTTATATTCTATATCTTCACCTTTAGGTGTTGTAACTACGATTTCTTCTGTATAGACCTCTAACTGAAATATAATTTAATCACTAAGTTTCTGAATTCAAGCAGCAATTTCAATAGTAGACACGTCTTGGTAGTCCTTTCCTAAAGAGAGTTAAAGCACTTCCGTCGGCAGATAAGATAATAGTTGATTTTTTGGAATCCATTGTGATAATTTTTTACCTTGCCAGGGCAAAATCTGCTAAATAAATGAAAGACTGTTATTTGAAATAATATAAATTAACATAAAATGACCTGTAATAACGCATCAAGAGTTCTTCCTTTTCATCACAATATATCTTTTCATTTTTAGCTTCAGGTAAGGTAATGGTTACGATTATTTGGTATTCCCACTTCTTTCCCAAACTCAAACTTTTCTTTGTTGGAAATATGTTACAATCGGACGAAGAACTTCTTGGGAAAAAGGATTTTGAAGATCTTGAGAAAAATCATAATGGCTTAATGCCCTAACTCTTTGTTTCCTTCCGACTATCCTACCAAATTTTCGTAGACGTCGAAAGCTCTTTGTCAAGAAAAATTCTCTCATGTCATGTGGCGGCCTAAGAATACATTTCCAATTTGCATGAGCTAAATTTTTACACGGCAAAGCCACGTTGATTGACCTAGGGAATTGCTGTATGGTATTGAAATTATAAAAGATTTATAGAACGCCAGCGGTACAAACGTGTGTATACCAATTAAAAATTGCAACAGATATTTTCTTTCAAAAGTCAGTAATAATATCATATTCACACCAGGTACTTTTATATGTTCTGGATATAATATTTCATATCTATATTTTTTACAATATCCATCAAGTACATTAAAAAAAATCCTGTAGTTGCACACAGATACGTACATACATTGCTGTACACACGGAATATGTGGGCGCATCTCCCGCAGCGTTTATACGTCTAATTACTACCGCGAACTAATGTGCATACTTGAGCTCCTGGGCTGTACCGGTCATACCCCCTGCATGGAAGGATTTATTTCATTACTGTGCTTCATGCGAAACTCTGTCATTATCTCTGTAATTTATTACTAATTAATCGACGCTGACTGAGCTCTGATTTACGGCAATGCCCAAAAAGAGAGTTCATTCGTTCCTTCTGCGTCTGTTATTTTATTTTTATTTATCGTAGCCTCAATTTTTTTCTAGATCGTACGGTTATCGGCTTCTTTATTATTCTTCTTTGTTTATTTGTTGAAGAGAGACATGTTTCAGTAACAGAGAATGCAGTATTTTTTCAATATGCCTCGTAAACAAGTGATAACCACTACTGAAACTAAAAAAACGAGAAAGTTTCTTCAAATTAAATTCCAAAAGAAGGTTTTCCTTTGCTTAATTTCGATTTACATTTGAATTTTGACATAATTATCTTAATTTTATGTAGTTTACATTGCATTTTGTAACACATTGCAGTCCGTCGATTTTTACAACGGAATTTACACGGAGTTGAGCTGAACTATCCATGGAATGAAAATCAAAAAATTCGCGGTTCGAAATTACGTTTTATATTTTCTCTATTTGAAATTATAATGTTCCAAAGTCTACCATATATTTCTATAATACTAGATTATTAAAAAAATATTTCTAAGTTCGTTAAAACTAGCTCTTAACACCCTAATTTTCAATTCTACCCTTAAAATTTTTCGGACACATTACTTCGATATCTATTTTCATCGTTTATGTACATTTATTCGTCGATAAGATGTATATTTTAAACAGTATTACTGTGTTAAAACTATTAACGGAAGTGTTTCTGCCGTGAGTAGCTCAAGAAGGTGTTGTTTAAACGACCCAAAACATTTTTGCTATGTATGTGAAGAATATGTGTTCGAAGATTATAGAAAAAATAGTTTCGTCGGTAGTACATTCTTGCTGTACTTCGGCATGCTATCGGAGAAGAATGGGCTCCTAATTGTGTTTATAAATCGTGTGTTGAATATTTAAGATTATGGAAGAATGTCGAAGGAGTGACTTTAAATTTGGAATTTCAACTATTTGACGAGAACCAAAAAATGATCTACACATGTGTTATTTTTGTAGCGTTGATGTAAAGGGTATGAATAGTAAAAATCGTGCTAAATGGAAAAATGGAACTATCCAAGTACAACATTCAGTCGACGTCACAATTCAGTCGGTTTTGATTATTGAGAATACATCCAAACCCTTAGTACAAGTTGATTTTGAATAAAGATCATCAGAAAACGATACTGACTTTCAAACCCTTAGTACAAGACGATTTAGAATCAGCATCATCAGAAAAAGATACTGACTTCCAAGCTCTTAGTACTAGATGATTTCGAATCAAGATCATCAGAAAACAATACTGACTTCCAAAATCTTAGTACAAGACGATTTAGAATCAGCATCATCAGAAAAAATACTGACTTCTAAACTCTTAGTACAAGATGATTTAGAATCAAGATCGGAAAACGATACTAACTTTGAAAGTTTGCCAAAAGATAAACCCCAACCCTTTTCCCAAAATGAGCTGGATGATCTTGCAAGAGATTTGAATCTTTCTAAGCAAGCCTCTGCATTGTTGGCCTCACGACTGAAGCCAAAAAATTAACTTCGAAACATAGCCTTAAATGCATTTTGGTACATAACGGAAATAAATACAATGGATTCCCATTACTCACAGTATAAAGTTAAAGGAATAATATTGTAACATCTCATCAGCTTACAATAGAATAAAAATCACGAACACGAATGTGTTATTTGTGTTTATTTAAAAATAGTGAACATATTTCTCGTTTAAAAAAGGTGCTTGCCCGAATATGGGAGGAATTTGAGTATCGACGTGATATTGTTAGTGGATAGGACATATTGAACATCTGCAATCTGAACTTGAGAGGTTCGTAAATATGTGTGAAAAGTTTCATATTCGTATATCTTGAAGTTTAATAAATGTATGCATTCGAAATACGTATATTCTTTTTAAGACACCCTGTATTTTGATCGTAATTTTTCCTTTGTATTTTATTATTTAATTAAACGAATTGTTTAATTTGAAAATAATAATATTTAGAATTTCATGTTAATTACTTACTTCGTTTTACACCAACTTTGTATTTATTTCATGTATTTTATATTCAAATGAAATATAGTTAGATTTAGAATAATATTGGTGCCGATAAATTGTATAAAAAATATTTTGTGTATAAAAGACGACAGATACGTGTTGTAGTATATATACATTTACAATGTTATACTGTAAAAAAGCCATCTAACATCAGCAATAAAATACAAGAATTTATAGTAAGTCCGTCAATAAGTCTCTATTGCGTTATCTCCAGACTCTAGTCCTTTCCAAGAGAGACCAAAACCCATTTCGTTGGCGAACTACAAGAATCTTCCCATTTTCCGTATTCCGGGTCCCGAGCATCCGCACTACGACGAACGACAAGAAAGAAACCGCGTGGAAAATTATCAATTCCTGGCTTGCTCTTGTGTGACAGCAGCGAGAGAGATTCCACCACCGCACACACACACATTTACAGACGCAACAGTAACAACACAGCATGAAAGAGGCGGTTAAATCCATGGTGTGGAGTTACTGTAGTTCCGGAGAAGGCAACTGGACGGGGAAAGGGCGGAACGGTCGGTAGAATGAGTCGATCAGTGAATCGGACACGCTCAGCGCCGATGCAATTCTATTCCATTAGACAAAATGCACTCCGGAAACTACCAGTACCACTCCTCTAATCTCGGAAAGAGCTACATGCATTATATATGATGCGAGTTCGTGTACCACCCCGCGATCACGACATTACATCGGCGATTTCAACCAACTAAAATACATACCGAGGAGATAAATTTTAAAAAGTTTCGAGGCGCTTTACCTGTCGCAAATGTTAGTTTATTGGGGCTTTGAATTATCTAGAGGATTTTCCACTGATTAATTTTGTGCATTAGTAGTAGTTTCGAACTTAGCTTCTGCTTAGAGTTTGAGAGCGGTTTTTTCCATCGGATTAAAAGCATGGATTTTAGAGTCACATTACTAAATTATTTATTAATAAATGTACATAAGAAATTCTCTTCTTAGGGCTAGTAAAAACAACATTTATAGCGGGAGACGCCCGCTATATTTTATACATATCAGTTCGTACTATTTATTAGATTGGTGCCCATAAAATATTAAATTTAAAAACTCAAAACCTATATAAATTCTAGAGAAGCAGGTTAATCAAACTAATCCATTTAGTGAAGAAAATGCAGTTTGAGTATTGGCTTTCAACGGTACATATCGTGTGCGGAATTTGTTTTCGTACGGACATTTTTGCCGTAGTTTTCCAGATGCGAGACTGTTTAATTATCTGTTGATGATGACAACTTAGTTGTCGAAATCGTATACAGAATACGAAAATTAATGTGGAAAGAGGTTATATATCAACCTTCACTGAATAAGAAAATACTTGTCGAAACTTTCTTCTTTCTTTTCAAGACAAAAATAAATAGAAATCCAAGTAAAGATGGGCAAGCAGCAGGAAGCTCGAACAAGAACGAAACAAGGATGAAGAAATACAACAAGGTTAAAGGAATACAACAATAGTCACGAAGAAAAGAAAACGAATTCAACTTTCGCGAATCATTGCTTGCATTCAAAACATAATTTTTAATTTAATATCTATCGTATTTTAAAACTTTACATATACAAGATGAAAGAAAAAAACTTTGTTACCTATTTAATCCCTGTACAGACTGTTTCTGTGGTCAACAGGTAAGGGCTGCAATGTATCAGCTAAACCTACAGAGGGGTGTGAATCATTTGACGAAAGCTTAAACAGAAGCAAAGCTAAAGATTAATTTGCTTCAAAATATCTCCAGGGGTTTAAGATGCCGATAATTTTAAAAGCTCCTAAACCCGAAGAATTTCTTGTAGGAATTACTTTTGTGAACACCATAAACCTTATTTTCTGCGGTGAGTGAGGTTCGCACAATTCAGAACACCCAGTATGTAACAATGTGAACTTTTATTAGTGTATCAGATTTGAAACAATAATTAGTTGTGATATTTGAAAAAAATTGCACTATAATTAACTTTAAACGATGCTGAAATTTACAAACAAACATAACTAAAAACAATCTAAGAGAACAATACAGGCAATTAGAAAATTATGACCAAATTAATTGTTCTGAAGTACTCTGAATGATTAGATTGCTTACTAGCAGTCCTTGCATTAATTATTACGCGAGTCGTAACTATATTTCTCTCAACACAAACAAATTAATACAACCTAGATCTCTCTAGAATTAAAATTCCAAAGACGAAATGTTTGTCTATTTTACAGGGCTCTTAAAATATTTCGAAAATCTAGCTATTGTTGTATGATTGACATACGATAACAAACAAATAAGCTACTAACTATACGTTGTTAAAGTTCGTGCTATATTTTTCGAAACATAGCAAGTAAGTATGACGTGTTAGTAAAGAAATTTTAGGAAAATTTACCCCAAAAGACGTTACCTTTGAACGTTATAAGTTCAATCAAATAAGAAAATAGTCTGAACAAAATGGTGATGCATCTGCAACGCGCTCAAAGCTGCAGTGAAATCCTGTGAATATGCAATTGAAGAGGAGTTGATGTGAGACCGAATAGTCTTAGGTATTCAAAATAAGAGTGTGCAAGAAAAGTTATGGAGAGAAAATAAATTAGATTTAAATTCTAAAATTGAACTTAAAAATTCTTTCGACGTGTTAATTGACCGTGCAAAACGTTGTATCGAAGCCGAAGGCGACTGCTTTGGATAAAATAAATGAATTTTACCAAAATAGTAAGCTTTTGTTTTTATTTCAAAAAAGTTCGAGTTTTCTCTGCGACAAACTATGTATGTTGATGTCGTGTATATATCTTTGAGGTAAAAAAATATCGAAATAATAGATATGAAAGCCCTTTATTATAGTTTATGTTTAACTACATAAACTACCACCATATCATTTAATATTTAGTAAAATTTTTATATTTTGCGCTAATGAAACTTATACTTATGAAAGACATCCTAAAATTGAACGAAATAAAATAGGCAACCCATAATGTTGAATCCCATTATTACATTTCTCATACGAGCAACTTAATGGGAACATGATTTAATCAGAAAAAGACGCTAAACGTTCTGAAAAGTGTAAAAAACATTGTAAACACAACAGACTCTTAAGCGTAAAACAATGACACCACTTCCCGGAAAGCGATCAACATTAACTGCACACACCGATCATTCCAATAGTTCGAAACGATCCAAAGATCCCGTATTAACTTTTATGTCAATTCGACATCACGTCGTCGTCGTCAAAGTCCTTGTTTTCTCCGCGACGACATCAAGCTGCTGCCGACGAAAGTAGTGAATATAACGAAAGAAAAAAACGAAAAAGAGGACTAAGAATTGCAGACATTCATTTCAATAATCCGGTGTCCGTTTATTACAGTTAATTATCCGTGCGTCATATATGGAGAACCTTAATGATATCGGTTACCAAAATAAGAAATTCAAATTAAAAACGCACCCGGCCGATGTCCGTAACACATGCTGGTAACACTTTTTTCATGACGATAATTTACCATACCTGTCGTCGAAGTTTAATTCGTTTTCGGTATGAGATGGATTCGCATAAAACCATAAATACACTGCAAGCAATTTACGCTCTGAATAAGTCTATATTACAGATTACAGGGTTCAATGATACCGGTTTTGCGCCGTGTGGTTCACATTGAACATTAAATCGAGTATTCATCACACAACTAAAGTCAAATATAATTGCAACATTAAAAATGATATAAAAACGAATACTAAATTGAGGTGTTGAAATTATGTTCAATTAATAGCGAATCGTCAATAACAGATGTTACGTAAATAACCACAGTAAATATGATGAGTGACCGAAATAAAAAATCCACCAATACATGGTCAATGTTTAACAGATTTTGTATTAAATTTGAAAAGAAAAGTATTGGATGAATTGCCTCGTGATTTCAATGTGTGTGGTAATTCAAGTTAATTACTATTTCTAGTTCTATTATTACAAGAGATATCCCATATTTCGAATAGTTCCAAACGGTGTTAAATAGTTACATAGAGAGTACACGTGGTTAAAAATAAAATAACTTGGAAAAAAGCTTGTATTTTTTGGAGTAGGCTCATTAATTATTGATCTGCACTAGCACTAAAGGGTGTTTCAAATTGCAAGGTTTTTTTAAGAATAAATAAAATATAGATGACGCACTGAATTTGTCTGGGTATGTGGGCATTTAAAAAGTGTGATGTGTGACATTTATAAAAATTGCTTCGTACACGGTACAACAACGCGTTCAAATTGTTGAATTATTTTATGAAAATCAGCGTTCTGTGAAAAGAGTTTTTAGAAAATTACGTGAATTTTATGGTTTACATAATCGTCCATCTGAAAGCACTATTGGTCGAATTATAAAAAAATTTCAAGAGACCGGATCTGTGGAAGATCAAAAAAGATCGAAAAATACAGTCGTAGTGGTCGTTCACAAATATTGGTTTGATTCGTAAAAGTGTTGCTGAAGATCCTGAAATGTGGTTTAGACGACGTTTACAACAACTGGGACTTAGTGGATCAACAACATGGCGTATTTTACACAAGGATTTAGCTCTGAAGGTATATAAGGTTTAAATAACACAGGAACTGAAGCCATTAGATCATTTAAAACGTCGTTCATTTGTCAATTTCATCAATGAACAACCAGCTGATTTTTCTCAAAAAATAATGTTTTCCAATGAGACACATTTTGAAATTGGTGGCTATGTTAATGAACAAAATTACCGCATCTGGGGTGAGGAGAATCCACGAATTATTCATGAGAAACCTATGCATCCTAAACGAGTTACTGTTTGGTGTGCATTATGGTCAGGCCTTGTAATTGGACCTTAGTTCTTTAAAAATGCTGCTGGCGAAGCTGTAACTGTCAATGGTGATCGATATCGTCGGATGACATAACCGAATTTTTGTGGCCTAAATTAATGAATATTGATCTAAAGGATATGTGGTTTCAACAGGATGGCGCTACACCTTACATTGCACACGAATCAATTGATTTATTGAGAGAAAAATTTCCCATGAACGGTGATGTTAATTGGCCACCAAGAGCATGTGATTTGACACCGTTAGACTATACTTTAGGGATATGTGAAAAGTCAGGTTTATAAAAACAATCCACAGTCAATTCCTGCTTTGAAAAATGAAATTATTCGTGTTATTTGTGAGATAGACCCTCAATTATGTCAAAATGTCGTTGAAAATTTTAACAAAAGAGTGGACGTCTATGGAGCTGCAAGAGGAGGCCATTTGGCATATATTATTTTTCGCATATTAATATCATAACTGACACTGCAATTACCAATAAAAAGTTTTTGAAAGTGAATACAAATTATGTGTTTTATTTATTCTTTAAGAAAACCGCGAAATTTGAAATACCCTTTATATATTACTTACATATATATATTATATTATATACACTTATGCTAGTTTCTGTCCATTATTTCGAAAAAATTTTTATGACTGCTAATTTATAGAAAAGAAATCTTATTTCTGGTAGAATTCAATTTCCAAGAGTTAATAGTGTTACAATCGTCGTTTATTGACCCTGCATTTTGAGCCATATGTTGCCGACATTTTACTTAGTATTTAAAAATCATCTTTATATTTTGTTGGCCGTCTTTAATTAAATTCGGAAATTATAAAAAAAATTACAATGACTTAGACTGACGTAAAAATTTACTATAATGTAACAGAGTGCACCTTCTAGCTAACTGAAATGAACGTGTGACTGTAAATAAACGTAAATAAACACTACTCTCTGTACAAATAATGATACTCAGGGTGATTCGGATTACGAAAATGTTTGCACAATTATAAACACCCCTTTAATTCTAATATCTCATAAAATATTTATACATTGAATGACAATCAAAATCACTTTGGAAGGATATTTCTTGCAATACAAAACGTAAAATTAACAATGATTAAAAGCAATAAATGTCTCAATGTGGTCTAACTATACGCAAGAATAAAAATAATAAAGAAAACACAACAAATTTAACATTACAACTCACGAATATAATTTTTACCTTATATTGTCCCTCTATTTTATGTGTATATGCACTTATCTCGTTTTAATACTCTCTCTGCTTCGGCTCTTCTTTCAACAGTTGCGTTGATTTTTGAATAATACAAAAGTAACTAAACGCTGCCTGTGGATATCTACATACAAGGAGCAGTACATATAATTTTTGCAATGCTCGCAATTAATTCTTTACAAAAACGCTGAACCTAGTGTCAGACGGCGCACCCTGATTATTCGGTAGAACGACCTAGTATAATCCAAATGATAATCTGCTCGCAACTCTCTTGAATTCTCCATCTATTTATATTAACAAAGATTTTTATTACGCACTCTACACACAAAAGGGTTATCTTATTGTTCGCATACGTCTCCACAGATGAATAATAGTTTTACACATGCTTCATCAATTATAAGTGCACATCATAAACAGGGACAATACACATAATAGATGCAACAATTATTCATTAAAAAGAACTATACTAAACTATAATTAAAGTATTATGTAAAATAAAGCAAACAATTATTACATTCTTTTGAAATGTTCACAATGTAGCAATAGGAAAAACCTATAATATAAATAGAACACAATGGCACACACATGGATCATTACTTAGAAGTGCACATTATAAACGGAGACAAAATACGTAGTAGATGCATTAACGTTACAGTAACAAGTACTATACTAAACTATAATAAAGAATGAAAGAAATAAAAGTAATGTAAACGATCATTAATTATTAAACTATTAAACAGACTACAATATAACAATGTGAAGGCCCTATAATGTAAATAAACTACTGCATTCTATACAGTTGTACAAATAAGCACGTTCTATATTCTCGTATATCCATCATTTATCTTTTGCGCAATATTTATATATTACTCGTATTTGATCTCATCCCAACCAAGCATGTGTCCTTACCCTTAGACCACGGAGAACGGTGATATTCGAGTCTTCTACCGTGTCATAAATTGTATTATGGAAACAAATGTATGACACATTACAAGACTCGAATATCATCGTTCTCAGTGGTCTAAGGTTAAGGAGAGGTAAGGAGATCGCTAGTTCAAGTTTCACCGGAGAGCAGAAATTTTTCAAATAATTTTGCATTATATATACGATGTAAAAAACTATCAAAATTGAATTTTTTTCAATTTCACTTTGTAAAAGCACATAATTATATGCAAAATACTTCGCTCTTAATATGGAGAACTCTGCACAATAGGAATAAAATTTTATTTTAGCTTCCTCCAAACAGTCCGTATATATTTTTTCAAATTTCATTAAAATACTTGTTTTCCTGTCTTTCAAACCATCTTAATGTATTAAGCTGGCAAATTTTTGTAAGTGAATTCTCACACAAACCATTATCGTGCTTCTATACACATTAAATATTATAAATATCTTACTCTTCGCTATTGAGTACAGATTAAAAACAACGAAAGATGTTAATAAATATTTTTTCAAAGAAACACTTCCACTCACCCAGTACTTTGAAGTTTTCTTTCCTGCCATCAAAGATACCTCTTTTAAAATCGTGGAAAACGTAAATTGGCAGGAGAAATAAGACATAATTCCGAAGTTACCTTTTCCCGAGAGTGGCGAGAAAAGCTGAGCTGTCGGCAAAGGAAAGGAGATGGAGGAAAGGGAAAGACGAAATGGGGTAAAGGAAGGACGCAGTGAGAGCGTTAGGAAAACTTTGAGTACAGAAAAGTTATCGAAGTGCAGGGGTGTTTATGTGAGAGCGAAGTCTGAGTGTTTTAAAAGCTTTCCTGACATCTTGACCGAATCGGACGATGTGGACACGGAATGGCTTTCATTCTGTCTTTTCACGTCGCCTTCACGGAGACAATAACCGTCTACAATCACTTTGCTTTTAGCGCTAACGACAAGTTCTATGACGTAAATGCAAATTGCACTGACACGTATGGTTCTTTTAATACAAAATCCAAACGACTTTTTACTTTAGATGTTTTCAACACCATGGATTCATATGGATATAGTCACGAGATTCAAAAATAAAACAATTTTTCTTTGTTGACTTCTTTAGATATTGGAAATTCCTAAAAACGTTATACACAGTGAGCTATGGAAAGCTATTTTCGTATTGATAAAAGTATTCCACTTCGCAAAATGCATATCTTTGGCCTCGGTACGGCTCTAATCAATTTATTTCAATCTTATTTATAAATCGCGAATATTATGCGTCACATAATAGTCACTCCAACTGTTTAGCAGCTGATGCCAAGATTTTTTCGAATATTACCTCAGCAAATAATTGTATGGATTTACAGGGAAGGCTAGAATACATATTTAAAATAAGTTTATTTTAGGCATTACAATATACAACGTTTTCTATTTAACTATTTAACAGAAACAGAAATATTGCCTTGTTGTGATGGATCTAAAGACATAAAAGTAACTTTTGATTAAAAATCCTCATTCAACAACGATGTCAATGAGATCGTTCCTTTTGTAACCAAAATGATGGGTTCGATCTTGCGTAATACAAAATCGTTTACAAATACATCTTCAGTAAAAGAGCTATTTCTTTCATCAGGATGTACAAATCTTGAGGATGCTGCCATCATTTGGTATTTGATATATTAAGTTTATAAAAAATTAATTAGAAATGTTCAAAGATCACTGCTAAAGGACTTATAGCTTGAAATAAGCAATATCTATCTTTGTGAAAAAGTTTCACAGCGTACTGTTGCATTAATCTACTATATTATTTTTAACGGTGTCGAAAATATTTTGAAAAGTTCACGTACCTCAAAATATAATCACTTAACATTGGTATATAACCCCTTTCTACAATAATTTTCGTATTTCGTCTAAATTGTGTCGTACCCGGAAAACTACGGTAAAAAAACCCGCACGAAATAAATTCCGTACACGATCTGTATTGTCGACAGCCAAAACTCATACTGATGCTGACAATTTAGTTGTCGAAATACGTATACAGAACACAAAAATTAATGTAGAAAGGGGTTGTATATCCACCTTAAGTGATTAAGTTAATCAACTACAAGCTCCATCAAAATTATCCCAAAATAGATTATTCATTTCTACAGAGTAGATTAGCTTTACGTTTGCAGCTAGCAAAATTCCCATATTAATACTGATAGGCCAAAAAGACTCTGGCAAATGAACATTCCCTTATTATTATGGGGTGATCAATAGAACCATGACAATGAAGAATTATTCGATACAACACAACGAAAAAATAGAACTATTCCTACCCATTAAGGACGAGGTACCAAAACCGCCCGCCTAAACCATATACACCCTTAACTATCAGTACAGAGAAAGCTAAAGGGTTCTCCTATAATAATGATATAATTTTAAAATAAAATGGTAACCATCATTAATTGTCATTTAGTTTAATACTTTGACAATTCTTCATGTCTAAATACACACTTCAAGAACGTTTGGCTATTATCCAAAAATTTTATGAAACTGAAGCTTATTTTGCCAATACTCAACGTACATTTCACGAAAATTATGAACCACATAATTGGTCTTCTATTGTTACATTTTTGTTTGCTTTACGTATATATTAACATTACTATAGTGAACAGATTGTATTTTTTTTTTTTTTTTTTAATTAAAACTAGTCAATTTAGACTAACCATTAATTTTGTTCTGATAAATCTTAAGACTAGGTACTTATCTACTAGAGTCTATTCAATGATGTCTTCTAGGCTTTTTCTGAGCTATACACTTCACTTCACTCGCGCACTGTGCTCTGCTTTTTTACACAACAACACACTACACAAGATCAGCAGGTTTTTTTCTCTTTAGTCTTCGGACATGATGTTCGTTGTCCAGTAGTTGTAGTGCTTCTGGATTTACGTGAAGATGGAGTCTATCTTCATGCTTCCTAGCAAACCTTTTTATCTCTTCCTTAACAGTTGGAATCCGGAGATCTCTGTGGATGTCAGAATTGCGTATATACCAGGGGGCGTCCACTATGTTACGCAGCACTTTGTTCTGGAACGTTTGTATACACTTAACATTAGAGTCACTGGCACAACCCCAGAGCTGAATGCCATATAACCACACTGGTTTTAAGATCTGGTTGTAGATTAGTACTTTGTTGGAGATTGAAAGTTTTGAGTTTCTTCCGATCAACCAATAATGCTGTCTGTATTTTAGGCTTAGTTCAGTTCTTTTCTTCTTTACATGCTCCTTCCATCTGAACAGATTGTATAATGTTAATTACTTGGTATAAAATATGTTCCTTTGTATTTAAGAATTTGTTCCTTTTGTTAATCTTAATTCTTTTTAACGCTTTTCACTTCATCGTGAATGTGTCATAACTTAAATAAATACAGGGTAATACAGTGACTAATAAAGTCACTGTATTACCCTCATATCTATTGGAGACGGTATTGTTATCGCTATTAATTATGCTTTCTTTTATCCGCCTGCATATATCATCCAATTGTTTTACGTAACATAGAATTAACTATTTACTGTGGAGAATCTAATGTTCATTTCAACATACCCTATACATTAAAACGAAATTACGTTTCTATTTGTGTGTTTTACTGTTATCTTTTTAATTGTATTCTGTGTCTGTCTATTCTGTGGGACGTTAGATTCCCAAAATGGAGTAAATGATATACAAGATGTTGCTTTATTCATTTGACAAGATGGTGCACTTATTTCATTCGATTGAGCAGGCTGCATCTTAAGTGGGCAATAATATATAATCAAATCCATCCCTGATAGATTTTATTCCTTGTTTTCTCAATTTGTAATCAGCTGCAGTTTTTCGCATTTGAAAGCGTGTCACTATGTTTTCTATTTTTCGACTCGTTGATAGAAAGAAATATTGCTCCTCATGATGCTAAAATACCAACGATACGTGGAAATTTAAGATGTGTACAGAAAACTACCGCTGAAAGAGATAATATTACAGAGGATTCAAATTTATTGATTCCTGGTCTTGCTCAAGAATTAGGACTAAGAAGAAATCGGAGCATTTTGCGGAAAGACTTGTGTTTACATCCACATAAGATTGTGTTAACCCAATAACTGAAGCCATTAAATCATCGTAAGGATCGTGACTGCTTGGGGAACAGTTTGGTGAAACGACAATATCAAGAACTGCACCTGTTAGGTTTCAAGTTGTGATTTAACTCCTTTAGAATACTCTTTGTGGAGTTACTTGAAATCTACAGTCTAGGTAAATAAATAACGAACCTCTGAAGCATTCAGTTTGAACATCGAACGCGACTAATTGCACAAAATTGAAATCAAAAATCGAGTTCATCGAACTCGCTCGTATGCACGAAGTCGAGCTGGTGACTTAAATGACGAGTTATTCAAAACGTAATGTGATAAACTATTCTTCAAAATAGTATAAAGATTTCGATTCTGTCTGAAACAGTTTTTATTTTATTTCAATCTAAAATCACATTATCCTTTTTGGACAATCTTTCACATTTGACGGATTGGAAGAAATATTCAGTACAGAGTAAAAAGACGTCAATGAAATACCCAATATAAACATATGAAGAACTTCAAAGTATTAGAACACCTGTTTCAGAATGAAACATACAACATCGACCATAGAAACAAGAAAATATACGAATAATACAAAAAATTCTGCAAATATTGAAACATCACAACTCGAAAAGATAAACTAAGTGATATAAGAAGAAAATTCATCAGAGCGTCAAGGTTACGGTTCAGCGAAGCGACGCAACAACAAGATATTAACAAAAAATAAAAAAATCAGTCATCAGTAGAGCGGCGACGAAAGTGGCAATACCATAGGCGGTACGGTAGAACGGGCAATTGGTGCGTAGTGAATGAGATCATTCACATCAAATACAATACGGTTCACGGTTGGTGTTTAAGTGTAAAGTGTCCGTAGCAGTGCCGTGTCTAGACTTATTCTTACACAATTAGTGCTTACCTAGTAATATGTAATTTCATAACCCTGGTAATGTGTTGTGGAAGTAACTATACATCTGCATCATTGCATACGTCTCTACGGTTGCTTCTGTAAATGACGTCCTTCGCGACGAGAAAATGTTTTTGTATAGAGAAAAAGATCGTTGGGCGTCTATTGATGTAATTTTGGCAGAAAGAAGCTGTTGTTCAAAATCATTCCAGGGCTCACTATTTGCACATTTGTCATAAATAGTTCGTAAAACATGCAAGTCCTGATTTTTTTTTAAAACACTTAATAATTTTTGATGAGCTCGTACACCAGGAGCGTCAGTTAAACTATGCAAATGAGCGGTCACATTTTGCATTATGCATAGTGATGCGTCTAAGGGCAGCGAATCGTTTTCGCTTTGAAGTTTTGTAATTGCTTCTACTAATGGATGGTAATTGTTATATATTGTATGCAGATCTTCCAGAATTTGGGGATTTTTAAATTGATGTTGACTGTCTCTGATTGCTTGGGATTCGGTTGGCCTAAATTTTGATATAACGGATTTAACTGTGTGAAAATTCTTATGGTAATAAAAAGCTGCATTTAGCCACGTGCCCCATCGTGTAAGAATGGGTTCCGGTGGTTCCGAAATATCTGGACAAGTTTTATGAAATTCTTTAAGTCGTTTAGGGGATTTAAGAAACACTTGTTTGGTGGATCCAATCAAATGATCAACGTTTTTATAACTACTTCTAACATTTTCAGCAACTAAATGAAGAGCATGGAGTACACAAGTTATGTGTATTAATTTAGGAAAAGTTACTTTTAGTAAACGTCCGAGTAGTAACATAGTAGCAGCACCACAAGCATGCAGTGAATGTGAAATTTCTTTAAGGTGTTCATTATTATTTGCCGAATATTTGCCGCAGTACATGCTTGTATACGTTTACAGGCTAACAAATAGGGCTGTGAAAATGTGTTGGCTGATAAAATACGTACGATTATGTTTATTATACTATTTTTTTTTAAATCAGTAGTCTCATCTACAGTAATCCATACATTTTTATTATGCAATTCTCTCCTTGCTATATTTTCAAGCCTCTCTCTTAAACGCGGCAAATGTTTCTGTAAAGTTCTTCTTGCAGGTAATTTATAATTTAGCAGATATTTATTCCAGAACACTTGAAAAGGGCGTTTGCTGATTAAACGAAGCGGCAAATTACATGCAGTCTACATAAATAAAAAATCATAAAGGAATGTTGCATAAGGTATTTCATTTCTTTTGTTCAGTTTATATATTGCACTGTTCACATGTTTTTTACAATTCTCTTTCTTCCGTATCATAAGTCGCTTGTTACAAACCAAACACAATACTGCACATCCATCATACTTTAAATCGGGAAATTATGCTATATATTTTCTAACCGACGTAGCAAACGGCACAGACTTTCGCGACATGTTTATGTGAAGTTATTATAAACACTAACCGTGAACCGTATTGTATTTGATGTGAATGATCTCATTCACTGCGCACCAATTGCCCGTTCTACCGTACCGCCTATGGTATTGCCACTTTCGTCGCCGCTCTAGACATCAGATACTTTTTAAAGTAGCTGACTGAATGATTAGTGAAACCTCACAGTCAAATAGAACACCATATCAATACTTGGAAGACTTATCGACAGTAGGCAATAGCTGTGAAAATCTGTACTCAACTATAATATCTACTAGTTATCTTTTCTGAATAAACTCATACTTTGAATAGCTGTATCTGTAGTCATACTATATTTTAGGAGCGCTGTTTCCATGTCTAGAAAGATCATGGCTTTCTTTTCATTGCATAAAGTTTCTAATTCATCTGTTCTTAGTAATAATATACATATTCCGCTTAATTTCGTTTTAAGTTGGCAGTTCTTCATTTCTCCATATATTCGACTAAGCGGCAAACACTCAGTGGTAGCCTTATTGTCCTTCTGTGACCAGTTGTATAATTTTTGTTAGAAGGCGCATGTCAATTCCTCTCTTTTGATAAATTTACAAACTTCATTGAATTTGCTTTCTTCTATTCATAAAGTGATAAATATGCAATGCATATGAAAAGTGTTCGACAGGGATTTTCACGCAAAACTGTATCAGATTGATAGCTATTTCATTCCTACACATAAATTAAAATTTTTTACAATTATAAGGTCCTATCTAAGAGTTAGTTCTTCTATATCTATTCGGCGAGTCTACAAAATAAAAAAAATGTCTGTCTTTCCCGTATCTAAATCCTACGTTTTCTTGTAAAAAGCTGAATCAAAGTATAAATTTAGAACCTTTTAAAACAATTTGGGTTTCTTAAGGAACTTTTCTTTTTAGCCCCTAAATTTTTTATTTTTCTAAGAACTCACGCAAAACATTTTAAGAAAAAAGAATATTCCTAATACTCCTTTCAGTGGATTAACATTTAGTCGGTCCTTATTTATTAACAATATGTTAGATAACGTATTAAAACACCAAGCGCAGAAAGAACGCACTATTAAATTCCTTTCTATATTCGTTATTTCATCGTAACAGCATCGTACTACGTTACATAACGTCATATTGTTTAGTAAATGGCTGCGATTGAGTTGGGATCGCGACGGTAGCATCGTGTTTTTCAGTTCAGTAGGTGAAGGTCAGGTCCGCGAGGAGGAAGAGGAAGAAGTGAGACTATACTGCGACCGGGGTTGAGTTGGTGGCTGCTGGTGGCTGTAGGGAGAGATATCAGAGAGAATGAGCAAGTTTATGTACATTCTGTGCCCGCCAACAGCTCGAATGAATGAAATGGGGGACCGGTTGGGGGGCAAGAGGTAGGTGGTAGTACGCGCGCTCCAGCTGATCGTACCTCTCTGTCTCCTCACTACTACATATAAAGCTTGTTGAAAACAGACAGACAAATTAATATTTTAACCAGCTTTACTTGAAATTCCTTTCGAAAAATTTAAACTTTAATAATTTTACTTTATTTTTAAAGTAATTTACTTAATTGTCGATTCCTTTAAAAAAAATTTTTATAGGATTATTACTTGATTTTTAGACCAAGGGTTTTTTTGACAAAACTCATCTATTTTTGAAACAATATTGTAAATATTAACATACATAATGTGGAATTCTTGCGTATACAGAATCGCGGGTAGAAGCGAGCGAGATAAATCAAAAAAATAAGAAAAAATGCATCAAAAAGTATTTACAAATGCCAGTTGCAAAATGTTTAAGAAGTAACAAAAAAAACCTAAAAATTTGAACTAAATATATTAGAATTATTGTAGAACTGCTATTAAAACTGGAAATCACAGAAAATGGGATTTCCGCTATTGTTTCTGTGATATCTAATGATACAAAAACCTGTAGGTATTTATTAGGTTGTCGGAAAAGTAATGATGTATTTTTTTATTTTCATAAGTTATTCACATCAACCTATCTATATCGAGGAGCTGCCGTTTGACAACTTCATCTAAATCCAACGTTTCACTATGTAAGGAATTTTGAAAAAAACGAAAGAAGTGAAAGTCTGAAGACGCAAGTATAATGGGCACGATTCAAGATCCAATAATTTTTGAACGACCATCAAATATGTTTGTGGTCTCACCTTATTGTAACGAACTCCTTTTTCACTAACGAGTTATTGAGGATGATGGATTCATTCAAAATGTCCACTTGAATTATTTTTTGTTCCTTAATAGGACTTCGAAAAACGTAACACCTTTAACATCCTACCACACTGAGAATACATCCTTCCTCTGACGAATGTCTGTTTTCAAGAAAGTTTGACGCGAATCTTCAGATTAGGTTGAAGACCGTTCCACACCGTATTGTTGTAAACAATCTATTTCTTAACACCAGTTATTGATCGCTTCAAAAACGGAACGTTTTTCTTAAATTTACGGAGCATATCATAGATGTCTATCCGCGCCTTCAAATGAACATGCTTGAATTCATAAGGAACCGCAAATATCGAGTTTTCTGATGTATCCTAGCTTTTTTGTGGTCTTGTTCGCGTGTTTCACGTTTGCGCAATGTCTCGATGGTGTGCTGTGGGTTTGACTCGATCAAACCCTTTATTTTGACATCATTTCCCTCAGACCGAGTAGGGACGTTAAGGTTAAAATCATTTCGAGAACTATTGTTACAATGACGTTCTTGTAGAGCACTGTCACCGTCAACTTTAGAAGACGATGAATATTTTGGACTTTCTATTTTTAACTCTGTATAAATTTTCAAACACAATTTTTTCAGTTAGAAATGTCAGCTACTATATAGCATAATGCAAAGGTCGATACGAATGACGCTTACAAAAATAAACTAGTGCCATCTGTTGAGAAAGAGCTTGATGATGTTTCCGACGAACCAGTATAATGCGAAAAACTTCAAAAGAACGGCTGAAAAACTTAAGTTAATTCTATAAATGACTATCTTTGACAATACTACGAGTAAGAGCGAACTTATAAAACAATAATTCTGCCACGGTTCTTTTGTTTTCTAAACTAGCAAAATTAAAGTTACATAAAACATCTTGATGTGGTTACCCTTTCACTCGATAAATGTGATGATTCTTATAAGACAAATTTTATATTAAGAAAAAATTTATTAATGGTTCCAATATTTTGAAACATTTTGTATTTTAGCTAATAAAACCTCTAGTGTTGCATGCCCTTGTCGTTATGTATTTAATATAATCTTCAAAATCGAGATTTATGGAGAAAAGCATGTAGTAGACATTAGAAAGTACAATCGTTTATAAAAAAGTAAAGAGTAGTGGACCTAAAACAGAATCCTAAGGTACTCCACTATGTGACTGGAAGCCTAAGAATTTTCCGATTTACCAAGTAACTTTTGACTATATTTATTAAACATAGCGGAAGCTTAAACAAGATTAATTTCGAAATTAAATAGCATCCACCTGTAACTTCTCGTCAAATGCATCCGACATGTATTATTTAATATAAATCAGATTTGGTAGAATGGATCTATCTTCCGAAAACCATATTGAGTATTAGAGATTTGAGTCTGACTTTGCGTTTAACTATAGAGAAGTTCATAAAGAACCACCTCAAAAACTTTTGGTGAAATTACTAAGTATAGAAATTTATATTCGTTTTTCCAAAGTGCTTTTACTAATAAAAAAATCTTTATTTTCTAACAGATAAAACCCATATTAAAAGAAATAGCAAACTATATATAAACGAAAATAAAGAGTATACATACAATAGGTTAGTGTATTTCCATATATACTGTACTAAAAGATAATAGAATGAAAAAGGAATGAAAATTGGTAATCTATCCAAAAAATCATGGCATAAATAGACATCCGAGGGAGCGTTTTTATATTCGCGGAATGAGCGGGTTGTAGAGGGGTGAGTAGGCGCATTGGGCCTGTGGCCTGTGCAGCAACTCATGATTAGTATAAATACGAAGTTTCATTGTTATTAGACAGTTAGTCTTTGAGCTATCGTCAACCAAGTAACATAATCAGGAGTGAAAAGTGAAATATGGAAAAAATCGAATATCGTGCCGTTATAAAGTTCCTTACCAGGCAAGGAAAATCAGTCGCGACCATAATGAATGAGATGTCATTGGTTTACGGCGACTCTTGTCCAGGAAAAACCATGGTGTACAAGTGGCATAGTTTATTTAAACAAGGAAGGGAATCCCTTGAAGACGACCCGAGGCCGGGCAGGAGCATTGAGGTGACCACGCCAGCACTTATCCAAAAAGTTGAACAAATTGTACTCGAAGATGCTCGACTAAAGAAGAAACAACTCGCAGAAATGGTTGGAGTATCCGATACAACAATTTTTAAAATCCTACACGATCATCTCGGCATGTCTAAGGTCAGCGCAAGATGGGTGCCGAGAATGCTCACGCCGCCGCAAAAACAACAGCGCGTAGAGTGTTCGCGTGCATTTTTGGACCTCTGTAATGAAGACAAGGATGGTGTATTGAGTGGAATTGTTACTGGAGACGAAACTTGGGTTCATCATTATGAACCTGAGTCCAAACAAGACTCCATGCAGTGGCATAAAAAGGGCACAGCACCTCCCAAGAAATTTAAAGTGTCACAATCAGCTGGGAAACTCATGGCAACGGTATTTTGGGACTCGGAAGGAATATTGTTGATTGATTATAAAGATAAAGGTGTTTCTATAACCGGAGAATATTACGTTTCAATATTAGAGCGACTAAAAGAAGCCATTAAAGAGAAAAGACGGGGAAAATTGACAAAAGGTGTTCTGCTTTTGCACGACAACGCGCCCGTCCACAAGAGCCGCGTTGCGTTAGCTGCCCTGCATAAGGTGATTATTACCTGTTTCCGAAAATGAAAAAAGAGCTGCGGGGTAAAAAATTTACTGCCGATGATGAAGTCAAGGAGGTAGTTTCGGCGTATTTTGCAGATAAAGAGAAATCATTTTTTTATGAGGGTATAAATAAATTAATTGAAAGATGTGAAAAATGTATCCGTCTTGCAGGTGAATATATTGAAAAAGAAAAATAATTTGGTTTTTTTATTCCCACCCCTTGTCCCCCATTCCGCGAATATAAAAACGCTCCCTCGTATGTACCTTATAATAGTACAAGACAAACCAAGACAAAATAATATTAATAAATGTGTTCATAAGATATAAAAGCAATTAGAAACGAAACTAACAGAAGATGTAAGGATCGACGTTAAATCTATTGGCACATCTTGCTATATGTCTAAGTAATTTTTTCTATTTATAACGGATTCAATGTGCAATAATTGAAGTTGTAGTTGTGAACTTCATTTACGTTTGAGTTTGTTATTTGTGTGAATTAAATATAAAACATTATTTAATAGTCTGGCTTCTATACTTCCATAGTTATTTCCAATTTCAGCGCAGCAACATCAAGAGCAAAAGCAACCCCGAGGATTACCCTTACAAAAATAAATAAAACGTCGACAAGTTTGTGGCTTTGCCAAGTAGATGGTTCTAATTCGAGGCGAAACGATATTTTCATTATGTAATTCCAAAATTTCAAATTAATATTATGTCCTCTTTAGATTCAGAAGTATCTACAAACACGACTTTATTTAAAATCTTAATTTTTCTTTTTTCCATTATAAATAGACCAACACTTCATCTCAAAACATATCATAAACATCCACATTAAACGGGAGAATTTAAAATCAAGTAAAACTTATAAAAATATGTATTAATTTGTCCTGTCTGTCCTCAACAGGCTTTATATGTAGTAGTGAAAAGAGTGAGAGAGAGAAAGAGAGAGAGCTAGGATCAGCTGGAGCGCGCGTACAACCACCTCCTCCTGCCTGCACCCCTCCCCCCAAACAGTCCCAATTTCATTCATTCGAGCTGTTGGCGGGCACAGAATGTTCATAAAGTTGCTCATTCTCTCTGATTCTCTCCCTACAAGCCACCAGCAGCTACCAACTCAACCACGGTCGTTGGCAACGCCATCAACCCGACATGACTGCTCTTCTTTCACAATTTTAACTTCACTTTACGTAGTCGTAAACGAACAGCACGAAACAGTGTCGGAGTTATCTTTATCTAGAAACTAAAACGTAACATTCATTTTGTGAAGTCTGCATATATGTTTGGATAATTTAATATACTATTGTTACTAAATTGAATTTGTAGTTTGAAGATATAAACAAAACTTTAATAAATAAATATAATCATAGTTATTGTATCATTTTTAATGAAATAATAATTTAAAGTTATAGAGAATAAAGAGTATTTATTAATGGGCAATAGGCAGAAATTACAAAAAGGAATTGGTTAACATGAAATTCTTTTAGTCATTTTTATTACTTCTACTTTATACATTTTAAAACATTATATAGATAATTGTATCTCATTTCTAAATTTAGGTCAGGTCAGGTCAAATTTAAACTTCTACTTACATATTTAGTACGCTGAAACTTTCATAATTGGTTCAAAGAACGAAATTTTTATATCACTTCAACAAAACGCTTCTTCTCACTTTACAGTAAAGCCCTTATCACAAAAAAAGTATAATAATGGTTGATGTAATATTACAACATCAAAAATGATGACAAAATACAACTATTAAAAGACACTATAATACAAAACAATTTGTAATTACTATTTATTGTAGGTGATTTTGATGGAGCTTGTGGTTGATTAACTTAATCACTAAGGTTGATATATAACCCCTTTCCACATTAATTTTCGTAATTCTGTATACGTATTTCGTGTGCGTCTTGGCTTTCAGCGGTACGGATCGTGTGCGGAATTAATTGTTTCGTACGGGTATTTATGCCGTAGTTCTCCAGGTGCAACACTGCTTAATTTATCTGCTGATGATGACAACTTAGTTGTCGAAATACGTATACAGAATTACGAAAATTAATGTGGAAAGGGGTTATATATCAACCTTAGTGATTAAACTATTTATTGTACTTTACAAAGGGTACTACAAAAGTTTACCATACGGCAGACTACGAGTTCAGTGTAAGTTGAAGTTCAAGCTTACACTTTAGTTGGCAGCTTGGTTCCTGGGATAATTACTCACAAGGTGTGACAGCATAAGCAATTCGCTATAACATAAACTATAGCCTGAATATTTTATTTTAGTTTCTTATTATCTTATTATCCTTCCATTGCTGTTTGAAATAGTATAGTCAAACAAATCTTCTTGCCGAACCCCTATATTTCTTTCCATTTTGTTAGTCCATCGTACTTAGAGTTACCTTTAAATATGGTCCGTGTTTTAAAGACAACAATATACTGCAAATATCATTAAAATATATTTATTTCCATATTCTACATACTTCCATCTTATTTTTTACATAATTTTCATTTTTTTTCAAACATTTGTAACACCGTTCAACAAATTTTCGAATACCGAAGTCTATGACGGTAGTTCTAACTTTTTTGTCGTCGTTGAACCGTTGACCACCAAGGAACTCCTTTTTGTACCGAAACAGGTGAATATCACTAAGTGCAATGCCTTGATTGTAAGGTGGATGAGCCACTTATTCCCATCCAAAAGTCGTGCTTAGATTTTGTGTTATTAAAGAAACATGTGATATTACAAAAGTTTTTATACACTTCATTTTCATAAGATAATTCTTTATTGTAAACTATAAAATTAGAACAAATTCGGGAAATCCCCTTCATCGTATCAAGTATTTGTGAAAAATGAGCATTCGTTGCTTTTACAAAGGTAATATACGAGAGTTAGCAATACTACACACAGAAAAAAGTCCTTAGGCCAAATAGCTAAATTTATCAAAAAAGCTTGTTCTGCAGTACAGAGACATCCAAATAGACATCCAAAGATTGTAAATAAGCGTGATTAGAAAGCCGTTGCAAGCACAAAGAGTTAAAATTCATAGATTAGTGCATTGAAGATAGCCGTATAGATGGAGTTTGATACTAAAAAGAAAATACTTTAAGAAAAAAACTGATTATAGCGGAAGAATATCACATAGAAAATCTTTTAGTATTAACATCAACAAAAGATTTTTTATGTGTATAAGAACTCTTCACCTTCAATTAGAGAAGGAGAAAGATGGGTTACTAAATTTAAACGTGGTCGTACAAGTTTTGAAGACGATCCACGTGAAAGACCTCCAAAAAGTGTATTAACACCAGAAATCGAAGAAAAAATACAGGCAATGGTTTTGGAAGATCGTGGATTAACTAAGAGAGATTTATTAGAAGTACTAGGCATCTCATTAAGCTGTACAAGCAATATTTTGGTTGATGCTTTGGGTTTCAGAAAGCTGTGTGCAAAATGGGCGCCGCATTCATTAACAATGAAATAAAAACACATTCGAATACGACTTTCTCAGCAACATTTGAAGCGTTTTAGAAAGTATAGAAACGATTTTGTGCATCGTTTCATCACTACGGATGAGATTTGGGACTACTAACATGATTTTTAATCAAATCAAGAGGCTAGAGGGTGGCGTGAACAAGGTACTTCGGTTCCGAAGCGAAGTTAAGGTCCAAAAATTGACAAAGGAGGTGTTAACACCAGTCCTTTTGAGATGCAAAAGGAATTTTGTTCGTTGATTTCCTCCAAATTGGTAAAACAATAAACTCAGATTATTACTGTAACCTTCTGGATCAGCTGGATGTAAAAATCCGTGGGATAGATCTGGTTTACAGAAGTAAAAAATCATTTTTCATCAAAACAATGCATCCTCTTATGTAACTCAAAAAACCATCGCAAAAATCTGTTTCCAAGAAACAATCGCTACTATGCTTTAACAGTTGGTCGTTATTGAGGAGATTTAATGCTTCTACAAAGGCAAGTTGTAAAAGTAGACACGTATCTGGTAATATACGAGAGTTAACAACACTAGACAAAGAAAAAAGCCCTTAGGCCGAATATACGAATTTGCCAAAAGGCGTGTTCTGCAATACACAGAGAAAATAAACATCCAAAGATTCTAAATGAGCGCGATTAGAAAACCGTTGCAAGCGGAACGAGTTAAAATTGATGGATAAATGCACTGAGAATAGCCGTACAGATGAAATTTGATACTAGAAAGAAAGTACTTTAAGAAAACATAAATTGAATTTGAAGAAAAATTGGTTAGAGCCGAAGAATATCACGTAGAAGACCTTTTATTAAGCGTGATTAATAGTTACCTATTGTAAAGCATAGAGCATATATGTAAGTAAGTGATACAGATAAGTATTAACATTAGCGAAAGGTTTTTTACGTGGAACTCTTCCGTTATATGCGACTATCCTTCAAATTATCCTTTTGTTTTCTTAATATATTTTCTTTTCAGTACAAAATTCCATCTATACGCCCATTCTCCCTGAATTTTAACTTATTACACCAATAGCAATTTTCTGATAACACCCATATAGAATCTTGGGACGCCTACTTCTCTGTGCAATTTCACTAATTCGAGATATTTTGAATAATTACTGTTCAATCTGCACTGCCGAACACGCTTTTTTTTATAAATTTGGCTATTTGACATAAGGGTTTTCTTTCTTTGTGTAGGGTTGTTAAATCAAGCATATTACCAGACACGTGTTTACATTTACAATTCATCCTTTTAAATGCATCAAATGCTTCGCGAGAGAATGCGTAATAGGTACTCTGCCTATGGAATCTCACGTACTAGTGACTAGAGCTTGCTTCCAAGATCGTGCGATCTCATGCCGCGCGATTTATTTCTGTGGGGTTTTGTGAAGGCTTCCGTCTATGTCAAGCCAATCACAATTCCAGAGTTGAAAGAAAAAATTCGACGTGTTATTAGCTATATTCACGGGGAAATATGCCAAAATGTAATCAAAAACTTCTCTAAAAGAATTGCAGTGTGCCAGCAGAGTCGTGGCGTTCATTTGTCGAATGTTTTACTCCAGCGTTCATTTTGAAACATCCTCTATCTATTATTAATCTGTGATTACAACGATTAATGAGAATAGTTATGCTTTCGTTTTTAAATACATAGAAAAAGTATAACTGATGATTGTCAGAATTTAAACGTCCATTACCTAAACGAGAAAAGGCTTCCAAACACTCACTTTATGAACTCAGATTAAAAGTTTTGAAAAAACATCACATTCCTCTTCCATCTTTGCGTAAGGGCGAGCTATCGATTTTATCGCCCGTTTTATTAATTCGTTATTCATATAGCCGTGGTCTGACCAGTAAAAGCTTTCGCGCGTTCGCTTTTAAACTTAATTTGATTATCAACGGTGATTCATTGATATCGCCTTCGCCGTTGAATCGAACACTTTCCGTGTGCATGCAATCGGGGTAACTTTAGTGACGTATATACACATCAATATCGTATATATACGTCTCACGTAAACACATGCCACTTCGACTTGTACGGTCGTGTATATATGTATACTGTTGTGAAGTGGCAAAGAAGCATTACAAGTGACTGGCAGCGAGGGCGGTGACGTAAAAGAGATACGAGCAATCCGGGTCTCTCAGGCTGGCAGACTCCCATTACATTACCATATAGCTGTATACTATTTTCCAGACCGGGTTCCGTTAAGTGCTGAGCGTTGTAGGCCGCTCACAGCTCATTGTTTGTCACAGAAATGCACTCAACTTGCCATTGGAATATCTCTTTCACTAATTCTCGCAACAAGAATAAGCAATTTTGACCGAAAATTGTGTTAAAGCAGGCCTGGAAAAAATGTTGAAATACTTCGACAGAATAAAATTCTTAGGAATGTTTCATATACAGGGAGTCAATTGATTAACATTTAAAAATTTTAACCTTACTGAATACAAAATAAGCTAAATTTCTATATCAATTTCTAAATCTACTGTACTACTAAATAGTTACGATATTCTTCTGTTTATGGTTCTAAGTTACAAAGAATTTATATAATTTATTTTTCATTACACTATAATTTTCCATAGCTTTTATTTCCATATGCAATTCGTTATACAATTTCATACAAGAGTAGTATGTTCTACGATGTTATAATAACTATGAATGACCTATGACGAGGATATAAATACCAGGTTGTTCAATAAGTTTTGTCGTCCGATAAGAGATAGCGCTATTAGGGTCGCCGTTTCATTTTTCTAAAAATTGTACTACATTTTATGGATACGTGTGAAGTTTTCTCAGTTTATATTTTCTCATTCCTATATTTACAGGTGTTGTAAATTGACGTGTCACAGTACTTCTTTAAAATTGAAAAAATTTAATATCGTGCAGTGATAAGATTCTTATTTTTGAAAGGTGTGGCACCAACATATATTCATGAACGATTGTTAAAAGTATATAAGAACTCTTCACTTTCAATTAGAAAAGGAGAAAAATGGGTTGCGAAATTTAAACGTAATGGCACATGTCTTGAAGGCAATCCACGTGAAGGACGTCCAAAAAGTGCATTTACACTAGAAATCGTAACAAAAATACAGGATATAGTTGTGAAAGATCGTGGATTAACCAAAAGAGGTTTAGTAGAAGTACAAGGCATCCCATTAGACAGTGTGAGCAATATTTTGGTTGAAGTTTTGGATTTCAAAAGGCTGTGTGCTAAATGGGTGCTGCATTCGTTAACAGTGAAATAAAAACACATTCGAATATAACTTTCTTAGCAACATTTGAAGCGTTTTTGAAATAATAAAAACGATTTTGTGCATCGTTTCATCACTACGGATAAGACTTGATTCTACTACCATGATCCTTAATCAAATCAAGAGGCTAAGGATTGACGTGAACCCGGTACATCGGCTCCGAAGCGAGTTAAGGTCCAGAAATTGGCAAATAAGGTGTTAGCATCAGTTTTTTTGAATGCAAAAGGAATTTTATTCATGGATTTCCTCCAAATTGATAAACTCAGATTATCATCGTATCCTTCTGGACCAGCTGGATGTAAAAATTCGTGGGAAAGAACATCTGGTTCACCGAAGAAAAAAAATCGATATATGTTAGCAGACGTGGAAGCGTATTTCGAAGATCACTGGAACAAGTGTATTCAAGTTCAGGAAGGTTATATTGGTTAATGAAATGTATTTCAAACCATAAAATCGTGTTATATAACGACAAAAGTTATTGAACAAGCTGGAGAATCTACGAGCCTTAAAAATATATTTGATAGACGCTTATCGTAAAGTTTATCGATTAGTTTTTGGAAGCATTGAAATATTTATGTATAGAAATTCAAAAGTAAATACTAGAATATTTAAAAGAAAGTATTATTTTGATAGTAGATTGATTTTGAAGAGATTGATATGTGTTTAAAAAGGCTTAACATAAATCAAATAAACAGGAATATCATATATAGCTATTTTTAAAAGATTTTCATAACATTTATCATAAATACATATCCCAAAATTGAATTAAAGATTAATATAATAGACTTTATTGCTCTAATATGAGAAATTTTTAGATTTTAATTTCAATTTAGATAACAGCAAAATCAATTTCTATACATTCCTGTTTGATTGATTTAAAATAGGAAACTCATTTACCTAACTAAATTAAATGCGGAGAATCCGAATATAGTATTCAATTTCTCATTCTATTTCCAAATTAAAGAACACCAAGCTGTTGCACGAAGCGCTAAATATAGTATATTACCTCAAAGCCTCGCAAGGAAATCTAACAGACAGTATAAGAATCTGGTACGTAGACTTTAGCGGTCGTGGTCCATGCTATCTGCTTCTGGACTTCTGGGCTGAAACCGCGTTACTTGTATATCTGCCGACGTTTCGCAAAACGTTTCGAAGCCCAGAAGCAGATAGATAGTAGAAGATTAACAGCCGACAAATTGTGTGTTATAAATAAGAATCCCGGTTTTCAAACTGTAGTGCGTATAGACAAGAGTTTAGCTGAAAACCAAGAATGCGAATACGATGCGAACGTGCTTTTAAATTCGCGAACATCACACCATTAGACGCAGAACGCTCCTTTTCCAAATACACCAACATTTTTTCCACCTCGCCGTAGGAGTATGACTGAGTCAACACTGGAAGGCTAATGAGATAATGCTACAGTGAATTTTTGTATCACTCTACATCAACAACACAAAAAAAAAACTAAAATAGTAGCTACACTTATTATTTTTAATATTGATAGTAATTGAGCCGTACGCTACTGCGAAAGCACTCGTTTCTGCAGCCTTAATTGCAAAACACAAAGTTATAATCCTTATATACTTCATCTAACTTTTCATTTGTTTCTTTTTCTCTAAGTAATAATAAATTAATGTACGAGACGTGACCATTAAAAAACGGGACTATTTTTTGCGTAAAATAGTCTTTAATACAAAAATTTATATATCAGGTGCACAACCAAGTTCTCGCTGTTTTTTTGATGAAAACTTTATTGTGAAAAAATGTTTACAAATGAATCATTTAAAATATTGCCCATCGCTAGCGACAACTTTTTCCCATCTTTCTGGCAGAGCTCGAATACCGTCACGGTAGTAGTCTTCGTCTTTTGAGGCTATCCACGAATCAAGCCATTTTGAGATGTCTTCATATGAGCGAAACTGCTGATTAGCCAGACCATGTGCCATCGAACGGAACAAGTAATAATCGGACGGCGCAATATCTGGGGAATATGGCGGGTGGGGTAGGACCTCCCATTTGAGCGTTTCTAAGTAAGTTTTAACGGGTTTAATAACGTGAGGGCGAGCGTTGTCACGCTGTAGAATAACTTGCCTCTGCTCGTATTGTGGCCGCTTTTCGCGCAGTACTCGGCTCAATCGCATCAATTGAGTTCGATACCATTCCCCAGTGATGGTTTCTTTCGGTTTCAACAGCTCATAATAAATAACACCGCCCTGGTCCCACCAAATACACAGCAAAACCTTCGCAGCGTGAATATTCGGCCAAACCGACGACGTAGAAACGTGACCGGGCAGTCCCCATGATTTTGTTCTCTTTGGGTTGCTGTAATGAATCCATTTTTCATCACCCGTAACGATGCGATGAAGAAAACCCTTCCTTTTTTGCTGCTGGAGCAGTTGTTCACAGGCGAAAAACGACGCTCAACGTCTCTTGGCTTCAAATCATAAGGAACCCAAGTTCCTTGTTTTCGAATCATTCCCAAAGCATGCAATCGCTGGGAAATGGCTGGCTGGTAACTCCTAATGCCGAAGCAAGCTCTTTTTGCGTTGGGCACGGATCCTCATCGAGAAATGCCTCCAATTCAGCGTCATCGAAGGTTTTTGGTCTTCCTTCATGCGAACGGTCGTCAACATCGAAATCACCGTCTTCGAAGCGACGGAACCAATCACGGCACGTTGTTTCACTTAGAGCAGCATCTCCGTAAACTTTTTGAAGTTCTCGATGCGCTTCAGCCCCCGTTTTCTTCGAATGAAGGAAGAAAAGCAACACTTCCCGCAAATGACGATTATTTAGCACAAAATCAGACATTTTCACACAACCAAAAGTATATGACGCAAAATCAAAATCACTAATGTGTCATATGTCTAAGCTTGGTTCATGACGTTTTAGTGATGTCACAATCGACCAGCACTTACTACTGGAGCCATCTCTTGAAAAACAGCGAGAACTTAGTTGCGCACCTAATAAATTAATGCGTTACACCCTGTACATTGTTTGCATGATAATGTTTAATGGATTATGATAAAAAGTTAGGATTTATTATTACCGATGTGCACATGTCAAATACTTGCAGGAATTATGTCGTCGTTGCCCTTGAACGCAAGATGTCTAAATATTTACGTACATATTTTACATATTATATTGTTTTTTCAAACTAAATGAATTTTGCAATATCAACGTACAATATATGTATGTCAGCATATTGGCTATTTACGATTTCATAAGGGGAATCTCTCGACATCTTTATTATCTATGGATTATTATTTATTAAAATCTTCATATTTCGCGTGATTCTCTTTATTTACACTTCATTAGCAATGCAAATTATCCCATCGGACAGAGAGAGACGACTTCAACAAGAAGGATGAAAGATCTTCGTTGGTACTAGCCACCGGAAGTGGCGTCATCTACATTGTATTTCTCCATAAAACTAATGAATTTTTACAAGGTCAGAGCGTCTAACATAAATACTGCTATTAGGTATTTTTATTGCTTGCTTTTGAACAAAGATAGATTTTGAATTATTAATTAGGACTCGCCATAAAGATCCTATATCTAAGTTGGCTATAAAGATTCGAATAATGGAGTAGTTTAGCTGCATCCTTATTTATAATCTTGGCCAGTACTCTTAAACCATAATTAGTTTACTAAGTTTTTAATTAATTTACAAACGTGTTCAGTAAAAGTTAACGAGTCATTGATCGTTATACCTAAGAATGGAACATTAGTTACTCAATTATAAGTTTTATTACGTAGTGTTACATCTTACGGGGTATGACAATGGTAGCTTTTAAACAGTATACAGGTTGGTAGAAAAGTTTTGAAAGCAAAAATGATACAATGTGAATTTTTAAATGAAATTAGTTTTTTTATTCAATGTAATCTCCCTCAACTTCAATACATTTATTCCAATGATCCTCCAATAATTTTATACCATCTCTGTAATGATTTTCTGGAAGCTCTACAAAATACTGTTCCACGGCTGAAATAGCTTCTTCATTCGATGAAAAACGCTTTCCACGAACGAATTGTTTCAAGTTTCTGAAGAGGTAGTAATCACTCGGAGCCAAATCTGGTGAATATGGTGGTTGTTCAAGCAATTCGTACTTTAATTCATTCAATTTAGCCATCGTCAAAACACTTTTGTGTGAAGGCGCATTGTCTTGATGAAAAAAAATTTTTTTTTCGCTAAACCGGGTCTTTTTTCACGAATTTTTGCATCCAGTTGATCTAAAAGATTACAATAATACTCTTAGTTAATTGTTTTACCTTTTTCAAGATAATCAATCAATAAAATTCCTTTTGCATCCCAAAACACTGATGCCATAACCTTTTTTGCCGATCGCCCTGACTTCACCTCTTTTGGAGTTCAACAACCAACCGTAGTCCACTGTAATCGTTCTTGTTTCAATTTAGGATCATGGTGGTAGATCCAGGTTTCATCCATAGTTATAAAACGACGCAAGAAATCGGTTTTATTCCGCTTGAAACGCACCAAGTTATGCTCAGAAATTTGTTTTCGATCCAGTTTTTATTGAATTGTTAACAAATGCGGCACGAACTTTCCAGCTTTTTCATATGTAATTCTTCATGTAAAACATGGAGTACTCGTTCGTTTGAGATGCCTATGGATTTAAATTTTTCACGCTTAGTCAAATTCGGATCTTCACTAACCATATTATGTACTTGCCCAATGATTTGTGCTGTTGTTGCAGTTTTTGGTCGTCCACTACGTGGTTCATCTTCAACGCTTGTACGACCACGTTTAAACTCTAAAACCCATCGATGTACTGTTGGAAATGAAGGAGCACATTCCTTTAACACGTCCACTATTTTTGTATGAATCTCTGTTGCTGATAAACCTTCCAAAACAAAGAATTTTATCACAGCGCGATATTCAGTTTTTTCCATTGTTAAAAAATACACCGACACGTCTAATTCAAATGGATTGCTAACAATGAATGAATTGACATATCGAGATAAAATTTTTGGTGTGTTCATATGACACATGAGATATTAGAATGGCGTATGAATTTTGATTCCTCTACTGCTTAATAGGTGTCGCTTTCAAAACTTTTCTACCAACCTGTACGTTTTGTTTCTGTTATATTCATTATGAGATTATTACCATTTAGCCACTTTTCTAGTTTCTCCATTATGCAGTTGCATTTTCTTATTAGCTCAGGATGTTTTAGGTTTGAACAGTAAAGTGATATCATCTGCATAATTAATGATGAAAGAATTATCAATAGTAGATACGAAATCATTTTCAAATATAATAAAAAGTATAGGAGCCAATATACAGCCTTGTAGTATACCCACAGTTAACGATAGAATATCGGAGCCATTAGTAACATTTTTCATTTTTACAATTAGTTTTCGCTCGGTTAAATAGGATTCGATCCATTTTAAAGCTACAACTTGAATACCACCTTGATTTAATTTCATTGAAAATATATCAAACTTTACGGAACCAAATGCTTTTGACATATCTAAGAACATACCACAGGTTAATTTCCTATTAACCAATGTTGTAACTATGCTTTGGATAAATTCTGAAATAGCAGTTTCGATGCTTTTGAATTGTAAAGAAGAACCATGTTTTGTGGTTCTAAACCAAGTATTTTCAGCAAAGAACTTGTAAAGACGCGCATGCATTTCTTTTCAAAAAATTTTCGAAACAGTAGACACTAATGAAACAGGCCTGTAATTCTCAAATAATATAGGGCCCTTTTCATGTAGATATGTTTGACAATTGATCTCTTAAACTTATAAACTCTATAAAGATTACAATAAGTAAAAATTGTATTTCTTATTTTGTAGGCCATATCTTCCATCATTATACTACTAATAAAATATAGTATTATCCATGTCAGGTAGAAAGAAATAAATTTGCAATTTGAAAAATTAGCTGATAATGCCGTATCACGTAAAATATTGGGAGAATAATTTACTTTTCATGAGTAATAAATGGGCAAGTTAAATCAAAATCGACTAATCCGAGTATTTTCATCAGACGTCAATTAAAACAAAGTATGCATTTTATTTCAGACTTGCCACGCACTGTATACCTGTCTAGTTGCAGAATTAAGGAAAATATAATTTTTATAGAATTTCAAATGAGAAAACAATGCCTTCATCTATCGTCCAAACACCCTTTTGTCTGAAGGGAATAGATATACTCGAAACGCTTTAAACAGGGCGTTATTAACATTTGAATTAAAATGTTCACCACTTGGCGTATGTCTCTTCTGTCCATGTACGCATCGTAACAACAATATCGTACATACATTTGGCCGGACGAACACGAACTTCGTTCTTTCTCGAACAATTGCATGTTTGAACGATAGAGAGAGATTTTGCTACATCGCAAAAAATACGGTAATCCACACAGAATAAGGTCGTTAATAACTAATAACACCACAATTTGCCTGAAGATAGTTAATATACTGGAAACGCATCGTAAACAGAATGTTATTAATATTCGAATTATTTCCAGATGATCAAGTATTTCAAAAATTTGTGAGGGAGATAAAGCATATAACAACAACATTACATACTTATATTAATAATATTAGTATACCCCTAAGTACTATTTATTGTAATATAGATGCCAGATTTCTCCTTGCAGGCAGTATCGCGGAATATGTGCGAATATATGCTGACAACTTACTAAATTTTACGATATGATGTAATTAACTTTGCTAATATTTACAGTATGTAGTTTAATATGGGTATGCTTCTACGAATTATATTACTACATCTGGAGTTCCTCAACGATCTAACTTGGGCCTCCAGTATTTAACATTTCTCTCAATGACGTGATTGTCACAATATATTATATTTGATAGTATTTTATGAATAGCGTATTGTAGCATTAATGCGGCGTATATGCGCAACGCATCGCTTATCTATTATCTAGTTTCATCGTGTCGCAAAGAATGTATTTAATAGACCTGTTTAGGTAACAATACGCCAGTTTATTTATAAATTATACCTTCTGAGCACGTGCTTATTGTTATTTTTTTACTTAGCGTTATTTAATTTAGTTGATTTGAATTACTACGCAGCGGCGGCGGTGACGACTCTGATACGAAGGCGAAACTGGGGTTTCTACTACATAATTACCTTTATTTATATTTCAATCAATTAACACCTAATCTAAATAATAGTAAACACCTAGTATCAAGAGATAAAATAAATAAAATAAAGACAGTATTAAAATATATTCCAAGACTTTTATGTCGAAGCAGATATATACACATAAAGAGATACACACACACACATACCCACACACACTATCCTATTTCAGTGAACTAGAGCGAAAATGATCTCAAGAGAAGGGTTCCGAGGGGAGAAGACTATTCGATTAACTTCGATACTTGCCTTCAATTGCTTTTTAAGATGCCCGTGATTGCTTTTGAAAGGTTTTGGATTAGATTGCAATTGGTTGAAAGGCATTAAAAGTGCCGTTGCTCTCTGAATGCCGAGGCCGGCGTCAGGGGTTTACCGCCACCTTCGTCCCTTACCTAAAAATAACCGCCCGCATCCCCAAAACAGCTTATTTTTCGCCTCATTTGTGGAGTAATTCCTTCGTCCAATAAGAACAGCCGCTTTAAATAAGAAAGCCACTTTGATACCGCACTTTCTGGTTATATATTTGCTGCGGGGACCACGAAAGGATGAACAGATACAGAAGAGGTCCTTTAATTTGTTTAAATCTTTAATAGGACGCGCTGCGGTTGTCTCCTTTCTGTCGGAAAATAAACGGCAAACGTTCGACTAATAAAATTTAATCCCTAAACGTTAGTCATTGAATGATTACGCGTCTTGCTTTTTCATTTGTTTGTCGTAAAAGTAGAATTTCCTTCAATTTACTAGCGGTCAACAAGAAGAATTTTATTGTAAACTGTTTTTCTTTGAAGAGATTGTCTAACATAATAAAAATATAAATGACAACAATAATAAATTTAAGAATAAATAAAACATTATCTTAGCAAAATTTTAGAAAACTGTGAACTATAAATAATAAAAAACAAGTAACATTTAATAATAAATAAATTAAAAAAGCATATTATATAACGTATTTATCAGACTGACAGCAGATCCTGAAAGACCTGACACTGTGCAATCGAAGGAAGCTACTACAACACGGCTAAACTCGCAAAAGATTGTAGTACAAGTGATATCAGCCATGAAAACCTCTGAGACTTTATAGTATGATATAATTAGCTTTGCTAATATTTATAGTATGTGCTTTTAATTGGTATACTTCTATGAATTATATTACTACATCTGGCAGCGATGAGGCATGCTGGACGAGAGAGGGAGGCTATGATTATTCATTATTTTTCTGTATCGAAATGATGTGATAAACGCTGTGAGGAATCGTTCACTAATAACATAAGTCTGCCTGATGATCAGTGATATCTGTGAAACATATGTAGTAGACAGGGTGTTATTAATATTAGAATGATTCCTTTTAACATTCAATGAACAACCAACTGACTTTTCTCAAAAAATAATGTTTTCCGATGAGGCACATTTTGAATTTGGTGGCTATGTTAATAAACAAAATTACCGTATCTGGGGTGAAGAAAATCCACGAATTATTCATGAGAAATCTATGCATCCTAAACGAGTTACTGTTTGGTGTGCATTATGGCCAGGTGGTGTAATTGGACCTTGCTTCTGTGAAAATGCTGCTGGTGAAGTTGTAACTGTCAATGGTGATCGATATCGTCGGATGATAACCGAATTTTTGTAGCCCGAATTAATGAATATTGATCTAGAGGATATGTGGTTTCAACAGTATGGCGCTACACCTCACTTTGCACACGAAGCAATTGATTTATTGAGAGAAAAATTTCCTGGACGTGTAATCTCAAGAAACGGTGATGTTAATTGGCCACCAAGATCATGTGATTTGACACCGTTAGGCTATTTTCTTTGGAGTTATGTCAAAAGTCAGGTTTATAAAAACAATCCAGAATCGATTCCTGCTTTGAAAGATGAAATTATTCGTGTCATTGGTGAGATAGAGATTCAATTATATCAAAATGTCTTTGAAAATGTTAACAAAAGATTGGACGTCTGTGGAGCTGCAAGAGGAGGCCATTTGGCAGATATTATTTTTCGCATATAAATGTCATAACTGATACTTCAATTACCAATAAAAAGTTTTTAAAAGTGAATGCAAATTATGTGTTTTATTTATTCTTTAAAAAAACCGCGAAATTTGAAACACTCTTTATAATGTAATTGGTTTCTTAAAACTTTTGAGTCCATTACATATTTAATCTAAAATATGTCTTGCCACAGAGAAAAAAAGAAAGTAAATCTTAATGTAGCACTAAATAAGAGAAATATACCCGGGAAAATTTAGTACTTGTGTAAGGGCATTACAGAGGCAAACAGGCTGAAATCCCAACAGAAAACCAATCCACGTCGTTATTATTAACGAGGTGCCGCAAGTGTGAAGTGTGCGCTTCCCCTTAGCTACCAGGTGTCAATTTGTTCTAATGGATGGTAGATGAAAAACGCCTCCCGGATTCTATTCCTATAACGACCTCTCATTAAAACTACCGCGGCATTATATTTTATAATACGTCAACTTTCTGTGATCCGAATGTGCTGTGTGCGGTTCGTTACTTGTTTGCCTCCCGTCGTACCAAAATAGCTCGTAAATTGGCAATATAATCTAACCTAACTAACTGACTGTATCAAATAAATCGGCTAATATAAATTAAAATCTATTGCCAATTGGTACTCGTAAATGCCAAAAATACTTAATTTTTTATTCAAATTATTTCTTTAACAAAATCCTCGTTTTAGTTTATTTCAAATTAACTGTATTTTTATTGAAATTGTGGTGACAAGGTTATGAGTTTCTGTAATAAAATTGCATTCTAATAATTGCAAAGGGGAAAATTGAACCAACGCCAATTACAAAAAACTTCAAAGAAGAGCGAATCACGATTTAAAGGAATTATTCAAAGGACCAAGTATGACACAAATTGTAATAGCATGAGGCCAAGTTGGTTAGAACACGTCGAGCATGTGCCGAATAATCACTAGGCAACACGAGAAGTAAGTCAAAAAATGTGTAACACAAGGATAATAAGCAGGGCAAGGAGAAAGTGGATGGAGGTAGTTGAGGCAGACTTCAAGTATATATTGACGCCAAGAATTAGAAGAATGTGATTTCAAGAACTGCATTTCTTCACCTCTTTAGAAGTATAGTTTTTTTTACTATTTCTATAGTCAAAACAACACTGGAGAAAAACTGGATAACACTGGGAGAATAAACAGGTCAAGAAAAAAGTAGATGGAGATAGTTGAAGCAGACTTCCAGGATACATTGACGCGAAGAATTAAAAGGGGAAGAATGTGGCCCAAGAGCTAAAGAAATTCAGCTCGTGGACCACGCACTTCCCCTTCTAATTCATTATGTCAAAAAAAGTATGACATCCATGAGTTTACAGTATTTACAGTGCTGCTATATATGTAGGAAAACATTGTAAATATCATTAAAATATATTTATTTCCATATTCTACATACTTCCATCTACTTTTCTACATAATTTCCATTTTCTTAAAACATTCATCATCTGTTCAACAAGTTTTTAAATTCTGACGTCAATGAAATCTACCGTCTGTGGAGAATTCAATTCTATGACTACAGTTTTCACTTTTTCGCCGTTGAACCGTTGACCGCTAAAGAACTCCTTTAAGTACCGAAACAGGTGAGATTTTCACCTGTTTCGGTTCTCCCTAAATTCTTGAATTGTTTGAAGTTTATTTACTAAACCCGTTCTTTCAAGTAGTCCCACAAATCAGATGTAAACGAAGGCCAGACAAATTCAGCTTTTTTTTAAATTATTCGTTCGTCGAAGATTTCTTCTAGGAGATCGATCCATCGTCGCCCTGTCACAATATACCCAGTGACACCATTCTCTAGAAACTCTACCTCCTGATTATCTTCAACTGCTAGACATAAAAAATTGCTAAACATTATCTTATGCAATGCCTCGTCAATTCTCTATGACTAACCTTCCTATTTTCTCTCATTAAATCAGCCGTAATATCGCACAAAAAAGTCCATTTTTTCTTCTTTCTTGATGTACTCGTTTAAATGAAAATACGCCACATCACTCCTTATCAAGTTATTCAAAAATTTGTCACTTTCTCCACGTAAATGTTAAAAGCGAATAACGTACTGAAACGATGCTGAATACCTTAAGATACTATCTGCTTCTGGGTTTCCGGGCTGGAACCGCGTCACTAGTATATCTGCCGACGATTCGTACCCATTTGTATGGGACATCTTCAGGGCTGAACTACTGCACTGAAACTGAAGATAGTAAAACTTGGTCCCTTTGAGTCTTGTACGTAAGCATTTTTAAATCCAGTTTCAGATTCTTCTGAAGCGATTTTCTGGTGATGTTTAGTGGAGCATAACGACGACATGAGCACATGGATCAACCTCGAGGACAGGTCAGTGCGCAGAGTGCACTTAGAACATCTTCTAAGGTCACCGGTTGATCCAATTCTTTTACATCAGTCGGTTAGAATTGGAATCACGCTATCGTTAAGAAATATATTGACATTAAAATTTCCAGAGTCTTCTCTGAGTTTCAAACAATGATCTTCCACTAGAAAATAAAAACCCAATGAATTTTACTTGTTGCTAGACATCCTACATAACCATTTCATCTCCAATAAATGCTCTATAACCTGTCGATCAAATGCCGAATAATCCCTGGCCAAGTACGTAAAGTAAAGCAACAAAATAAGAAAGGATTTAAAATGAACAAATTGTAATTTTTTTAAACTCTCCAGTCTTTCAAGGTCCACCCTGTATAAGCCAGAAATACAATATTTCTTTAACAACTTAAGTAGCACGAAACTAATGACACGTTTGTATCATGTAACGATATGCTATTGACACAAATGCGTCAATGACTTCATGCCACTTAAGCTATTAAGTAAATTATTGAATTTGTGTCATATACTAACGCTTACAAATACTGTAATAAATTTTAGATCCCGAAGAATGTTAAATAATAACCAGAAAGCTTGATCAACTTTAACAAAAGTGTTATTTCAAAGTAATTAACTGCAAATCTATAGAACCTATTCTTTTATTGAATCAGTCAATTTTGATTATTTGTACTTCTCTATTGTAAACCATAATTTATAATGAATTCGGTAAATCCTCTTAATAATCTCACGTGAAAAATAAGAATTTGGTGCTTAAAAAAGTTGTAAAAGTAAATACACACTCTGTCTCAGAGGAAAGGGAACTTTTTTAAAATAAAAACAAAAGCTTACTATTTTGGCAAAATTCAATTGTTTTATTGAAAGTAGTCTCTTTCGGCTTCAATACAAAGTTTTGCACGATCATTAAACATGTCGAATGAATTTCAAGAAGTTCATCTTTGGAGATGTCTTTCAAGATCGCTGTCAACGCCTTTTCAGTGGCCACGACGTTGGCATAATGCTGTCCTTTCATCGGGAAATGTAGTTTGGAGAATAGATAAAAATCATAGGGAGTCAAGTCCGCTGAATACGGTGAATAGTTGATGGTTAAAATGCCATTTGTAGTTAGAAAATCAGTGATAAGCATCGAGAGATGAGATGGTGCATTATCATGTAACAAACGCCAGCTACCATTTTCACGATAATGAGGACGCACACGACGAATACATTCTAAAAGACACATAACACCAAGATAATATACAGCATTGACTGTTTGAGTAATTGGTACAAACTATTTGTGCACTATGCCTTTCGAATCATAAAAACAAATCAACATTGTCTTCACTATTAACTTCTTCAAACAGCTTTTTTTCGGTCTTTCCTCGCTTGGATGCTTCCATTCAGAGCTTTGACGCTTGATCTCTGAATCATATTGAAAACATCGTGTCTCATCGCCAGTTACAATAGAATACCTGAAGCTTTCGTCCTTTTTTTGGGTCTTTAACCAAGTCTGTACAATGTTGAATTCAGTTAGCTCGTGTGGTACAAACCTTGCACAAATCTTTCTCAATCCCAAATGCTGTGACAAAATACGACGAATCGAATCTTTGGAAATATTTAATTCCGTTCTCATGCATCGCAATAAGGATTTCGACCCATTTCTGATACATTCACGAACAAATTCGATTATACTTTCCATAACCACAGATATTTTTCGTCGTCATTTATGTCCGTATAACCATCTTTAAATCGTTTATACCACTCATACATATTCGTGTATGATAAACACGCATCCTAATACACTTGCTTCATCAAATTAAACGTTTCAGTAAACGATTTACCGAATTTAAAACAGATCTTGATATTTGCTCTTTGTTAAAAATTCATTTTTCGACCAATGCCAATTACACACTGTCACTTCATGCGCAATTTCTCTGCTTCTAATGATGCAAATGTCACGATATTTTGACATAACATTGACGAAAGATCTACTTTACCGACGCATATTTTTTTAATAGATGGCGCCACTAAGAAATACTATTTTAAAAAAGTTCGGTTTTCTCTGCGACAGACTGTGTATATGTATAACTCGTAATATGTGTGGGAACAACACTACATAAAGAAAACAAAACCCTTAGGTCAAATAAGTAAATTTATCGAAAAAGCGTGTTCTGCAGCGCAGATTGAAAAACATTATTCAAAATATCCTCGCGCATATTACGCATTATATGTGTTTACTTTTTAACAACTCATCTTTGTAAAAGCAACAAATGTTTATTTCTCACAAATTCGCATTCTAAATTTATTACGATAGCGAAATATCTTATAAAGATGTATACGAAAACAAATTCGTTTGTAGTTGTAAATAATAACAGTTTTCATATTGTTATTAGAGACTTTAAGTGTTTCTTAACGTTGTAATTGGAAGTGAATAGCCTTTTATCATAACTGGATATTCATATTTGACTATATTCAACATTCACGGGGTGTACAAACACTTTTGCAACTGACTGTACATCATATCTTCTTCTGATCCACAAGTAGTTTAATAAATTACTGCTAAAAAACATGCTGAAAAAATGCAAATTAAGCTTTACAAAAAAGAGAGCAAAAAATAATAATAACAGTCTTATACCTTGTCCTCTTTTAAGCATGTACATATATACCATCACTGCACCAAGGAAAACAGCATATCAGAACATTATTGCTACTTGATAAAATATTACAGGTTTTATACGTCGAAAACGCAACGAAAGGAGTTTTATAATTAAATGCAAATTACAATAATTGTCTTTCAATAGGATCTTGTTAATAAAAATTATCGAAACGGTAAATTATACTGGCTGACATTTAACTATTAAAAAGGTATTTTATACAACGTTGAATTTCCATTATCGAAGTTTATTTATGTATGAAATAAATAAATATAAACGTGAATTGGAGAAAAAACAGTAGAAGTATTCTTCAAACCATTTAAACAAAATAATTACTAAGTTACTACTTCGATACGATTATCATTAAAGAATATTATTATTATTTGCGTAGATTTCTTGCACTTTCTAAACCTAACGCGGAGAAATTAGTCACAACCCACATATCTATGGGTTAGAGCTCAGACTGTACATGGCTGATATTGTATCGTTTTATTATCCACCACAAAGCGGTATTTACTGCAAGTTTTATGATGTTTTGAATGCCAATTTAAAAGATACCATAGCTTCGATTGTGTTGATCGAACAATGAATATTAGTCAGGTGATGAAATCTATTATTGATTGAGAAATTTTCTAACTATTGTCGTTGTTTTTATGACTACTTATTTTATTTTTGTATGTCAGTGAGTTTATGTGAACTTATTTCTACAGCTCGTATGAGATAGACAACTATTTTATTGTAATACCTGGTACTGACTTTACAACCAGTACTGTTATAGAACCTACAAAAATTCGTCAATCTTTAGGATTATGCTATATACCTAACGAACGCATCAAACTATTCACATCTGCGCAAAAACACAATTATTCTGATAAAATCCTATTTCATATTTTAAATGTGGAAATCTATGTACTTCTAACTAGACACCATTGTTGCACCGTTAAACCCAATAATTCTGTTTACTGTTTAGAAAAGTTTTAAACCATGAATCAAGTCGTCCAATTTTTTCTGTTCTATGAGATGAGACTACATGAGACGAGATTCAAGTATATACTCTTCAACATGTTAATTTGCACTTTCTCTTTTGTCTGATCTCTGTTCTATTATTTGCAAGTTACAAGCAGGAGCAAATAAATCTTTCCCATGAGGCACAGGTTTCAGTGCTGAAGGAACTTCGGGAAATTTGATCTTATGTTTCGTTTTACTTGAATGTTCAGATAGATTAGTAAGGCTAAAACAACGATCATTTATATGATCCTTTTGCTCGAGTCAAACCATTAGAACACCAAATGGCATACTTTTTACCGTTTCCTTTCATCCATTCAGCAAGCGTAGTTGTACTCGTACAGGTTATGCACCAAATATAAGATGTCCATTTGCCATCTGTATCAACCAGATTCAATCAAAGTGTAGCTTTTTCAACTAATTTGGTGATTGGCTTGCACAGCGGATGTTATCGGGATAGCTTATGTAACCACGATGTTTCGTGGATGCCATTAGATTACTTTATTATTTATGCTGTACTTAGTTCGAGCAAGAAATATTTCAAAGTTTCACTAATCTACGCAAAACAAATCAACTAAGACCGAAGAACAATAAAATTAGCAAAAAATAGATGAATGAACAAAACGACTGTCACCATACACGATTCAACACATTCAGATACTGCTCGGCTGCTCGTTTCTTTTCTCAATAATAATACTGTGCTGCCATCTTATGATTTGTATAGTTATTCGTTTCGTCATTATCTTGCTTTGAAAGAAAAATTGGAAAAATGAAAAATTATATTTTCAAACAATTCTTTTGAAATCTTAAAAACCTTGTGTGATAAGACATTTATGAAAGCTTTGTCAGATTATACACGAAAAAATACATAAGAAACACGTACAGATACTGGTGGGCTACTCGTTTCTTTTCTCAATAATAATACTGTGCTGCCATCTTGTGATTTGTATAGTTATTCGTTTCGTCATTATCTTGCTTTGAAAGAAAAATTGGAAAAATGAAAAATTATATTTTCAAACAATTCTTTTGAAATCTTAAAAACCTTGTATGATAAGACATTTCTGAAAGCTTTGTCAGATTGTACACGAAAAAATACATAAGAAACACGTACAGATACTGGTGGGCTACTCGTTTCTTTTCCCAATAATAATACTGTGCTGCCATCTTGTGATTTGTATAGTTATTCGTTCCATCATTATTTTGCTTGGAAAGAAAAATTGGAAAAATGAAAAATTATATTTTCAAACAATTCTTTTGAAATCTTAAAAACCTTGTATGATAAGACATTTCTGAAAGCTTTGTCAGATTGTACACGAAAAAATACATAAGAAACACGTACAGATACTGGTGGGCTACTCGTTTCTTTTCCCAATAATAATACTGTGCTGCCATCTTGTGATTTGTATAGTTATTCGTTCCATCATTATTTTGCTTGGAAAGAAAAATTGGAAAAATGAAAAATTATATTTTCAAACAATTCTTTTGAAATCTTAAAAACCTTGTGCGATAAGACATTTCTGAAAGCTTTGTCAGATTGTACACGAAAAAATACACAAGAAAATCTTTATTTCGAACCAGATGCAAAATGGCTGTTCAGTAGTATTATAGAACATTACAATTCCAATTCACTGTGGTGTGCATTAACACATATTAAAGCGTGTATCACACCATTCCCTCCTCGATTACTGTAAACGCATGTTATTTTTACGCACTACAAATTATGAGTGGCTTATCCATTAGCGAACGCATACGCGACATAATAACGTAATTAAAACTAATGAACTAATTCATCACTAAAACTAATTTACATTAGAATTATTAAATTAACTTACTGGTACCAGCACTCTTGATAATTTATTACCGTTTACCAGTACGTACATATTAATATACAAATGTTATGTACATACATACTGTACGTGCATAATGTCGTAATAGTGTTGTTTACGATTATGTACTTAGACACGGGTACAATATGGCCCATTACGGGCAATTACTCTCCTAACCTTTGGACCTCCTGCTCGATCAGGTGAGATATTAAATAATTGTAAAGCAAGATTGAAATGTTGATGTAAGGGCTATGATACGTTTCCCGCTGAAAATATTCGATTTATAAATGCTAATTGATTAACTCTTCATTTCATGAATTGTTAAATATCGAAAAAGAAATATGTCCCGGTGATTATTAAGAATAGTGATTGAAATAAGAAGTTTGTATGCACAACAAAATTATTAGCTCTTTACAAAATATATCGAGTTTTCAAGAGGGACATAACAATTTTGTTTTTCAATACGTAACGTTTTTCATGATCTGTCAATGTTGGGACGTCTGGAAATTATTAAAAATTACTACCGCAATTATAAGTCGGTGGTCGCAACTTTCAGAGCATTTACTCCAATTTTCGGTCGTCAGAATCGTCTTACCAAACAGACTGTGCATGCTGTAGTTGATGCATTCGAGTCAAAATATTCACTATTGGATGTTCCTATGCCAATGTCATAATGCACCAGTCGAAGTGCCGAAAACATCGCAGCCGTAAGTGCTTCAGTTCAAAATGAGCCAAATCGGTCGATTCCATGCCGTTCACAGGAATTGGGAATCTCTCAAACCACATTGCGATGAATTTTGCGCAAAGATCTTGGCTCACACCCTTACAAGATTAAGCTGACTTAAAAACTGAAGCCTCTTGACCATTTGGAGCACCGAAACTTCTCCGATTGGGCTCTTCTAAAGTTTGAAGAAAATCCTGAATTTCATCGAAACATCATCTTCAACAATGAAGCTCATTTTCGACTTAATGGCTCTGTTAATAAGTAAAATATGCATTAGTGGGCAGCAGCAAACCCACATGGGCTTCAAGAGACTCCATTACAACCGTTTGGTGTGTGATTAAGCCATATTTTTTCCGTCGATGAAAATGATCGGCATGTTACGGCCAATGGATTTTGCTATCGTGCCATGTTGGAAGACAATTTTTGGCCAAAATTGGATGAACTTGACATCAGTGATATGCGATTCCAAAAAAATAGTGCCACATGGCACACAGCTGGTCAAATAATTGATCTATTGAAGGGAAGTTCTGTATCCGTGTAGTTTCTAGAAATGATCCGGTCGAGTGCGATTAAACGCCGTTGGATTTATTTTTATGGGATTACGTTAAGTTGTTAGTTTATGCCAACAAGTCAATACTGTTAGAGGAGCTAGTACCATCTCCTATATCTGGTAGTTCTTTCGAACTACCAGATATACTGCACATTTGCAACACCATGTAAACAACGCTTATTTCAGTGAATCAATAATTATACGTATATTGAGAGCTATGTTGCAAACTGGCAATGCCATGAAATGAAGGACTAATAAATGACTGGATGGAATTAATATCTTAAAACAAAGAAGGCGTTTTTTATTACCCATCTTTTATAGTCGTTGGCCATTAAATGGCTTAATGGCTTATGGAATATAACCACTGAGAAAATTTTAGATTTCTGAGAATAATTTTCGAACTTCATTGGCAAATACATTTAAATTTACAATATTTCTAAATATTTACTGTCTTATAAGCATTTTGTCATTGTCTGACTGTCAGCTACGCTAGCTTGTAATGGTATTTTAATTAGTTAGAACTACCTATTCTCGAGGATTTCCTCTTTTAGTTTATATCTGATCCTATTCGAGTAATAACTACGTGCAGTAAAATTAAAAATAAACATTATTGTGCGTTGCTTAAATATATTTTATTGTTTTGTTTATGTTTTGCAAATAAAACGTTTTTGAAACTTAATTCCGACGACATGAGGATAACAAGTGGCTTATTACCCGAGAAGAAAAACATGAATATACTCGTGCAACGTGAAATGCCACCAAGAGTTGCGAAATTAATTGTAGAAAATATTGCATGCACCAGCACATCTCAACGAAATTGTCGCAAAAAAAACCTACAATCTGTGGTGATTTATTATTAAAACAGCAAAAGAAAACAGAAAAATGTCACTTAAGTCAATTTATAAAAAGTTGAAAGAGAAGCATTAGAATATATCAACACCAACTATTCGAAGACGTTTGAACGAGACAGGACTAAAGTCTGGTAAAATACCCCAATTGACGAAGAAGATAAAGATCATCATCGTACAATTTTGCCAAATTTTACAAAAATTACACAATAGGCGATTGGAAAAGACAATCATCGATACTAAGTTTTTTAATTCGCATTTACGTATTTACTAAAATTGTTCCAAAATTTTAATGTTTTAACTTTTCCATAGGTCATCTTCAGTAACGATTCAAAAATAGAGGTATTAACAGATCATACTCAATACATGAGAAAATTATCATCTGGACGTTTTGAAAAAGAATGTATCGCAAAAACAGTAAAACGTCTCTCTTCCGTAACACAGCAGAGAATCCAGAACTGCTTTACTTTGTCGAAGGTAGGATGAATCCAAGTCAATATAAAAAAGTCATAAATGAGTGCTTAACACCCTATAATAATACTTTGGATAGAAATAAGGAACTGTACATCTTTATACACGTCACACTTCTCGCAATGTGAATCCTATTGGAAACGTATGGACATTAACAATATCTTAGCATCGCTGAACTGCACCAGAAAGTAAGATTTGGTGAAGAACCTTGAAAACGTTTAGGGAAATAATGAAGAAATTAAAAACAATATCATTGCGGCAATGGAATTTAACGACTGCGGAAATGATTATTTAGCAATTTTTGACGAAGTTTGTTAGAAAAATTCGTTAAAAATATTACACAAAACAGGCATTCCGGAAATATTATTTGGCAGCACATGATTAGAAGAGTCCGAACAATTTTATTTATTTCATCAACTTCTTACTTTAGAGAAGTTCTAAATCAGCCGATTGCTTTTTCTATCTGAAATTAAATGCAGTTCCTCTAGGTCGTTGACCCTTTATATATCTTCATCCTCGTGGATAACCATGTTTCATCCTTGCTTTCGTGGCTGGCTTTTCCCATGGCAGGTTCTTGTCTTGCCGTTTTAGAACTTACGTATTTTTCTCCAAATTTCGTTTTTAGATTTTGCTCCACCTTTCCATACTGTTTCTAAGAGCTGCAAAAAATAATAAAACTCCGTCCAAACAAAGCCCATTTTGAGCGGGTTAGCCTAAATACAAAAGCGATGCACTTGGTGGCCCCAGCTGAAAATTAACTACCGCACTGTCCTGCACTTATGCAACTGCCACCTTAGTTTGAATTTAGCTCGAATTCTTTGGAACCACTAGATGAAGTACTCACACATTAGCTATGAGTCTATGCTAGTTTGTTTATTGTTACCATGCCATTATAGATTGTACAAGAAGTCAAAATAAGACCATCTTTTTAGCGAAACTAAATACTCTAATAATTTACCCAAATTTACGTGAATTGATTATAGTATTACGAACAATTCCACTTTAGATTTCGTAAAATAATTGTACATTTATATCTTTTGGATTGAAATTTTACGTGGACAGATTCTAGCATATCATGCGCTTCATAACGAACTTTTTTCACCATCCTTTAAACATGTATGAATGTACATGTAGGTGCCGTTTTACCGCTTTCATAGTTGAATTCCTGGCAATTTACTAAAAAAAGCAATTAGAATTATCGAATGAGAATTTGGCGTAATTATTTTTGACGTATCCCACATTGGACACATGTACATACGGACAAAGAGAGCCAAATCTAACAATCCTCAATGATGTATACATTTTGAACAAACGAACTAAATTCTGGATCGATAATGGCGTGCAAGAGAGATGAAACGAAATGGAACGTAAGCACGGCGGCCGTACAAAGCTCACTAATTGACGGCCCCCATTATTTCGGTTTAAACAATTATGCAGTTTACGGGATTTGGCCGAAGCTATATCCACATACCGCGCGCTCAGTTTCATTAATCACGAGTCTAATTAGCTCAATTGTTCTGCAATGTCGATTACCCTATAGTACCGAATTTCTAACTCTGATCACGACACCCCCATGACACCCAACTAAAACCAACTAAAGCCGGCGAGTCCGGTTTCAACAACGGACTCTGAACGGTTCCGTTCTGATGTTGTGGTGAAAACAGAGAGAGAGAGAGGGCGGAATGGGAGTAAGATAGAAATAGCAGAAACGCTAACGAGTCAGCGACTGATGTAACATTCGGCTAATTGGAATGGGCAAATGGAAGACGACAGTAATGCTTCGTTTTTCACTCTGCCATGCCACTATCTACACCACTGTTACTACCAATGTCATCATCGCCACACTACTGTTTCCGTGTCTTTTTCTCGTTAATTTACCTTGTTAAGTCCGTAGACTTGTTTACTCAGATCTATAAATACGTGTCAGAAAAACAAAGGCGTAAACAGTAAGCGCTGAAAGAAAATATACTGATATTTTCTTACCCACAATGTTTTCTTTTCTTTTCGTTACTAATTTCAATTAAGCAAAGTTTTCTTTTTTTTTCGAAGAGCCTATCCTTTAATTAATCCTAAAAGAATATTACACGAGATTTGAATAACTTCTGAAAACATAATTTAATATATTTCATGTTTATATTTGAGGTTTATATTTACTTTCTGTAACCATTAGCTTTTAAATAATGAATATTATTTGTACAGGGTGGTCAAAAATTCATGAATAATCGTCAGCTAAGGCGATTCTATGATTAATTATAAGTTGATAATCCTAAGACAGAAATGTTGTATTGTCATTAAATAAATCATACGATTTGCGTAAAAGAAGTGTAAATTTGGCAACATGGTATACAACCATCAACAAATCAGTAGGAATGATATGGCAAAATACGAATTTTGTTTAAGTCTAATGAAAATAACAATAATAATAATAGTTAAAATAAATGCTATAACTGGTTGCCATTGGTTTGAAGACAAAGCTGTTGCCTTTATGGAATTGAACGCCTTGCAACAGGTCTGGAGTATTTAATCGTATTATGGCATTAATTCTATTTATTACTCCCTATTGTCGCATAAAATTTTTCTTTCAAAAGAACCCAAACAAAAAGGTCAAGGGAATTCATGTCTGGTGACCTTTCAGCCATGAGGATCCATTTTGCCCAATTCACGTATCTGGAAAACGTTCGTTCAACCATGCTCTTGTAATTTTTGCAATATGAGCTGCTCCACCATCATCCATATAATACATGTTGACTCTGACATTTAATGAAGTATTATCCAATACTTGCTCCAACACATTTACGTGTTCATTTGCATTTAATCTATTCAGAAGGAATATTCGTCTTACAATTCGAAGGTTTAAGACGCCTAGCCAAACATTCACAGAATACTTTCATTAGCTCAAAAATGGATACTGTGAGGGTTGAAGAAACCATCTCTTATGAACATGCATTCGTCACTCCACAAAATAAGTAATAAAATGTTTGGATCTTCTTTAATTTTATTTAAATTATGTTACAGAACATTATTCTTTGCAAATTGTCATTTGCATATAATGTGTACTTTTGCAACATGAAGCGGTCTTGAAAGGATTTCCGTAAGCACTGAAAGAACAGTTGCCTTTTACTTAGGCTGTCGATCTCCTATGCTATGAACAATATTCAAAATTTTTTCTTCATCGTGGATTGTACAACGATATCTAAATACAAATGTACCTGCTTCACGAAGTTTCCAATGCAATCATCGAAATATATTAGTAGACGAGTGCTGCCTGTATGGGTATCATATTTTTAAATTACACACATTATTCTGAGTCAACGTTGCCATATGTACTTAAACTTAAAAAGCTGTTAGAGAAATGTAAAATAAAGCAAAATATTGGTATAAAATGATTAATTACACCACTGTAGTGTTGTTTCAAAGAATTCGAAATATTTTTTGTCACACATTTTCAACATTGACGGTCTCGCTTGCCTTAACGACTAGCGATACATTTCAATATTAGGGTTATTGACTCAGAATTATTCATAAAATCATTCTATCTGATGATTATCAGTGAATTTCTGACCACACTATAAAGGGCGTTTCAAAATGCGCGGTTATAACACAGGAACTGAAGCCATTAGATGATTTTAAACGTCGTTCATTTGTCAATTTCTTCAATGAACAACCAGCTGATTTTTCTCAAATATAATGTTTTCCGATGCGGCACATTTTGAACTTGGTGGCTATGTTAATAAACAAAATTGCCGTATCTGGGGTGAGGAAAATCCATGAATTATTCATGTGAAACCTACGCATCCTAAACGAGTTACTGTTTGGTGTGCATTATGGTCAGGTAGTGTAATTGGACCTTACTTCTTTAAAAATTCTGCTGGTAAAGCTGTAACTGTCAATGGTGATCGATATCGTGGGATAATCGAATTTTTGTGGCCTGAATTAATTAATATTAATCTAGAGAATATGTGGTTTCAACAGGATGGTGCTGCACCTCACTTTGCACACGAATCAACTGATTTATTGAGAGAAAAATTTCCAGGACGTGTAAACTCAAAAAAGGGTGATGTTAATTGGCCACCAAGATCATGTGATTTAACACCGTTAGACTATTCTTTGGGGTTATGTGAAAAGTCAGGTTTATAAAAACAATCAACAATCAATTTCTGCTTTGAAGGATGAAATTATTCGTGTCATTGGTGAGAGCCTCAATTATGTCACAATGTCATTGAAAATTTTAACAAAAGAGTGGACGTTCGTGGAGATGCAAGAGGAGGCCATTTGGCAGATATTATTTTTGGCATATAAATGTCAACAGTGATACTTCAATTACCAACAAAAAGTTTTTGAAAGTGAATGCGAATTATGTGATTTATTTATTCTTAAAAAAAACGCGAAATTTGAAACACCTTTTGTATACTGTTACATGCTTATTTCATCTTTTATTCATATTTTGTGAATCCCACTGTATATTGTATTTCACACATTGCATGTCATCGAAATTAATTGATTCATTGATATTACTGACGCCATCTAGAATGTGTTAACGAAGAATTGTTCTACATGTTGGCATATTACATCCTGTTTTGGTTGTATCGAACTTTCCCAAGCGGATTGGTTTAACAGAAATGGAGGATTTCTCCAAAAGAGATAATATTGTATATCGTTAAATATTTCAGTATCTACGGAAGTTTGATTACTTTTGCTAATAGTAATATCCTCATTCACATTGAAATTAAGAATATTATTTTTCCTAAGTTTGCATAATAATTTGCTCCGTCCGAAGTTATTCACTTCGAGAATTATTAATTATAGCTTGAAAAGTAACAATCTGTTCTCGAAGTTCAACAATAGAGACCTTCAAACTGTTCAGATCATGCATGCGCGATAAGTCCAGGAAATCCCAGCCTTGGTATTAATACGGCAAGCTTCCGCTGCGGAAAGCTGCATGCACGCACAACTAAATCCTTTTTTATGAATACAACATGAAATTATTTAATGTGGTTCAAATGGTTGACTGCAACATATACACTTTAAACGATCCATGACGTTTAAAAAGAAGAAAACGAAAGAGAAGGTAAATAAAAGAATCGATTGGAATACAAACTTCATCCTAGCACTGCCCGTCGCAGAGACTTTAAATATCTGAGGTGCAGAAAAGGTAGAAAGCAACAAAAGGGTACAGCTACAGAAACAATAGGAAAGAATCCCACAAATAAATAAATAACGGGTTCAATGAACCTATTTACTAAAGAAACACTTATAGAAAAAAGAAATGCAAAAGAAACAACACAAAAAGTTTCACAACGTATAATGTATATAATGCCATAAAGCTTACCTTGTCCATTATACTTTTATTATCCAATATATAATAGACACATGCGTAATAGTAGATAGCACACACACACAAAATAGTTTTACAACGATACAAAATAATACATTTAATTATAGGTAGTACAGGTAGCAGAATCACAAAAAGAATAAACTTTTATTAGTTTATTGATGTATGTATGTACATATATGTATAACCTATACCTTTCTGTTATTGAATTGACATTTCCTATACTCCACTACAAGTAGATGGTTGGGATGTTGAATGCTTTATTTGTATTTAAAATTAACCTGGAATTTAGTGTTGCCGCTTAATATTGTAATGTCAGGTTTTTTAATAAGGACTTAACAATTTTGTATTTAAATAAAACACAGAATAATTGAGATATTGGACTGAAATTTATTCCAAGTTCAGTACACATATTACATTTAACTATGGAATTCGATCCCGTTCGTATGACCATCGCGAGCACGTTTGCAGCAATCGATTCTTGGGAGCCAATTTTCCACCACTCTTTCAGACATATCGGCCGAACATTGGCAATTTCGCGTTCAATATTGTCCCTCAGTCATCTAACGATGTTAGCTTGTTGGCATAAATCAACAACTTAACGTAACCCGATAAAAGAAATCCCTCGCATGAGCGAGGTGGCCACTCGACCGGGCCACTTCTCGAGATTACACGGTTACCGAACTTCCCCTTCGATAGATCAACTATTTGACCAGCTGTGTGGCAAGTGCCACACAGCTGGTACGATAGCATGGCACGATAGCGAACTCCATTGACCGTAACGTTGGCAGTTTCGATACTGTCTCTGAACTCCTCTAACGTTGTTTGCTTGTTGGCATAAACCAACTACTTAACATAACCCCATAAAAGAAATCCAACGGTGTTAAATCACATGAGCGATTTACCGAACTTCCTCTTGAGTAAATCAATTGTTTGACCAGTTGTGTGGGATGTGGCACTATATTGTTAGAACTACATATCACTGATGTCAAGTCCATCCAATTCTGGCCAAAAATAGTCTTCCACATGGCACGATAGCGAACTCCATTGACCGTAACACGGCGGTCATTTTCATCGACGAAAAAATATGGTCCAATCCAGACGGTCACTTTTTGTAGTTGTAATAGAATCTCTTAAAGCATATGTGGGTTTATTGTCCAATAATGCATATTTTGCTTATTAACAAAGCCATTTAGCCATCATCGAAAAATCATCATCGCTGAAGATTCGATGTATTTCAGGATTTTCTTCAAACTTTAGCAGAACCCAGCCGGAGAAGTTTTGGCGTTAAATGATCAAGAGGCTTCAGTTCTTGAGCTAATTTGATCTTGTAAAAGTGTAAGCTAAGATGTTTACGCAAAATTCGCCACAATGTGGCTTCAAAGATTCCCACTTCCTGCGAATGGCGTGGAATCAACTGATTTGGTTCATTTTGAACAGCAGCACTTACGGCTGCGATATTTTGGAAACATGCATATCCAATAGTGAATATTTTGACACGAGTTTATCCACTATAGCAGGCATGCCTGTCTGATGAGACGATACTTACGACCGAAAATTGGAATAAGCGCTCTTAAAGTTGCGACCACCGACTCAGAATTGCGGTAATGATTTTTAATAATTTCCAAACGTTCCTCATTCGTGAACTGCACATAATAAATTGTTAACCTTGACTAACGTTCTGACGTTGACAGATCATGAAAAACATTAAAGTGTGCGTTCGTATTAAAAAACAAAATTTTTATGTCAGTATTGGAAAGCCTGTTATTTTGCATCCTTACATGTGCTTTTCTTAAATAGTAGTATTGGAGAAGAATGTCTGTTTTGCATTGATTTTTGACGTTCTTATATAAGTCAGAAAAAGTGTTACTATTATTAATTATCTTAGAAAATTGTTGATTGACTGATTTATTTATTTAGCATTTCTTGTTGCTATTACACACACAAAAATCACATTAAATTAAAAGTATACATCTAAATTCAAAATTTATTGGTACTTAACATTAAAACATTAAAAATTTCTCTTGACATATTCAATTTATTCCATTTTCCAGTTTAATTATATAATAATTTATTCCATTTTTTGTTTCTGAAGGCATTTCTTTAGAAACTTTCAGACCTTTATAAAATACAACATTTTGACAAAAACTTGTTGTTGCCAAAGGCAATTTATAATCGTTGGCGTTCCTCAAATTGTATCGTTGGACTTCAACTACATTGACCAGATATCGCTGCATATAGTTTGGCATATTTCCTGTCTTCATTTTAAATATAAATAATAGAGTGTTCATAATGAGTCGTTGGTTGATGCCACTGCAGCCTGTTCAACATATCACTTATATGTGTCATTCTGTTGCATCTCAGAATATACCGCATGCCTTTATTTTGTAATTTTTGTAGTCTTTCTTTCTGTGCTGATTACCTAAGAATAATATCGTGGAATAGTACTCAAAATGCGGTTTTATAATTGTGTTGCAGATAATAGTCACAGTAACAGTTGAAACCCTATAGCGGATTCTTCTCAAAAATGCAATTTTTTTCGATATCTTTTTGCAAACATATTCCAAATACAGTATGAAACTCAAGTCATCGTCCATTATTATATTTTATATATAATATTTTATTTCTTTTACTTTTTCAATATTTTCATTTACAATACATATGTTATAATTTGAATTTCCATTGATCAACATTGCTTTTGTTTTACTCGTGTTTAACTTATTTTTTTTCATTTTAAGATATTTCTCAATTTTTGCTAAGTCTTCATTTATTGGGGGGAATCTACCGAATTGAATGTTTAGAGTGCAATAGACTATATATCGGCCAAACTAAAAGATCGATCGAAACCAGGTATAAAGAACACCTTTCGCACAAAAAATTCAACCGACCGGAAAAATCGGGTATAGCGAGACATGTATTAGAAAATAACCACAGTGTTAATATGGATTGTTTACATTTGATAAAAAACGTGTATAATTATCGAGAACTAGACACGTATGAAAGCATGCACATCTTTAAGAATTTAAACCATGTGGTGAACAATAATGAAACAGGCCCCTTACAATCGTCCCTTTTCTCTCTACTTAATATCAGAGGAGGAACAATATAATAAATCATAGGAAGGCACTTGTCTTGACCGTAACCCCCGTTTTCAATGTAGTGCATGTTAGTTTAAGTAAAAATAATTTTTAAAAATCTTGTGAAACAAACACAGTGTACATCTTGGTTTCGAGCGGTGTGGAGCGCGTACGGAATTTGATTTTCGTACAGTTGCTTTTCGCCGTGTTTTACCAGGTGCGACACTTTGAAATTATCTGCTGATGATGACAACTTGGTTGTCGAAATGCGTATACAGAATTTACAAAAGTTAATGTGGAAAGGGGTTATATATCAACCTTATTGATCAAGTCTTCATTTATGTTATTTACACATTCATCTGGATTTACACCACACGTATAGATGAGTGTATCATCAGCAAACATGCAGAATTTACATTTTTGTAGAATTTTTTCCATGTCATCAACATAAATTAGAAGTTGTCTATAGTCTAAAGGATTCAATAAATTATTTATTATGATATTATTTTAAAAAAGGTATACGCAGTTATTTCAGTCTAATTTAATCAGTGACTGATACAAAATCAAATTAAAACTTGCAAAAATTTGTTAGAAATAGATTAATCTGCGCATTAATTTGTATGGGCATTGAGACATGGCCTACATACACGCACGTTAACGCATTCCAATTTAGCCAGAATACGATGTGGGCAGCGACCGATTGCAATAATGATAAGAATTTGCTGTTGATAGTCGTAATGAACCCGCATTGGACGGGTCCCGTATATATTCACCGCAGTTCGTTACTTATTGCTTTTGTTGTCAGTTGCAGGACCGGACTAGACCATGCGGCGCCTTGAACCACTCTTCGCCGTTTGAAAATCCATTCACTTAGCATGCACAGCACAGATAATGGATCTGGTAAGTGTCCAAATTGCATATCACGAGCGCCTTCCAATTTATACAGTGCCCTTATACAGACAATAACGCTCGAAAATTATGCTGGTGTCGGATAAATAGATTTTTAACATTTCGTATCATGTTTCCTTTTACTTTAATGGTCTGTATAAATAAAACTCTTCTAGAATAATGTTAAGATCATAATAATGCTTTAAAAGTTTTGAAACTATTAATCTGAATACTTGAACTTTCAATAAACAATACACAACGGCCAGTTGCACACTTTCACGAACATGCATATATTATATACAGTACCTGGTAATTAAATTCGTCTACTCGACATTTTTAAAGTTTTAACGAAATTTAAATTACAAATCCTAGTATAAATTTGAACATATATTTACAACAATAGAATATATTCGTATGACCGCTTGAATTCTCTTCGGCGTGTTGTCCATACATAATCTTACGGTGTCTTGCAACTTTTTCTTTTCTTTCTAATCTTTTTAATATTTTCTTTTAAAACGCTTAAATTGGGATTTGGGAACATTCTACCTTTGTCGACTGGACTAAAGTCTGATGATTTACCACACCATGACGAAATCTCGAAAAACATTCTGGACATATTTCACCGAACACACGGAACCCCATCTTGCCTAAACCTATTCATAGAGCTAAGATACATTAAAAAAATTCGATTACTACGCCACAAAATAGAGAAGCTAACTATGTGTTTTCAGTACGATAGTGTAAAAGTAGAGAAAGCTGTTCACTGAAGTTCGTTACATCCTTTGGTGTGAGACTAGGAATGTAAACCTCAAAAGTTTTGAATTACGACAGCTACTCCTACGCGTCTATGGTTTCAGAAATTATGTCCCTAGATAATATGTGTGCGTCACGTGATGCCAATCCAAATTTCTCGTATTCACTTGTAATATTTGCTTTCGCATATTTTGGTTGTACTCACTTTTCTTTTTCTACAATATAGATGAGGAATGATATTATTGTTGGACTTTTTGAATATATAACTTTCTCCATTTACTTTTCTTTACAATTTTAGCTACTTTCCCTCGTTTGTTATATGCAATAAATCCTTCTTGATAATTTTGTTCAGCTGAAATATTCTATCTTCCAAATTCTGCTCCAGACTTTAAAGTCATACAATACCTCACTTTTTGAAATATTTCTACAGCTTCAGTTGTGAATCTTAGGAAGTCTTGTGTATCAGGCAAGGTTCGAATACCACATTCTTAATCTTTGTACAGAAGTTCTTATTAGAACTGCTTTATTTCGGCATCATCACCTGTATATACTCTGCACTTTCCAGGACGTTCTATAGTAGGAAAATCTGGATTGCCTGTATTTCTAGCCCTTTTATCATTAGCCAGTGTACACCAAGTGGAGGCGAGCTAGAGTTGCACCCTAACTAATTGCAACTTCGCTTGTGTACTGGTATTTTCCAGAGACCATAAACGTCACAGCAAATTGAAAACTTTTTGAGTCAAGTCAACTCTTTCTGCGATGTCTATTTGTATGTGCCACGCGCTGCCTCTTAGATAACAAAATTTCTCAACCTTAACAATATTGTTTCCATTTGTTATTAATTTGTTTCCTTTATTTATTATCTTAAACTTCGATTTGATTTTTATCAACTTTTACGTAATCCTACGTTTTTAGCCCTGTTCGCCAACATTGACATTTTTTTCTTTAATGTGTTGTTTATTAAGCATTATGATGTACATATCATCTGTAAATTCAAGTTCTTCCAGTCCATTGAACGTTCCTCATTTTATTATATGCTCATGTCTATTATAAACAGTATTAAGAGCAGTACGTACATCACAGGCAAACCTTCCATAATTTGTAATTTAGGGGAAATTTGATCATGTTTGACTCGTGCTGTTGAGTTCTTAAATAAAGCGTTCTTGTAACTTTTAAAACTTTATCAGCGACTCCAATTTGCAACAATAATATCAGTAGGGCACATTTATATGTAGACTCGAACACTTTTTGCAAGTCAATAAAGTTTTCGTACATTTCTACCTTCGTTTCAGATATTTGTTCAAAGATTATTCTATATTCTAGTCATCCAGACTTCTTCCGCTTGCCATATGTTACTTGTAAATGCGTAGACCATACCAACATTAATACCCACAGTATATTACAAAATTTCTCCAAGCCTCCAGGGAGGTAATCTCCAGAAATAAAGCAGCGAAACGAAACTATTCGGACGCAATGTATAAAATTTCAAACGGAATGCAGGCAGACTATAACAGTTGTTGTACCATCGCATTTTCTTCAAGCATACATTTGTAATATACATTTATGCACATATACACATAGAGTTCATACATTATGTATACTCTGATACTTTCAGAACAGTCGGAGGTCGGCATTTAACATCTCGCTTTATGCAAAAGAGGTAATAAAATAATTTCATCCGAAGGTGTGATATGTATGAATCTATTTTAATAATACATAACCGGTACCAATATCGTGATGTATTCGTGCATTTTATGGTCAGTTTCTCGCTTATGTATAAGACTTAATCGTCTCTTTCTTGTAAAACTTAATTAATAATAAAATGTACAGTTCATAATTCTCCACATACGAGGGAGCGTTTTTATATTCGCGGAATGGGGGACAAGGGGTGGAAATAAAAAAACCAAATTATTTTTCTTTTTCAATATATTCACCTGCAAGACGGATACATTTTTCACATCTTTCAATTAATTTATTTATACCCTCATAAAAAAATGATTTCTCTTTATCTGCAAAATACGCCGAAACTGCCTCCTTGACTTCATCATCGGCAGTAAATTTTTTACCCCGCAGCTCTTTTTTCATTTTCGGAAACAGGTAATAATCACCTTATGCAGGGCAGCTAACGCAACGCGGCTCTTGTGGACGGGCGCGTTGTCGTGCAAAAGCAGAACACCTATTGTCAATTTTCCCCGTCTTTTCTCTTTAATGGCTTCTTTTAGTCGCTCTAATATTGAAACGTAATATTCTCCGGTTATAGAAACACCTTTATCTTTATAATCAATCAATAATATTCCCTCCGAGTCCCAAAATACCGTTGCCATGAGATTCCCAGCTGAATGTGACACTTTAAATTTCTTGGGAGGTGCTGTGCCCTTTTTATGCCACTGCATGGAGTCTTGTTTGAACTCAGGTTCATAATGATGAACCCAAGTTTCGTCTCCAGTAACAATTCCACTCAATACACCATCTTTGTCTTCATTACAGAGGACCAAAAATGCACGCGAACACTCTACGCGCTGTTGTTTTTGCGGCGGCGTGAGCATTCTCGGCACCCATCTTGCGCTGACCTTAGACATGCCGAGATGATCATGTAGGATTTTAAAAATTGTTGTATCGGATACTCCAACCATTTCTGCGAGTTGTTTCTTCTTTAGTCGAGCACCTTCGAGTACAATTTGTTCAACTTTTTGGATAAGTGCTGGCGTGGTCACCTCAATGCTCCTGCCCGGCCTCGGGTCGTCTTCAAGGGATTCCCTTCCTTGTTTAAATAAACTATGCCACTTGTACACCATGGTTTTTCCTGGACAAGAGTCGCCGTAAACCAATGACATCTCATTCATTATGGTCGCGACTGATTTTCCTTGCCTGGTAAGGAACTTTATAACGGCACGATATTCGATTTTTCCATATTTCACTTTTCACTCCTGATTATGTTACTTGGTTGACGATAGCTCAAAGACTAACTGTCTAATAACAATGAAACTTCGTATTTATACTAATCATGAGTCGCTGCACAGGCTACGCCCCCAATGCGCCTACTCACCCCTCTACAACCCGCTCATTCCGCGAATATAAAAACGCTCCCTCGTATCTCAATTCTGTTTTTTTTGTTAATAAATGTTGTACATCAAAATAAAATTTTGTTATCAACAATCTGTAATCTGTAAATGTATTATACAATTTCTCAGAAGGGAGGTCTTAGTTGATATAAATACATTGGTATTTATATAATTTAATTTTCCCTTAATGTATTATTAAAGTTCTCAGGAAGGTTCTAATTATGCAAGGGGTGGAAATGCATTATATTGTATGTATATTTTTAAGAGGGTGTAATAACTGTTTATTTTATGTATAGTTCTTTATCTTTTATATACACTTATTGTATATATTATGTACATTATCTCAGAAGTATGTTCGAACGTGGTTTGTTCAAAAGAAAAGGTGAATTTTGAATTTTTTTGAAAAGTATTTATTTATTCATCAATATCCATTTTGTCCCCTTCAAAGTACTCCCCCTCAGATACAATGCACTTATGCCAGCGCTTCTTCCAATCCTCGAAGCACTTCTGAAATGTGCTTTTCGGTATGGCCATCAGCTCGTTCTTCGATTCTCATCAATTATGGCAAAACGCTTTCCTTTCATTGGTCTCTTCAGTTTTGGGAATAGGAAAAAGTCGCAGAGAGCGAAATCTGGCGATTAAGTGTTTGAGGCATGATTAGGGTGTTGTTTTTTGGCCAAAAATTCACGAACAAGTATTGATGTGTGAGCTGGTGCATTATCGTGATGCAGAATCCATGATTTTTTTTCCACAATTCCGATCATTTGAGCCGTATTGCTTCACGCAAACGTTGCATAACTTCCTTGTAGTATTCCTTATTAACTGTACGACCTATTGGCAAGAACTCATGATGCACCACGCCATTGTAATCGAAGAAAATAGTGGGCAGAACCTTCGCATTTGATCGAACTTGGCGTGCATTTTCTCGGCCTTCTGTAAAGCGCTTGTTCCACTTATAAACACTTTTTTGAGACAAAGTGGACTCGCCGAATACCACAGTCAACATTTCAAGTGCCTTGGAGCACTTCGTTTCATTTTTAACGCAAAATTTAATACATATTCTTTAATCGATTTCTTCCAAAAGTTAAAAATCGAAGAACACACACAAACGTGACTAACCTTTTCAGTTGTCAACAACAAGCTACTAATCCAAATTGGCTGATAATGCCAACATATGACTAACACATGTGTACTAACATAACAAAAAAAAATTTCGACAATCGAATGTACACAGCGCGCGAAAATTCAAAATTCACCTTTCCTTTTGAACAAACCAAGTATTTTCTTAACCTATTTCTAGAAAAGCTTTATTGATACAAAGGACATGAATGCATTGTATTGTCGGAATGCACTTATATTTCTTTTCATTATATATAAATTTTCCCATTTTTATATTATCGGTAAAATTTGAAAAGGGTTTCTATTTTATAATCCTTTAAGTATACTTTAATATAGATTTTTATGTTCAGTTATTATATCTATTAATCTACATTGTCCGGGTTTATGATGTGCACTTATAAATAATAACTCAGATGGGCGAAAGAGGATATTCCCTTTGTCTATAGAGTAAGTAATAGAAGGAATTGGTATTTATGCAAATTGGAATTTTAATCAGAAGGGAAAGAGAAACCTAATAGCTCAGAGAGAAGCCCAAAAGTTCAAAAAAACTTAGAGGACTTAAAAGTTATAAAGTTGAGAAATATGTATAATACATAATAATGGCCAATATTTCGATACTTTTTCAATTTAGGCAGATCGTAAATTACGCAAGTCTTTTTTTTCTATAATACACTGTTAACGAGACGCGATCCAGATGTTCCCGGATTGGACCCAAAATAGTACCACGCGCACCGTTAAATTATGGAAGGTATATATATGTCTATAGAGTGTGTGACAAGTTTAACGTGATCGGCGCAGTTTTGCGATTGCGTGAAGTGGTAAGGACGAAAAACATGAGCAAAGCTCGCTCATTAAATTTTGTTTTAAGCTAGGAAAAACAGCTACTGAAACATATGCAATGATTCAGTAAGCATTCAGTAAACAATCGATGAGTCTAACTACAATTTTTAAGTGGTTTGTGCATTTTAAGACCGGTGAAACGTCCATTAATGACGACGAAACGAGCAAAGAGACCTTCGACGTCTATCACACCCGAAAACATGGCAACAGTGTAACGGCTCATTCATGAAGATCGTCGTCGGATTATTCTTGACATTTGAGATCAAGTTGAAATCGACTATGGTGCGTGTCAACGAATTATGACTGAAGAATTGGACGTTCACCGGATTGCCGTGAAATCTGTTCCCAGTCTTTTGACTTGCAATCAAAAACAGAAACGTACTGCTACTTGTGTTGCGCTTAAACAACTTGCTGTCAAGAATACTTCATCACACTTGTCACAAGTGATTGGTGGCGACGAGAGCTGAATTTATGGTGACAACAGTCAAGTCAGTGGAAGACTCTGAACTCTGAAGAGCATGCTCATTGTTCTTTTTTTTTGACATAAAAGGCATAGTGCAGAAACAGTTCATACCAACTAGCCAAGCGATCAATTCCGATTTCTATTGCAACGTTTCGAGGTGGTTCCGCAAGAATATCAGTCTCGAACTTTAGTAAGCAAAAAATTGGTCGCTGCATCACGACAATGCGCCATCTCACCGTTCGTTTTTCACACAAGCTTTCTTGACGAAAATGACAACGACTACCGTTCTCCACCCTACCCCCATTCGTTAAATCTATCTCCCTGTGGCTTCGATCTCATCCTGAAAATTAAACTGTAGTTAAATAGCAAACGTTTTGATAGCATTTAACAAATTTAAGAAAAATCGCAAGCACTACTCAACCTATTCACAGGAAACGACTTCCTGAATAACTTCCAGAACTGGGAAAAACGCTGGGACTAGTACATAGCTGTGGAAGGGAACTACTTCGTAGGTAACAGCAACCACCAGAAATAAAAGTTAAGTTTCGAATTTTTATAGCGTTAACGCGGGAACATCTGGATTGCTCCTCGTACATCATTGATTATGAAAGGATTACGTAATTGCAATTTGATAATATTTGCGAAATACGCACTTAAAAAACTTGATCGAAAATCCAATTTACAACAAATTTAAAACATAAACTTCTCCATGCATAAGCAGAAAGGTTCTAGCGAACGTTAGTTATGCGAGAGAAAGGAAGGCAAGCATTCGATCACGAAGGAAACATGTGCATTCATTCAAAGCTGTCGTACTAAGAATTACAATAATTAATGGCTAACCAATCAAAAATAAAAATTCTCAAGGAATTAATTATACAGCTGGCAATTATCACCATATCAATTAACTCCATCTATGCTTAAGAAAACGAGCAACTACATGTATGTGTGTGTAACGTATTTGAAAATACATAATTGGGAATAAGGTAAAAGAGCTATGCATTAGATTAGTATAAAAACGTTTGAAATTTTTGTAAAAATATGTACAAACATAGGTGGCATAAGAAAATAGTATACATAATTTTTAACTTAGGATACATTCTCCTCGAGTTAATTTAACTAAATAAAAACGAAATAACACTCAACCTGTGTTTATTGTTAATGGATACATTTTATCTAGTTTTGTAACATGAAAGAAATTCAAACATTATGGAAAATAATGCAGACAAAATATGTGGAAATGTAGATAAAAAAAGAATCCACAATGTAAAAAATTGAATTTCCGGTTTATGACTCGAAAAGCATAGAAAACATAGATCAAAAATCAGTAGAATGTGCTCAATAGACACGTTTTTATAGATAATCAGAATTTGGCGGAAGGAAGAAAGGAGATTTCGAAAACGCCCATAAAATAATTTCATAATTTATCAAGCACGTACTTAATTCAATATTCTCTTTTATTATAGAGGAGATTAAACTAAATTTTTGGCTCTTATTTATAAGCTATGTCTAAATTTAACGTGAAGATATCACATGCAGTTAGAGCGCTAGACAGATGTATCCCGAAAAGATGACAGTTCAAACCTCTTTACGGGCGGGCGAGATTTTTAAATCGTTTCTTATCTTAGATATGGTTAGTACCTTTCTCATTACCCTTCAGTATTTAGTAAGAATAATCAGCACAGTTTTTTCTCTTGCGGAAGTTAAAAGGGTAGTTAACACAATATTGTCTTTTATTATAGAGGGTATTAAACTTAATTGTTGGCACTCACTTACGAGTTTTACCTAAATTTAACACCAGGATAGAGGGTGTGGTAAGAGCGCTGAACTTCAGATATTTATCTAAAGAAGTCGACAGTTCGAACCTCTTTTCCGGCGGTGCGATTTTTAAATCGTTTCGCGTCTTGGATCTGGTTAATATATTTCCCATTACACTTCAATATTTATTAAGAATAATCAACACAGTTTCCTCTCTTACGGCGATTAAAAGAGTAATTAAGTATCAGGTTATTAATTGCGTAAGCACTGCTAGGATTGTAATGGTAGAGCGATCAGGTAAAAATCCATGCCGAGGGGGAAACACAAAAGGTTTAATGTGAACTATAATGAGGTTGTAAAACAGTTGTTCAAATTTTTTGCAGAATTTGAGAGAATCGCAATCGATCGACTCAACTATTAGATATTAATAGTTGAATTTAGAATTCTAGCACATTTTCAGATAGTAGGGAATATAGTAGACCATAGATAAATTGAACTAGATTAAGTCTAAACACATTTATTTTCAAAAACGTGTTATTCTGTCACCAATATCAATATTGTGTGTTCTTCGATGTGATATCGCTAACTTGCCAGTCCAATGATTTATGTTTTTAAATGGCAACAATCTATAAAAAGCAGTTACCTATTTTCGTATCTTTGTCACTCTTTGTCGATAGCGCTTTATTTGTTTTATTTAAAATTGTAAAAGAAATATACAATAAAACTATTTTTAAATTTTGTTTAAGAAATAGCTTGTCTGTAAGCGTTACGCCACTGAAAAATCTTTTTAATAATTTTATAGCTAAGTCTAAAGAATTACCTATTATGTATATCTACTTGCATACATTTCATCATTTAACATTAATGAACACATAATATTTGATTGAACCTCGTATAAACAAAACGTCGAAATGTTAACTGAACTTTAAAAGCCTAAAGACCTAAGTCTACCTACATAGACCGCGATATATTCAGTAGGTAAAATAATATATTAAAACCCAAACCAGTACATTAACATTGAGTTCGCAGTGCACGTCACTGGCTTTCCTATAAAATCACCCATTTCAATTAAGTTTTAGTACAGACTGAAGATGCGAAACAGCTTTAGGTTATTTTTTCCTATTATTTCGAAAAGGTGGTGTTCATTTCTATATTTTCCATTTATTTAATTCGATAGATTATTTTATCCTTCATTTACCCACATTAGTTCTATAGAATCATAGAAACAAGAAACATTTTCTAAGCCATCTAGATTTCAGTTGCGATCAAATATTAAACGGCATTTCGGCGTTCTGTAATCAAGCAGGCTCTCGCGAATCAGTTGTTTTTCAAATACCTATTTTCGTATCTTTGTCACTCTTTGTCGATAGCGCTTTATTTGTTTTATTTAAAATTGTAAAAGAAATATACAATAAAACTATTTTTAAATTTTGTTTAAGAAATAGCTTGTCTGTAAACGTTACGCCACTGAAAAATCTTTTTAGTAATTTTATTGCTAAGCCTCAAGAACTACCTATTATGTATATCTACTTGCATACATTTCATCATTTAACATTAATGAACACATAATATTTGATTGAACCTCGTATAAACAAAACGTCGAAAACAAATCTTTTCCCGCCTGTTGCCCTTTTTCCGATCAATTTTATCACCAGATCGTTTTCTTTCGTACCTCCATTCTATCCCTTCGTAACTTCGCACCTCTTCAAAGATTTACACGTTTAATTTTCTCCCGCTTGATCACCTCGTCAACACTCACGCCCATCTCGGGCTTTATGTATATTGTTTTCTTTTTCGTTTTCTTTGTTTAGTTTTTCCGATGTTTTCGATATATATATTTACACATATACCACCTAAAACCAAAATATACACATTATACAACCCGCCCCATCCGACGTCGTAAGTTATTTACCGGCCTCCGGAGCCGGTTTTAATTGGACTACGGGGGCCAATACACGATCCGCAGCGGCCCGGAAATAAATACACACACACATTCACGAACACTCGCACGTGTGTAAGCTGCAACCCATCCGTCAACGTGTCAAACTTTACCGATGTATTAAGCCGGAACCACCCCATCCGAGCCCTCATCCATGTAATATCAAAAAGTTTCTTAATAACATCACTGTAGATATTGCGATGGTTTGCTTGAAAGTTTTAATTTTTCTTCTGCTTCGGGGGATGCTCGACCTGGGTCCCTCTTGCCCCCCTCTCCTCTAACCGTTCTATCGCGGTACGTACATATATAGGCGACGTGGCGTTGAATTCTTTCGTTAATTAATTTTTTTGCCGCAGGTGTAATTAATTTTAGTGGATGCCCTAGTGCTCGTATTGCGTGAAAAGTTATTATTAGTATTAATGTAAAAACATATATATTAAATATGATCCTTTGTCGTAATTCATTAGGGCGCCCTTTGTCTATTTAATTAAAATAATAAAATAATAATTATCTTTTTAATTAGTGACATATTGTAAAATATACGTCAGGCTTGGCTCCTCGACTCCCAAATACTTTTTTAGATTATGATCAAATAAACTAAACTAGAGTATAACGCTTAAATTTCTTTGTTGAGTGTAAGAGTGTAAAACAAATTTATTGCTTTATTGAAATAAAACTTATTAAATACTAGGTTAATCAAATGTTTTTAAAAAAAAAATTTTTCTTTTTTTTTTAAAATTTAATATCCCAATCAATTTACAATCTATTCACATTCACGGAACAATAAGTAAATATTCTTAACTAACCATTTAGACGTGTAAGAAACTAACCCAGTGGTTATTTCCTATTGAGTCATAATTACAATACAACTATTGGGTTGGCAACTAAGTACTTTCGGTTTTGTAGTATAAAATAAAACACTTTTTTTTAAACAAAGAATAGTTTTTAATCAATTATATATTTTCCATTTCGCTCAATGACCTTTTTCCATCTTTCTTTCAGCTGCATGATTCCGCGCTCATAAAATTTCTGGTCCTTATCAGCAAAAAACTGAACCATGTGCGAGTGAAGGTCATCGTTATTTGTGAAAGTTTTACCATTCAAAGAATTCTGCAAACTTCGAAATAAATGGCAATCAGATGGCGCTAGATCAGGGCTGTATGGGGGATGTGGCATCACTTCCCAGCCAAGCTCCAATAGTTTCCCACGAGTTGCCAAAGATGTGTGAGGCCTTGCATTATCTTGGTGGAAAACTACACCTTTCCGATTTGACAATTCTGGCCGTTTTTCTTTGATTCCTTCATCCAGTTTTATTAATTGTTGACAGTAAACATCAGAATTGATCGTTTGGTTCCTTGGTAGCAGCTCAAAAAACACAACACCTTTGTAATCCCACCAAACGGACAGCATGATCTTTTTTGGATGCAATTCAGCTTTCGATGTGGTTTGAGCTGGTTTATCGTGTTTGCTCCATGATCGTTTTCGAACTATGTTACTGTACAGGACCCATTTTTCATCACCAGTGATGATTCTTTTTAAGAAAGACGCGGTTTCATTTCGTCTAAGGTGCATATCGCAAAAGTTGATTCATTGTGTTAAATGAATTTCTTTCAATTTGTGAGGTACCCAAATATCAAGCTTCTTAACAAGCCCAAGACATTTTAAATATTTTTCAATTGTTGTGTGCGATACATGTAGTCTCTCCGCAACCTCTCGAACAGTTATATGACGATCCTCTTCAATTATGTCTTTGATTTGGTCATCATCAACTTCAGTAGACCGACCAGAACGTTGCTCATCTTTGAGGGAAAAATCTCCAGAACGGAATTTTTTATACCAATTCTGACACGTGCGCTCTGTTAAGCAATTAGCACCATAAACTTCACGTATCTTTTTGTGAGCCGCAGCAGCTTTCTTTCCTTTACGGAAATAAAATAGTAAAATATGTCGAAAATGTTCATTTCTGCACTCCATTTAAAATTAACCCACAACTAATAGCTTTAATAAAAATCACGCACTACTTGCTTCTGAAGTTAATGTGACTAGTATCACGCGACAAATGGTAAAGTACAGCACTAACATACGTTATACAAAAAATAAAGCAACGCTCTCTATCAGTAAAAACCGAAAGTACTTAGTTGTCAACCCAATAACTAACCATTTAGACGTGTAGGAAACTAACCGAGTGGTTATTTTCCATTGAGTCATAGTTACAATACAACTATTTACAATTTCGGATAACACAAGTATTAACATATTTACATTACAATTACGTATATCACTAATGAAAGACAAGAACATAACAATGCGCAAGATTAAAGTCTAACAATTCTAGTTTGAGGGGCACTATTTTGGAATCTATAAACTAAATCGTAAGGAGTGTACCGTTTAAGTCTGCACCTTACAATACGTTGCAGTGCTAGGTTTTTAGAAAGATTATTTGGGCGTATTACGAGTCTGTTCATATCATTCTCACTTATGTTCTTAATTTCTTGTTTAACCGAAGTTACATTCAAAAAGCGAGCAATTGAACTACTTGAAACGAACCATGGAGCGCCGCTGGCTACTCGAAGAGTTTTTACTTGAAATCTCTAGAGAATTTCGATATTCGAATTTGATGCAGAACCCCAGAGTTGAGCTCCATACGTCCAAATTGGCTTGAGGATAAATCTGTACACCAAGATCTTGTTTTCAAGGGATAACTTGGATCTGTGACCAATAATCTAATAGATTTTATGTAGTATGAGACCCAACTGCTTCCTTTTAGCAAAGATGTGTTAGAAAACTGAAAAGAACGCTTGATTGTGTAATTAATTTTAGTGGATGCCCTTATACACGTATTGCGTGAAAAGTTATGGTTAGTATTAATGTAAATATGTACATATATTACATATGAACCTAAATAAAGGGTCTTCCAATAAGGGGTTTCATTTTGATATGTAAAGAAAACGAGTATTTCTTAGTGAAATCATCGGATGTTTATTTAACTGTAAAGAGGAGGGTACACCATTAATAATGGAAAACAATATCAGCCAAATGGCCGCCACGGTTACGCTTGCAGAACCATATTCTTTTCAAGAAATTTTCCATCACTAATTCGCACATTTGCGACTGGCTGTCTGTCCTTGATAACTTCACGAATTCCATCTTTGAGTTCTTTTATCGATTGTGGGCCAGTGGCATAGCCCCAAAGGAAAAAGTCTGGAAGTGTTAAATCACATGATCTCGGTAGCCTCTTCGAGAAATCACACGGTCAAGAAACTTTTCACGCTAAAGAGCGATGGTATCGTTACTTGTGTGGCACGTAGCACCGTCTTGAAAATAAATGTCGTCCACATCAATATCTTCCAATTCCGGTCATACAAAATCAGTAAAATTTGCTGCAGCCTCGTTTTCGACCATAATTTTTGGGTTTTCCGAGCCACACATGCGACAATTCTGCTTGTTAACGTGTCCTCCGAAGTGAAAATAGGCCTCATCACTCAAGATGATTTTTCGATGAAATTCCAGATCAGTTTAATGTACTTCAAGGACCCAATCAGCAAAGACACGACGCTGTTGATGGTCGATAGGCGTCAGTTCTTATGTTAACTGAACTTTAAAAGCCTAAAGACCTAAGTCTACCTACATAGACCACGATATATTCAGTAGGTAAAATAATATATTAAAACCCAAACCAGTACATTAACATTGAGTTCGCAGTGCACGTCACTGGCTTTCCTATAAAATCACCCATTTCAATTAAGTTTTAGTACAGCCTGAAGATGCGAAACAGCTTTAGGTTATTTTTTCCTAATATTTCGAAAAGGTGGTGTTCATTTCTATATTTTCCATTTATTTAATTCGATAGATTATTTTATCCTTCATTTACCTACATTAGTTCTGTAGAATCATAGAAACAAGAAACATTTTCTAAGCCATCTAGATTTCAGTTGCGATCAAATATTAAACGGCATTTCGGCGTTCTGTAATCAAGCAGGCTCTCGCGAATCAGTTGTTTTTCAAAATTGTCACAGAAATTGATCATCCAGAAAGAGTCTCGTCTGATCTTCTGCTCCTATATCCCTAACTCAATTTTTAATGGTGGCATATGAGGAACATTTATTATCTAAGATTTCTGTCATACCGCCAACATTTTCTTCGGTTGTTTAACCATATATGGTACAAAAGTGAATACTTAATAACTAGCCTAAACCCGATATTGTCAAAACCTAGCTTTTTCCCACATATGCTGTCAAACTATCTACATCGACAAGTAAGTCGTCTTCCAACATTGTTGTGTGTGCTCATATATAATAATATTTTATAATATAAATGTATACGTAAATTCCCTAATTAGCAAAATATGGGCCTTTTTTGGGTTCGTAGCGCATGCCACTGGCTTTCCAACAAAATCACCCACTTCAATTAACTTTTACTACAGACCGACGATGTGGAAAAGCTTTAGATTCTTTTTTCCTATTATCTAGAAAAGGTGGTGTTCGTTTCTATATTTCCATTTATTTAATTCGATAGATTATTTTTTCCCTCATTTACCCACGTTAGTTCTATAGAATTGGGAGAAGCAAGAAACAATTTCTAAGCCATCCGGATTTCAGTCCCGATCAAATATTAAACGGCATCTCGGCATTCTCTAATCAAGCAGGTTCTCGCGGCAAATAGGTTCACATTATCCGGACGCAGACGGAGGGCACGGAAATTAACAATAACAATTAAGGTAACCACCTACGTGACTGCGCGGATCATATTAAATTTATCGAAATAATTATCTTGCGCCGGGGCGAGCATGATTACGTTACGTCTCCCTTTTGCCGTTAGTACGTAAATTCCATCCGTGTGTTAGGGGTTTTGGTACTGCTATCCTCGACTCCCCGGTCTGATCTCATATCCGGTCGAATCTTAAGTAAACTGTCTGTAAGCGGCTTGCATTAATTAATAAGGAGAACTGCTAATTGCGCTGGGACCAAATTACGTACATATCTAGTAGTTCCTACACGCTTTGCTAAGATCCCCCCCTAACCGCCTTACATTCCGTCTAACGTACTATCGCAACGATATAATGTTAATGTACGATACAATAGCGCCTACTTAAATTTTTATGAATTATTGTTCGTAGAGAAAATTTATGAAAACAATTATAGGAAATACAAGGTGATGCATAATTAATTCTCCCATGAGAAGCTGCTACAATTTTCCCTTATTTGACATAAGAATTTGCTTATAAATTGTAAGATAGGCACAAGGGAAATTTATTATGAATCAGTATTCGCCTATGCAACGCTCTGAAATTGTCAAAAATTTGTATAACAAACATTCGTCGGTTACCTTCGACCAACGAGAGTTTCGTAAAAAATATGGCGGACGTTCTGTCATAGTCACAGTCATTTATTCATCTACAGAGAATCAATAATACAATCTCATAAATTACAAGCTCAGTGCATGAAAATAAATCAAAAATCAAAAGTTTCTAAATTTACTATATTGTACTATTATTATACTACTATATAGTTATGATATTCTTCTAATGTGTATGGCTGTACACAGTCTGTCTCAAAGAAAACGGAATTTTTTTAAAATAAAAACAAAAGCTGTTTTGGTAAAATTCATTTATTTTATTCAAAATAGTTGCCTCCGGCTTCAAAACAACTTTTCGCACGGTGAATAAACATATCGAATTAAATAAAGTTCATCTTTAGAGATGTCCTCAAGATCGCTGTCGACGCATTTTTAATGGCTTCGAAGTCGGCATAACGCTATCCTTTCATCGGCAAATAGTTTGGGGAATAGAATCAATCAAATCACAGGGGGTCAAATCCGGTGAATACGGTGAATAGTTGATTGTTAAAATACCATTTGCAGTTAGAAAATCAGTGATAAGCGTCGAGCGATGGGATGGTGCATTATCATGTAACAAACACCAGCTACCATTTTCAGGATATTGAGGGCACACATGACGAATACGCGCCAAAAGACGCTTCTTAACACCAAGATAATATACAGCATTCTCTATTTGACTAGTTGGTACAAACTCTTTGTGCACTATGCCTTTCGAATCATAAAACCAAGTCAATATTGTCTTCACTTTTGACTTCTCCAAACAGCTTTTTTTTTGGTCTTTCTTCGCTTGGATACTTCCATTCAGAGCTTTGATGCTTGGTCTCTGGATCATGTTGAAAACATCTTGTCTCATCGCCAATTACAACAACCTGAAGTTTTCGTCTCTTTTTGAGTCTTTAATCTAGTTTGTGCAATATCGAATCTTTTTCAGTACCAAACGCTGTGAGAAAATGCGATGAATTGAATCCTTGGACATATTTAATTCCATTCCCACGTATCGTAATGAGGATTTCGGCTCACAACTGATAAATTAACGCACAAGTTCGATGTTACTTTTCGTAACCACAGATTTTTTTGCACCAGGATGTTCGTCGTTATTTATATCTGTACAACCATCTTTAAATCGTTTATACCACTCATACACAGTCGTACGTAATAAACACGCTTCACCATACACTTGTTTCATCAAATAAAACGTTTTAGTAAACGATTTATCGAGTTCAAAACAGAACTTTATATTTGCTCTTTGTTCAAAATTCATTTTTCGACCAATGCCAAATACACACTGTTTCTTTATACACAATTTCTCTGCTTCTAATGATGCAAATGTCACGATATTTTGATATAGCATTAGTGAAAGATCTACCTTACCGACACATATTTTTCTTAATAGATGGCGCCACTAAGAATCACTATTTAAAAAAGTTTCGTTTTCTCTACGACAGACTGTGTATGTTGCAAAATAGCTTACAAAGTTTATTTGACATTAAACTATAATTTTTCATAGATTCTGTTCTCATGAGCAATTCACTATACAATCTCATACAGGAATAGCAAACTCCACGTTAATGACGATAGCCTATAACAAGGTTACAGATACTTTAGAATGCGTCTAGTATTGTAACTTAATGTCACATTTCTACGCTGAAAATTTTGAATAATTCAGGGACACCTTGCTTGTAAATAGATTTTATAAATGCGTGCTTAAGCTTTTCAGATAATATTCCGCTCTCGAAAGACGTATTTACGATTTCACGTAATGGTTTTTAAATTATTTCTTTGCACGTTTTTATTATGAATATTGACACATCAATTCCAGTGCTAGTTTTGTTTTATAATTCCTTCGATAGTAGACCATAGTTCAGTTACTATAAAGGTCTCAAAGAATAACATAGTTTTTGCATACTTGACGTTATATCACAAATAGAGTACACATTATTTGGATCAGACTTACACAGTCTGTAAGCAGAATTAATAAAATAGCTGTTAAACTTATTTGCACGCTCATTCTAGTGGACGGGCGCGTTGTCGTGCAAAAGCAGAACACCTTTTGTCAATTTTCCCCGTCTTTTCTCTTTAATGGCTTCTTTTAGTCGCTCTAATATTGAAGCGTAATATTCTCCGGTTATAGAAACACCTTTATCTTTATAATCAATCAACAATATTCCTTCCGAGTCCCAAAATACCGTTGCCATGAGTTTCCCAGCTGATTGTGACACTTTAAATTTCTTGGGAGGTGCTGTGCCCTTTTTATGTCACTGCATGGAGTCTTGTTTGGACTCAGGTTCACAATGATGAACCCAAGTTTCGTCTCCAGTAACAATTCCACTCAATACACCATCCTTGTCTTCATTACAGAGGTCCAAAAATGCACGCGAACACTCTACGCGCTGTTGTTTTTGCGGCGGCGTGAGCATTCTCGGCACCCATCTTGCGCTGACCTTAGACATGCCGAGATGATCGTGTAGGATTTTAAAAATTGTTGTATCGGATACTCCAACCATTTCTGCGAGTTGTTTCTTCTTTAGTCGGGCATCTTCGAGTACAATTTGTTCAACTTTTTGGATAAGTGCTGGCGTGGTCACCTCAATGCTCCTGCCCGGCCTCGGGTCGTCTTCAAGGGATTCCCTTCCTTGTTTAAATAAACTATGCCACTTGTACACCATGGTTTTTCCTGGACAAGAGTCGCCGTAAACCAATGACATCTCATTCATTATGGTCGCCACTGATTTTCCTTGCCTGGTAAGGAACTTTATAACGGCACGATATTCGATTTTTTCCATATTTCACTTTTCACTCCTGATTATGTTACTTGGTTGACGATAGCTCAAAGACTAACTGTCTAATAACAATGAAACTTCGTATTTATACTAATCATGAGTCGCTGCACAGGCCACGCCCCCAATGCGCCCACTTACCCCTCTACAACCCGCTCATTCCGCGAATATAAAAACGCTCCCTCGTATAAATATGTATCCAATCAATTACTAGGTGACATTTTGATTCATTTAATCGAAGTTTTAATAGCAAGTATTTTACGACTTTCTTTTAACCGTAATTTATTTGAAACAATATATTTTTTAACGAATTATCTATCTAATTTCTCTTAAAGTTTTTGTAAATATATAGTTTAGAAACCGTTCCACAATATTACTATTTAATTATTGAAAAAGTTTAGGTAACCATTTTAAACGCCTTTCAATGTCGACCTCCCAGAATTCAATATTAATTCTCAATATCTTGATGCTTGGTGACTCTATCTTCAGTCACATTATCGAACCCCCGAATCGGCTTCGAAAACACCGCTATAATCTAACAAGACAATCCCATTATAATGATGGATCAAAATAGCCCCAACGAGTTCAGAAAACTAGTATATATGGTCGGTGGAGGGCACAGGTGTCTTTCACGACCCAGGCTTTGCACGTGCAGTACCATTAATACATATAGAAGTGGAGTACCTACTCACTGCTACCACCGCCACCTTGTCTCTGAAGGCACTACATTCTTTTCTATTCTTTTCACTTCATCCTCGATCTTTGCCTCGCCCGTTTGCTTTTTATTTTCGCTCTTCGTACCGCGTGCCGCATACTGGCGTGCGTTTTTGCGCTCACTTCTACGGGACCGAAATGAAAATAAATCCTTTTGCTAATAGACTGGTACACGAATTCGCTATTATTTTCAAGAAAGAATGATATATATGGTAAACAGAATCAGAAAATGCACTCCAAACGTTGTCGGAATCTTACTCGATATTTATGTTTAAGTGGATATACACTCCACTTCGAAAATTTCGTACATTACTGTTTGCCAAGGTTATCGAAAAGCACTTATTTTAACGAAATACTAAAGTGATTATTACCATAATATTAGGTAAATAGGCGAAAGGGACAGAATGGGTTTTGATAAGTATTCAACCTACCATATAAAACGCCACAATATTTTAAAACAAAATTTTTTCAACGTAATTTCCTTTAAGATCATGAAGTAATTCTATAGTTTTATAAAAATAAAGGTGTTTCAAATTGCGCGGTTTTTTTAAGAATAAATAAAAAATAGATGGCGCACTGAATTTGTCTGGGTATGTGAGCATTTAAAAAGTGTGATGTATGACATTTATAAAAATGGCTTCGTACACGGTACAACAACGTGTTCGAATTGTTGAATTATTTTATGAAAATCAGCGTTCTGTGAAAAGAGTTTTTAGAAAATTACGTGAATTTTATGGTTTACATAATCGTCCATCTGAAAGCACTATTGGTCGAATTATTAAAAAATTTCAAGAGACCGGTTCCGTGGATGATCAAAAAAGTGAAAAATACAGTCGTAGTAGTCGTTCACAAGAAAATATTGAATTGGTTCGTAAAAGTGTTGCTGGAGAGCCTGAAATGTCCACTAGACGACGTTCACAACGACTTTGACTTAGCGGATCAACAACATGGCGTATTTTACACAAGGATTTAGCTCTGAAGGCATATAAGGTTCAAATAACACAGGAACTGAAGCCATTATATCATTTAAAACGTCGTTCATTTGTCAGTTTCATCAATGAACAACCAGCTGATTTTTCTCAAAAAATAATGTTTTCCGATGAGGCCCATTTTGAACTTGGTGGCTATGTTAATAAACAAAATTGCCATATCTGGGGTGAGGAAAATCCACGTATTTTTCATGAGAAACCTATGCATCCTAAACGAGTTACTGTTTGGTGTGTATTGTGCTTAGGTGGTGTAATTGGACCTTACTTCTTTGAAAATGCTGCTGGTGAAGCTGTAACTGTCAATGGTAATCGATATCGTCGGATGATAACCGTCGGATATGTGGTTTCAACAGGATGTCGCTACACCTCACTTTGCACACGAAAAAATTGATTTATTGAGAGAAAAATTTCCTGAACGTGTAGTCTCAAGAAACGGTGATTTTAATTGGCCACCAAGATCATGTGATTTGACACCGTTAGATTATTTTCTTTGGGGTTACGTGAAAAGTCAGGTTTATAAAAACAATCCACAATCAATTTCTGCTTCGAAAGATGAAATTATTCGTGTCATTGGTGAGATAGAGCCTCGATTACGTCAAAATGTCATTGAAAATTTTAACAAAAGAGTGGACGTCTGTGGAACTGCAAGAGGATACCATTTGGCAGATATTATTTTTCGCATATAAATGTCATAACTGATACTTACGATTACCAATAAAAAGTTTTTGAAAGTGAATGCGAATTATGTGTTTTATTTATTCTTAAAAAAACGCGAAATTTGAAACACCTTTTGTATACTGTTACATGCTTATTTCATCTTTTATTCGTATTTTGTGAATCCCACTGTATATTGTATTTCACACATTGCATGTCATCGAAATTAATTGATTCATTGATATTACTGACGCCATCTAGAATGTGTTAACGAAGAATTGTTCTATTCTGTGGAACTGCAAGAGGATACCATTTGGCAGATATTATTTTTCGCATATAAATGTCATAACTGATACTTACGATTACCAATAAAAAGTTTTTGAAAGTGAATGCATATTATGTGTTTTATTTATTATACCTTTATACCCTTTATAATGTTTTTTTTCTAGGAATATATCCTCTTTGAACAACAAAATCCGTTTCCAAACGAAAATTTAAACACAAACGACTTGCATTACAAATTTTTTGATACACAAGAGTGGCCCTAATTCAATTACCAAATAATGTAGTTACGAGGATTAAAATCTTTACTTCATCTTTTATTATGACCATGTGTTTACTATGTTAATGCACTGTATATTAATAATTAAACAGTTTGTACTATCTTTACCATACAGAAGATAATTAATGTCAATTATTCCTGCTTATTGAATATATTATATTAATCCGTATTCCGACTGTTTCTTTGGTATTATAAACGTGTGTTACTTAATGTTGTATACTACAACATAATATATCCTATACAATTGAATAGTATAGACGTATGTATGTGTGTGTATGAATAAGTGCAAGTGTATGTGTATATGTGTACGGATATCTAAACGTTATTGACGTTCCAGATGCACGGCTTCAGAGAGACAAGGATTTAGATTAGACGGATTGGCAGTAATTGAATTTGTAACCAAGTCAAAGTTTACATTATGATAAATGACAATTTACAGCACGGTCGTGAATTATTAGATCTCTATAGGATGTATGCTGAGCCATTAAACTATTAATTAATCGGATTTCTCTTTTCGGTCGAACGTTTCCTCTCTGTTCCTCTCCTAAACAGAAGCCGTGAGATCCGAAACTGCTCCCATGAATAACCTGCCCTTTTAGATTGATCCATTATCATTAGTCTGTCTGTCTACGACAAACATATTACCAAACTGTCACATACTGTTTCATATCTTGTTGTATAGGCGACCTTAGTGATATATACATATATATTGATATCGATTATTTATATGTACATATATAGGGTGTTTTTTTAAGATCTTGAGACCTTAAAATGATAATACAAGACAGAAATACTATTATACTATTATAATCTGGTAGATAGTTTCACGGCATTTATTTTTTAAATATGATTTCCGGCATATGTCCGCCGCGGCTACGAGTTACACGGTCCACTCGATCAGTCCAATTTTTGACTACTTTTTCTAATAAATCTGACCGTATGGCGTCAATGGTGGCTTGAATATTGGCTTCCAATGCTTCAAGAGTTGCTGGTTTGTCGGCATAAACCAATGACTTAACATAGTCCTATAAAAAGTAATCCAGAGGCGTTAAATCGCACGAACGAGGGGGCACTTCTGGAAATAAAGCTGTCACCAAATTGATTTTGCAATAAATCGATTGTTAAGCGCGCTGTATAGCAAGTTGCGCCGTCTTGCTGGTTTTAATTCTAATTTTTTTTGCTTCATCAAGTGTTCCACAATGATCAAGCCTTAGGCCGCTACTCATTTTCATTTGTATCAATGATCTTCGGATCGCAATTGATGACAAAGTTTGAACTTATGTCGATGATTTAAAAAGATTTTCTTCAATTACGTCTATTTCTGATTGTCTAAAGTTGCTACATCATCCTAATATTATTAGCAATTGGTGCGACTCTAATAAAATAATGTTTAATGTTAGTAAATTCAAAATAGTTACGTCATATATTTAATTATTCAGTTCATCAAACTATTTTAAATAGACAAACTAAGGTTAAAGACTAGCACTTAAGCTTTTCTGAACATATTCACTTCATCTATAATTCTACTTTACATTCTCTTAGTTTCATCATCCATTCTTGCAGACGATTAACGAACCCATATACGCTTAGATTGTTATTTTATTCATTTGTGCATTCTAGACTTGAATATAACGCCATTATTTGATACCCACACTATATGTGTACTTACATCTGAAACTTGAGAGAGATCAGAAGACATTTCTGAAATATCTTGCTTATAAAACTAGTGGTTCTAACAATAATTGTCTTTACTGAGGGTACCAAATAATTGATGCATATTCCAATTTTTGACGTACCAAAGTAAAGTAAAATATCTGCAACGTATCTGGATTTATAAACGTTCGAGAAGATCGAATAATGAAACTGAAAAAAAAGAATGCGCATAGTGGAGTTACAAATAGATAGAATTTGGTCAATAAACTACAAGCGCTGATCGAATAGAATACGTCTTTGATTTATGATTGTCTTGAAATATTAAAAAGCAAATAAGAATATCCGAATGGATCGCCTTTGTTGTGTATGAGACACCTACGCATTGGTTGATGCTGATTTGTTAGTACTTACCAGTGATAAACAACATTTGGATCCTTCCGCAAACCTTCGCAATCGTTATTTTTCCGCAAATTTTTACGTCGTCAGCATAGGTTAGGAACCGACAGTCAAGTAATAGCAGAAGATCATTCACGGAAGCATTTAACAACAGCAGACCAAGATTCGACCTATGGGGAACGTCCGAGGAGACGATAAGAGTGAAGGAATACAAGCCATAACTGACATAGTAAGAGCGATTATAAAGATATAGTGCTATTAAATCAGTTTTTGATGAGGCAAACCCGAATGCACTCACTTTAGATATGGTGTCAGTCTTTCACGAACTGATGTACTGGATAATTTCAAGACGATCGTCCTGACATAAGCCCATGTTGCTGCATGAAAATAAGACACCGAATGGAGTTGTATAATCTGTTGTAAAACAAGTGTTCAAAAATCTTACAGCAACTGGACAAAATTTTGATATGTTTATAGTTCAAAGTATCGTATTTGTTTCTTTTTTGTATATGGGTGTAATCTTGCTTATCTTCCAGAGATCTGGAAAAGCAAATGTACAAAGAGCAAAATTATAAATTGCATAGAATAGAAGCTCAATACTCGTTTATAAAACTGACTAATCCATCATGATATGTTGTACAGTGAGTCTTAAAGGGGTTAATCACTATCAGGGTTTTGTTCTCTGGAAAGATTCCAATCTAAAAGTTGTTCAGACTTTTCTCAACAATCGACGTGAATGAGACCGGCCATGATTGATATGTCTCTGAAAAAGTTTTACCAAAGGCTTCAACTATTTTCATATATATCATCACCAAATCTCAAGCTACCGCGGATTCTTGATTATTACTTCCTCTGTCCAGTGAATTGCCAAAATATTTTGGGGTTTTAGACATTTCCATCTCGAGGCCAACTAGATACATCTCATTAGCATTGTCGGTTTCAAATTTCACCAGTTTGGGTACTCCAATAAAATCATTTTTAAAGGTTAACAAGTCTGAGGATTTCCATTTCTTATGATAAAATTCCCTCAGTTTAATTAACTTGATTAGATTTGAACCATACCAAGCAGGAAATCCACGTGACGAAGTATAACAATTTGGATTACTATCTCTTAAAAGGCAAGCTGTATTGTTCAATTTGTTTGATTTCTTATATTTTTGTTGAGCGTTTCTAAAATTACCGCTTTTTTTGTATATAATATTACTTAATCACTAAGGTTGATATATAACCCCTTTCCACATTAACTTTTGCAATTCTCTATACGCATTTCGACAACTAAGTTGTCATCATCAGCAGATAATTGAAAAGTGTCGCATACAGTGTACATCTTGGTTCTCAGCGGTATAGATCGCCTACGGTGTTTGTTTTCGTACAGGTATTTTTCGCCGTGGTTTACCAGGTGCGACACTTTGCAATTATCTGCTGATGATGACAACTTAGTTGTCGAAATGCGTATACAGAATTACAAAAGTTAATGTGGAAAGGGGTTATATATCAACCTTAGTGATTAAGTTAATCAACCACAGGCTCCATCAAATCCAACATAATATTACTCTATTATCAAATAAGAGCTGGATTTCAAATAGAAAATACTAACTACAACTATCGATTTGTATATTAAAGAGTCTGAAAGAAGCAGTTTCTTTATTAAAAAATTTCGTCTACTGTATTTTCCTTTACTATTATTAATACGTCCCTTGTATCATTTTATGTCGTGTCTAAATTATACGAGACTTCTCAAAAGAAAATCAAGTTTTTGTGAAAATATCGAGTTCCATGGATGGTAAAGTGAGAATGCGGCCAAGATGAAGTAAGCACACAAACAACCTAGCGAAGAATAAAGTAAAAGAAAGATAGAACGAAAGAAGTGGGACTAAAAGGGGCAGGATGCCGTCGCAATGTCGTTGTCTCGCACTAGGACGACGCTTAGTCAGCAGGATTGGAGAAACTTTCTCAATGTTTTACGTTATCAAGTTTTATAAATTGGCTTTGAAAGTCAACCTGGTCCTGACCGCACTCCACTTTGCATAAACTACCACATCGATTACCTTCTTTCGTTCGGTTCCGTCTTTTCGCTGTGCCCGCCGCCACATTGTATTTTCAGATAGTATCCAGGCCCGTTTATATTAGAATTTTATATTGCTTCTTCAATTTTATAAGCAAAATAGGGCATACACTCGCATGTTCGCTGATTCTCATTTATTATTTGTCAAGTGTCGGACTAACAATTCTGTGCACTTCATCCGGCTTCGGAATTTATATGGTAAAAATGCCTAGGATGAAAAGAAAATCTGCTATCAGATCTATTTATCGTTTTTAATGTGGGAAAACGTCTGAACTCTATTCATAATTTACTACCAACATGCATGCATTACATTAAACAATAAATGAAGTTAAATTTGCCACTAATATTACCTTAGACACACATATTACCAAAAATTAAACCCGATAATACCAGAGGTCGTGATGGTCTTCCTAATTTCTTGATTAAAGATTGTGCTCAAATAGTATGTGAGCCATTATCAAAGATTTTCAATATGTTAATCAGTTCGTCACTTTTCCCGACTTTTAAGAAAACTATTAACGCCATCTCTTGAATAATATATAATCTGAAAGCTGTATTCCCCTCTACAAGATGATACCGCCATTTTTAGACTCGACCAACGGATTGTCAAGTTATAACGCTCAAAGTGACAGTACCTTTTATCACTTTGTCCCGAAACGTCGCAATGGAGCAATGAACTAATATTAAACTTTGTTTCAATCTCGGTAAAACTTTTATAGAAACATTTGAATTGATGAAAACAGGTGATGATTCTTTATCTCGTTCACGTGTACTCAAATGATATAAGCGATTCCAGACAAGCCGCGATGCTTTGGAAGACGACATAAAGCCAGGTCGACCAAAAAAACAAAAATCGGGATGAGTCGCTGGAAAAAGCGTGTGAAATGATCGCTTGCGATGAGAATTCGTCTGTGAGGTGGGTAGCGGACGAATTATATACGATCGAAGGTATAATTCACGAAATTTTAACAAAAGATTTAAACAAACGAAAAGTCTGTGCAAGATTTGTTTCTCGCACCTCCATTGAACCTCAAGAAATTGCTCGTGTTAAACATTGCAAGGACTTTATTAAAACAGACAGATGGACACTGCCCATTCCAAGAATCGACTCTAACTGATGACTAAACTTGGTGCTTCAAGTATGACCCTCAAACGAAATTCCAAAATGCTACGTCGAAATCTCCAGGCTCTCTAAAATCGAAAGAATTGGGTTTAGAAAACTTACGAGAGAACACCATGTTGATTTAATTTTACGCCGTAACTAGTGAAATTTTGACAGAGTCCAAATGTCACTAGTGAATATTTCTAGGTATTATGGAACGTTTGTGGAAAAGAATCGTTAGAGCGAGGCCTGAATATTGAGCGCTGGGACATTGGTTTTTGTCGCATGATAGTGCACCATCTCAAAGGACATTCGCTGTTCATGAATTTTTGGTGAATAATCAAGTCATCATCCTTGGTATCCACCTGATTTATTTCCGTGTGACTCCTTCCTGTTCCTGAAACTCAAACCGCCACCTAAGAAACGTTTTATGACAATATTACACAAGTCCAAGAAACACAAGTCCAAGAAGCCGTGACGAAGGTCATTGAGGTCGTTCCGATAAACGACATAAAGAAATCTATACCGGCATTTACACATGTCCGAATAACTAAATGATAATCAAATATTTAAATTCTTGTAGAGTATAGAAAAAATATCTTGTACTTTATACGATACATGAATGATAACAGTTTTAATCCACAACATTCACTGAACGCTTCGAAAATAGCCAAAAGAAAAATGCAGCGTCCACGAGCTCGTATTTCTTTCTATTTTCTCCTATTATGACTTCTTTCTCTTTATTGCGTACATCAGATGGGGACGTAATCAAAACAAATACTAAATTGCCTGACAAGTACACCCACTAGTAACAATGTTTTATTCAATTTTTTAATAAAAGATGCTATGTTCTTTGCACACCTTTAACATCTCTGATAAGTTTATCCATTAAATACTGAGTTTCTCTGGACTTATAGAAGAGAAGAGAACGAGACTTATTAAGGTGTACGAAAAAAGAAGATACTTTCAACGATAAAAAACTAGCATCTTTTACCCGAACGTATGAGACGCATAAAATATTTATTTAAACGCTTTTAACAATATTAAGTCCAACCTTGCGACACATCGACATGGATTTTTACCTGGACAATCTACAGTAATGAATTTATTCATCATTAACATAACATTTATTAGCGAACACACAGGCAAAGGTGATGTGATCTACTCCCACTTTCCATGTACGTTTGATACGATTGATCATTAACTCTGCTTCGTAAATTGGACACTTTCCGATTCAGTACATTTTTTCAGAAAGTCATAGTATCGTGTTTATCAAACAGAGTGAATTACGTTTACTGTAAAGGGTTTTAAAGCCAATGAATTTTGAATTATGTTAGTCGTTCTCCAGGATTGAAACTTAGACCCGTTATTGTGTGTACTGTCATGATCATCTTAAGATTCTCACTTACCCAGTTTTGTCCTACACGCTTAGCTAAATTTTATATATCAGAAAGGTACTTTAGAATTAAGCAACAAGATTGTTAGAGTGAATAATCATCATGCCTCCCTCTCACGTCCAATGAATTGAACGAAAAAGCGAGAGTGCATCTGTCTCGCAATATCGGGAACTAAGTTTCCAGAGCGTATAAACAGATGGCATGCATCACGGCTATTTGCCAATTAAAAGAATGTTAAAAGGAATCATTCTATTATTAATAACACCCTATCTACTACATATGTTTCATGGATAGACCAATCATCAGGCAGATTCTGGGTTATTAATAATAGAATTCCTTTTAACATTCTTTTAATTGGCAAATAGCCGTGATGCATGCCATCTGTTTATACGCTCTGGAAACTTAGTTCCCGATATTGCGAGACAGATGCACTCTCGCTTTTTCGTTCAATTCATTGGACGTGAGAGGGAGGCATGATGATTATTCACTATTTTTCTGTGTCGTAATAATATGATAGACGCTATCAAGGAATCGTTCATTAATAACACAGAATCTGCCTGATGATTGGTCTATCCATGAAACATATGTAGTAGATAGGGTGTTATTAATAATAGAATGATTCCTTTTAACATTCTTTTAATTGGCAAATAGCCGTGATGCATGACATCTGTTTATACGCTCTGGAAACTTAGTTCCCGACATTGCGAGACAGATGCATTCTCGCTTTTTCGTTCAATTCATTGGACGTGAGAGGGAGGCATGATGATTATTCACTATTTTTCTGTATCGTAATGATATGATAGACGCTATCAAGGAATCGTTCATTAATAACACAGAATCTGCCTGATGATTGGTCAATCCATGAAACATATGTAGTAGATAGGGTGTTATTAATAATAGAATGATTCCTTTTAACAAGATTGTTAGAAGTTAAAAAAAATCAAAGCAAGAGTACCATAAGATAATATACTAGATCTAGGACTCTACTATACACTAGTGGTATACCTGATATTGAACATGACATAAAGGAATGCCTTTTTGGAAAATGTCATTCGTGTATATTTATCGAAAACTGATTGAAACACAAATTTAACAACACTCTGTATATTTAATCACTAAGGTTGATATATAACCCCTTTCCACATTAACTTTTGTAATTCTGTATACGCATTTCGACAACCAAGTTGTCATCGTCAGCAGATTAACCGCAAAGTGTCGCACCTGGGAAAAATACCTGTACGAAAACACACTCCGTACGCGGTATACACCATTGAGAACCTAGACGTACACTAAATGTTCGTTTCACAAGATTTTTGAAAATTGTTTTACTTAAACTAATATAAATGACATTGGAAAAAAGGGAACACGGACACGACCGATAAGTACCTGCATGTGATTTATTACTGTGTTTCTCTTCTTCGGACATTAAGCAGACCGTAAAGGGTTATCTGCATTGGCCCATTGTCACTATTCATTTACCAGGTGCGACACTTTGCGGTTAATCAACTTGGTTGTCGAAATGCGTATACAGAATTACAAAAGTTAATGTGGAAAGAGGTTATATACCAACCTTAATGATTAAGTTAATCAACTACAGGCTCCATCAAATTCAAACTCTGTATATTTACCAATTTCATGTGAAATATTTTGCAATTATCAGTTGTAATATTTGTATAGTTATAAAAGTAAAATACATAGTGGAATATAGGGAGAAAATCTAAAAACATTTTGATAAAAATATGCCAGGCATTTGTTAATAAATATTTGACCGTATTTAAATATGAGAAAGAATGAATGAAAAGAAAGACTAAAACAAAGTAGGCGAGCGGAGGAAAGAGAGAAATGCGGCTATGGAAGAGTTAGTCCACCAATCCAAAATCAATTTCAATTCCGGGTATCTCCGTTTCACATACATATGCGTATGTTATTTGATTTTCCGTGATATTTATGATTTCATGCGCTTCTGACTGCTAAATCCATCGGGTCGGCTGTCACATGCCCGTTCTCATCTTTCCAGTTAGTCGGGTTATTGTCCCATCCCGCCCAAGTCCGCAGACCGTTCTCCAGAACCCAACAGATCCCCGGATTTCTCGATTCCGCCCGACTATATCCCCCCACGAAAAATACACCAAAAACGAGTATCCATAATACACGTACGAATAGGAAATCACCTTGCATCTCTCGAAAACACTCGGATCTCGCCCCGATAAAATTTGTATAAATTCGTGCGGACCGAGGTGGAGACCGGCAAAACCGGGAACCATAAATCTCTCACTTAAGGATATTGTTTAAGGCACGTGACACATTTAGGCGGTAGATGGCGCGCCTGTCTTTGATCGTAAGTGTACTTGATATTTTCTCCCTCTTTTCGGATGGTTTTCGACACTGTGATCTTGGTGATTCTTGTTGTTCAACGACTAAGTAAAAGAAACCGGCAAAGCTGCGCCCATATGACTGTAGTCATTTCGACGTTCAAGATCGACCCTTGGATATTCAACTAAGATATACGATCGAGGTGAAGATGGTGGGTGGTGTTTAAGTGTTACGAATGTTAAAGTTTCAATTTGCCGAGTTTTATGCTGTATATTCATTTTTTGTGAACACTACTAAAAACGCGAAAATGGAAAATTGTATTAAGCTTTATCTTCTTACTCTTTACATTGCTTTAAAAAACACTTCAAGACGATCCTTTCATATCACATATACAAAATGTATTGCATAAAATAATTACAAAAAACGTAGTAACGTACAACGTTTACAGTGGCTACATTATCATTTTGTCGATAAGTACGTTTAAGGTAGAGAAAGAAGTACGAGGGAGCGTTTTTATATTCGCGGAATGAGGGACAAGGGGTGGAAATAAAAAAACAAAATTATTTTTCTTTTTCAATATATTCACCTGCAAGACGGATACATTTTTCACATCTTTCAATTAATTTATTTATACCCTCATAAAAAAATGATTTCTCTTTATCTGCAAAATAGGCCGAAACTGCCTCCTTGACTTCATCATCGGCAGTAAATTTTTTACCCCGCAGCTCTTTTTTCATTTTCGGAAACAGGTAATAATCACTCGGGGCCAGGGCTGGGCTGTAGGGTGGGTTATTCACAATTTCGAAGCCCACCTTATGCAGGGCAGCGAACGCAACGCGGCTCTTGTGGACGGGCGCGTTGTCGTGCAAAAGCAGAACACCTTTGTCAATTTTCCCCGTCTTTTCTCTTTAATGGTTTCTTTTAGTCGCTCTAATATTGAAGCGTAATATTCTCCGGTTATAGAAACACCTTTATCTTTATAATCAATCAACAATATTCCTTCCGAGTCCCAAAATACCGTTGCCATGAGTTTCCCAGCTGATTGTGACACTTTAAATTTCTTGGGAGGTGCTGTGCCCTTTTTATGCCACTGCATGGAGTCTTGTTTGGACTCAGGTTCATAATGATGAACCCAAGTTTCGTCTCCAGTAATAATTCCACTCAATACACCATCCTTGTCTTCATTACAGAGGTCCAAAAATGCACGCGAACACTCTACGCGCTGTTGTTTTTGCGGCGGCGTGAGCATTCTCGGCACCCATCTTGCGCTGACCTTAGACATGCCGAGATGATCGTGTAGGATTTTAAAAATTGTTGCATCGGATACTCCAACCATTTCTGCGAGTTGTTTCTTCTTTAGTCGAGCATCTTCGAGTACAATTTGTTCAACTTTTTGGATAAGTGCTGGCGTGGTCACCTCAATGCCCCTGCCCGGCCTCGGGTCGTCTTCAAGGGATTCCCTTCCTTGTTTAAATAAGCTATGCCACTTGTACACCATGGTTTTTCCTGGACAAGAGTCACCGTAAACCAATGACCAATGACATCTCATTCATTATGGTCGCGACTGATTTTCCTTGCCTGGTAAGGAACTTTATAACGGCACGATATTCGATTTTTTCCATATTTCAGTTTTCACTCCTGATTATGTTACTTGGTTGACGATAGCTCAAAGACTAACTGTCTAATAACAATGAAACTTCGTATTTATACTAATCATGAGTCGCTGCACAGGCCACGCCCCCAATGCGCCTACTCACCCCTCTAAAACCCGCTCATTCCGCGAATATAAAAACGCTCCCTCGTAGTACGTAGAAACAAAAAAATATGAAAAACTGTAATGAATCACACCACAATTAAGTAATAAGTGTAATCTCCTTTAACTAAAGTCTGTTCCAAATTGCACGTTTTTTTTAAGAATAAATAAAATATAGATTGCGCCCTGAATTTGTATGTGGGCATTTAAAAAGTATGATGTATGACATTTATAAAAATGGCTTCGTACACGGTACAACAAAGCGTTCAGATTGTTGAAATATTTTATGAAAATCAGCGTTCTGTGAAAAGAGTTTTTAGAAAATTATGTGAATTCGATCGTTTATATAATCGTCCACCTGAAAGTACTATTGGTCGAATTATTAAAAGATTTCAAGAGACCGGTTCCGTGGAAGATCAAAAAAGTGAAAAAGACAGTTGTAGTGGTCGTTCACAAGAAAATATTGATGTGCATTATGGTCAGGTGGTGTAATTGGGCCTTACTTCTTTGAAAGTGCTGCTGGTGAAGCTGTAGCTATCAATGGTGATCGATATCGTCGGATGATAACCGATTTTTTGTGGCTTAAATTAATGAATATTTATCTAGAGGATATGTGGTTTGAAGGATGGCGCTACACCTCACTTTGCACACAAATCAATTGATTTATTGAGAGAAAAATTTCCTGGACGTGTAATCTCAATAAACGGTGATGTTAATTGGCCACCGAGATCATGTGATTTGACACCGTTAGACTATTTTCTTTGGGGTTATGTGAAAAGTCAGGTTTATAAAAACAATTCACAATCCATTCCTGCTTTGAAAGATGAAATTATTCGTGTCACTGGCGAGATGGAGCCTCAATTATGTCGAAATGTTATTGAAAAATTGGAAAAAATGGACGTCTGTGGAGCGGCAAGAGGAGGCCATTTGGTAGATATTATTTTTTGCATATAAATGTCATAACTGATACTTCAATTGCCAATAAAAAGTTTTTGAAAGTGAATGCAAATTATGTGTTTTATTTACTCTTTTAAAAAATGGCGAAATTTGAAACATCCTTTACATTTCAACATTAGAATAAGGTTTCGACAAGTCTTCCTAACATTACTCAAAGAAATTCCTTCCCCCACTTTTTAGATAGGAAATTATTGGAATCCGTACTTTATTTGTGCTATAAATTCTCTTAATGTTGAATCAGTCATTAGCGATATTGGATTTGTGTGATCGCCCATTATCATTAATAATCATGAAGTCTAGCCGTTAGGCTTCTGCATAAGTAAAGATAGTTCGCTTCCAATTTTCATTCCCATAGGTAATCAAAATTTCACAACTTCTAAAATACAGATCCATATTGAACATGACCTAATTGCAAGAAGAGAATTTTTATTTGAACAATAACTTTAAGTCAGTAGCGATACTAACCTCCCAGTAATTACAGTCAACTTAATTGACCATATTTAATATTGCCTCTTCGTATCAGCTACATAAAATATAGATCATATTTGAATTTTTTATTAAATCGTAATAAAAACGCAGAAAAAAATAATGGTCAAAAACTTTATTTAGGATACATAACAATTATTTCACTAGTCTAGTGGATTTTTAAATTTGGTTGTGTTCCTGTATAACCAAATTTACAAATCCACTAGCCTACTAAGTTTAGTTTAACAGGTTTGATGATTTCACATTAATGAATCACTACAGACATCTATTTTTTCTTCTGACATTGGTCGAAAGTTCATAAAACAGGAGCCCCTTCTTAATCATTTTCCTGTGAACATTTTCTACCAAATTTATATAATACCAACTGATTGAAATCTTTTATGTCCTAGAATGTCATGTATTTTTTCTCTTCAAACTAAATTTAACAGCATAAATGATTAAAAATTGTTTGATTTTTATTGGTGAAAGTTGTGCAGCTCTATTCTATGCGAGTTTTGTTGCGGACTCAGATGCGGCACTGTAATTAATTATCTACTGATAATAACAACTTAGTTCTCGAAATATGTATACAGTATACGAATGCTGATGTGGTAAGGCGTTTTATTAACCTATTTTGCTTAACAGAAGACTTTTAACAAAGAACTACATAGAAGCATTTCAGTTAATTAAAAGAATAATGAGATTAATAATCAAAGACAGCTCCAGTAAATATTCAGTGTGAGCTTCTTTATTTTCAATACATAGCTCAACACTTTGCTTCAAATTATTGAAGATATTTCTTAAATTTTGTAGTTTAATTCATTCATAAGCATTTGAAATAATTTGTAAATGCGTCCATTGTATGAGAATGATTGGCAACCGTGCTAGTTTTTATGTTCTGTCGCAAAGATTTCCAAGTTTTTGTCACAGCTTATTCATTTTATAATATTATTTAAGAAATAATTTCATAGCCTCCTAGAGAGTAAAAAGTATACAATCGTACGGTGTAAGTACCTTAAATTAATACAATCAAACAGTATTGCAATTTATTTTGAAAGAACGCAATATGCATACAATGAGCAGTTTGATGACAATTCCTACCTAACGTCAATAAATAAGAAATAAGAAAGACCCCAAGACAGAACTCTGAGGTATCCAGAAAGCTTTTTATAATAACTAAATTCCCCACCTCCTCCTTTACCTCTTTAATTAGGAACCATTTGCACGTTACTTCATAGTTGTTAGTTATTACTTGTCAGAATTATTTGTTGTTGATTGGTTGTCTTTAAATCCAGCTTCAAATTCCTTAAATTCTATTATATGGAGATCGAAAATTCTACTCGATATCAGTTCGAAATTTTTTCTTTTATCCCCCATCTGGGGCATTTGAAAGTGCCCTACACCATCTTCCTCTGTGTAGTAGCTGCAGGCGTTGACTGCCGCCCGTTTTCTTTCAAATAGGTACGTATTAATACAATTACGTCCTATTATCAGAATCTGTGTAAACCAGTAATCCATCATAAGGTCACTCAGTTTACTCTTTTTATATTTATGCTATCAAAATTCCAAACCTCTTGCCACACATATAGAGACCTACTACGTTCTTGAACATTAGCTACCCGTACTATCTGCCTCTGGGCTTCCAGGTTGGAACCGCGTCAATGGTATAACTGTCGACGGCTCAGGGGCTCAGGGCTCAACTACTGCTATAGTTGAGCCCTGAAGATGTCCCATACGAGTTGGTACGAAACGTCGGCAGTTATACACTCCGCGCAACATGAATAGGACCAACTGCATATATGACATTTGTAGTTGGTATAAACATGGTAGCGCGCTGGAATTGTTATTTTCGAAAATAAGAGGGTTGATAAAAAGATGTATGTAGGTACCAAATATAATTTTTGTAAAAGTCAGTGCAAATGTACGTTACTAATGACAATAAGTAGAGTAATTAAACGCCACTTGAATACGACCAATCTACAAAATAAAAGATTCGTTTGCAATAACAAAATACTTTATTGTTCAATAATGAGTACTTTTGCCATTATTTCTTATAACCTCAAATAGTCGGGATGGAATGGAATTATACAGGGTTCTCAAGTAGTCAACGGGAAGTTCCGCCCGACTTCGTTTCAGCGCCTGCTCTAGTTCGTCAGCGCAACTGAATTGGGTAGCATTGGAGTACAATTTACGCGACAACCATCCCCAAACATTTTCTATGATGTTCAGGTCGGGGGAGAGCGATGGCCAATCGAGAACCTCCATGCCTTGTTCTTGAAACCAGCGTCGAACAATGCGCGCGGTGTGAATACTGGCATTATCCTGTTGGAAAATAAATGGCCCACCTGCCATAACGTTGGAAAATTTGTCTTTCACCTGTTGCAGCAGCTGGACGTACTTTTCCGAATTCTGTCTGCCCTTCACTATTACTAAATCAACAGGTCCGTTATAGGAAACAGCTCCCCATACCATGACTGAACCAACATCGGCTCGCCTTCGTGACTGAATCACTTCATCTTTACGTAAATCGTGGAAATAATAAGAAAACCCATCCGGGCCATCTAAATTAAACTTCTTCTCGTCACTGAAAATAACAGTTTGCCATTCTCTTGTCCACCCCATTTTTGCTCGAGCAAACTGAAGACGTGCAGTGCGCTGAAATACCCTTAAAGGAGGCCGTCGTTTAATTTTCAAACGTTTTAAATGCGGACAGGTCTTCAGTAACTTCTGTACAGTTCTTACCGATGCATTCGTTCCAACGTTATTCGCGATTTGTCTTGCCGTTAATGCCGAATTCGATGCTTCGCGTAATATGGCTCGACGTTCTCTCTTAGTTGTAACGGATGTTGTTCGCCCTTTAAAACGTTTTTCATAATTCTCGGGATCCCTAATAAAATTGTTCACAACCTGGTGTGATCGACTTATTTTCTTTGCAGTAGCCCTTGAGGAATACCCTTCTTGATGGAACGCTTTAATTTTTCCAATTTCTTCCATATTTAAGCACTTCTGTCATCCCATCGTTGCACAATACCCTTAATTACAGATGTTTGTTTATCCGGATACACGTTGTAACTCGACACTCATCCGGTAGCTTACTATTAAATACTGGTCGTATCCAACCGGCGCGGTGCATTTTATATGTATGTGGTACTTACGTCACCCAATGCATAACGTTAGGCACTATTGCGCAATAATGCGTAGTATTTGCCATATCATACCATTACAAACTTGCATTGTATTTTTAGTAAATGAATTGTTTTTCAAACCACCGAAAGCTTGCAACAAGTCGGGTGGTCCTATTCATGTTGCGCGGAGTGTACCATTGACGCGGTTCCAGCCCGGAAGCCCAGAAGCAGATAGTATGGACCACGATCGCGGAAGTCTACGTACCAGACTTAGGTACTCGTATTCTTATTCTACACAGCACTTCCTTTTCAGCGAGTGTAGGAACAGCACAATATCCTAACATACTCTCCCTACAATTACCTAAAGGGCCCTCACAGAGATCGTCCGGTCTCTGCTTATAACCTCTAATAATATTTGTCTCCGTATTTTTCCAGTTTTTTTTGTGTTTGTCTACGTTAAGGGCTCTGTCCCAAGTTGAAGCTCCTTACATTACAACTAACAACGAAACTAGTTCGTTTATCCAAGAACGAAAGAGATCAAAAACATCATTAAAAATTCCAAATCGATGCAGCTTAGGTTAAAGTATACGATACTGTACTCATCTGAGTGCTTTCGAGAAATATTTGTAAACCGTATCAACCTGATGACGCTCACCTAAAATTTCCGAAATTTTATGAACCATATTTTCCGAACTATTGACCATTCTTTAATAAATCCAAGAGCTACAGAAGAGATACTTTATTAATCACTTGAGTATACATTGACTCGGACAACGTTGCTTCGAATATTTTAGAAGAATTATACACACTGAATACCGCATGATAATTACTGATCTTATTTCTGTTACCAGACTTAATAACAGGTACTATTCGAAACAATTTCTAGGCAGTAAGAAATATCTTTTGTGTTAAGATCAGATTAAAGATATGATGAAATTAATCTATGAAAACAAACGAATAAAGCCATGAGTGCGGTGATCATTTCACTTAATTCAGAGCTGATCAGGTAATCTGGCTTTGTTCAGCAGTTCTATGCACCTGATGGGTGTTATTATTGAAATGATAATGCAAAGTTATGAGTTATGTCCACCTATCGGACAAAAGCGAAAGCACTCATAGGGCTAATATGACTATATAAGTAGTTTCATTAATATTAGAGAGATGGACATATGCTTCTCTGATTACTTTATGACGATGTTATTCTAGAAAAGCATAACCACAAGTTCTAATAATGAAATCAGGAATTCAAGGCTTTGAGAAGGTATACGAGATATGGAAGTGAAATACGAGGGAGCGTTTTTATATTCGCGGAACGAGCGGGTTGTAGAGGGGTGAGTAGGAGCATTGGGGGCGTGGCCTGTGCAGCGACTCATGATTAGTATAAACGCGAAGTTTCATTGTTATTAGACAGTTAGTCTTTGAGCTATCGTCAACCAAGTAACATAATCAGGAGTGAAAAGTGAAATATAGAAAAAATCGAATATCGTGCCGTTATAAAGTTCCTTACCAGGCAAGGAAAATCAGTCGCGACCATAATGAATGAGATGTCATTGGTTTACAGCGACTCTTGTCCAGGAAAAACCATGGTGTACAAGTGGCATAGTTTATTTAAACAAGGAAGAGAATCCCTTGAAGACGACCCGAGACCGGGCAGGAGCATTGAGGTGACCACGCCAGCACTTATCCAAAAAGTTGAACAAATTGTACTCGAAGATGCTCGACTAAAGAAGAAACAACTCGCAGAAATGGTTGGAGTATCCGATACAACAATTTTTAAAATCCTACACGATCATCTCGGCATGTCTAAGGTCAGCGCAAGATGGGTGCCGAAAATGCTCACGCCGCCGCAAAAACAACAGCGCGTAGAGTGTTCGCGTGCATTTTTGGACCTCTGTAATGAAGACAAGGATGGTGTATTGAGTGGAATTGTTACTGGAGACGAAACTTGGGTTCATCATTATGAACCTGAGTCCAAACAAGACTCCATGCAGTGGCATAAAAAGGGCACAGCACCTCCCAAGAAATTTAAAGTGTCACAATCAGCTGGGAGACTCATGGCAACGGTATTTTGGGACTCGGAAGGAATATTGTTCATTGATTATAAAGATAAAGGTGTTTCTATAACCGGAGAATATTACGCTTCAATATTAGAGTGACTAAAAGAAGCCATTAAAGAGAAAAGACGGGGAAAGTTGACAAAAGGTGTTCTGCTTTTGCACGACAACGCGCCCGTCCACAAGAGCCGCGTTGCGTTAGCTGCCCTGCATAAGGTAGGCTTCGAAATTGTGAATCACCCACCCTACAGCCCAGACCTGGCCCCGAGTGATTATTACCTGTTTCCGAAAATGAAAAAAGAGCTGCGGGGTAAAAAATTTACTGCCGATGATGAAGTCAAGGAGGCAGTTTCGGCGTATTTTGCAGATAAAGAGAAATCATTTTTTTATGAGGGTATAAATAAATTAATTGAAAGATGTGAAAAATGTATCCGTCTTGCAGGTGAAAATATTGAAAAAGAAAAATAATTTGGTTTTTTTATTTCCACCCCTTGTCCCCCATTCCGCGAATATAAAAACGCTCCCTCGTAGGTAATATTCTGGATTGTACAAATGGGCTTACACTTTATATTGTGGTCAATAAAATGTAATATTAGAATTAATTACTACTAGCGTAATTTTTTTCTGATCCAACGACGAAATATCGATAATAGAAGAGCAAATCGAATATTGGAAATCCTTTTGTTTTCTCGAAATTGCGTCGAAAAGTGTCAAATTTAAATTAAGAATCGATTACCGCGATTAAAAATTTCAATTAATCACGTTTACGACCACGGCACGGCTAAATGAATTTTATTTAGTTGTTTTGGCACTCTCGCAGGAAAAGTTCCAGAGAGACGCTATAAACAAAGGCGCGCCGAGCTTAATCAAGATTTTAAAATATAATTTAATTATTAAAAATTTAAAGTCTCGAATGTTAATTAAATTGTGTGTGTACACGGAGAAAGAGAGGCTAATGAAATGTCAGGACTCAAGAAAATGTGATTAATTGTCGAAGAAGAAGCGACTCGGCGGCTTGGGAAAGTTCGCGCTAGGAATGAACGGAGTCCGTCGCAAGCGCCGCCACGCTAGAATCGACGGAATAGCGGAGAACTAAAAGCGGGCCGGTTCGTTTCACGAGTCGTTTTCGACGTGAAAAGGGTTGTGAATTGGCCGCGCGATACCTGTGATGTTGGTAAACGAGCTGGAACCGAATTACACCGTTGGATGGCCCGGGAGTGCTTACCGGACGGGTTCGTATGCGGTCGAGTTGTACCCCTTCGTTAGATGCGTTAATCAATCACCAGCTAAACGATAATGAGCTACCAGCGAGCTTTTATACGAATGTACGTGACATAGGGTTGTTACACTTAGTGAATACGAATTCAATATTTGTTCAGTTGCTTTAGGATTTGCTAAAACTGTGCTTTTTTGCCTAGATACACACATACGTAAATGAATACTCCACCTAATGGAAGTAAAATGAACTAAATTGATGTTTAAAAAGGCCGCGACAGTATCAATAATAAAGAAATATTTTAATAAAGACTTATATTATTTTTTAAGAACGTAATTGGCCAGTAACTGTGATACGAACTCTGCCGACACAATCCTTAAATGGAAGAAATGAAAAATCTCTAGAATTTGTACGTCTAAATGAGTGTATAGTTCGTTTCAATCGATTTTAATTTGATTATGCACCTTTCTATGATTCCTCTGATGTAAAAGGGCGATAAGCTAAAGATAACGTAAATGAAAAATGTAAATTAAACACAAATTTATATGAGGTCTTAATATGTTAAATTGCGTAAATGCAGAAATATAAAATGAATCCATTATAAATGTACATACACATAAGACATGAGATTTTATACATAATTCGAGGGTAGCCGTTTATATTTAGGGAATAGCAAACAAAAAAAAAGATTTTTTATTATCGAAAACAGTTTTATTGCTTTTCAAAATATTCTTCTTGAAAATCAATGCACTCTTGCATTCGTTTAAAGAAATCTGAAAAGCATTGCTGCCACTGTGAAGGCGGTGTCTCCAAAATATGTGTTTTGAATGCCTCTTCCGGCGTAGAAAACCGTTGACTGAAGTTTATTCTTCACGTGTAGGAACAAAAAGAAGTCACAGGGTGCTAGGTCAGGGCTATACGGCGGATGGTTCATCAATTCAATATTTTGCCCGGTCAAATATTCAATTCTGAACCGATCTGTGAGAGCTCGCATTATCATGGTGGAAATGATTTGTCGTTTTCGGTTTGTTTTCCTAACTTCTTCAAAAACTTTTGGCAAACAAATAGTTGTGTAACATTCGGAATTGACCGTTCTACAACTCTCTAAAGGCACGGTTGCAACGTGACCGGTTTTTCCCAAAAATCAGGCGACCATTTGTTTTGATGTGCTTCGAGCGCGAACAAATTTTATTGGTTTTGGCTCGGCTTGGAATATCCACACAGTCGACTGCTGTTTACTATCCGGCTCGTATTCTTAACGGCTAAATGTTCGTGCAAGATCTTATGCACGCTGGTGTTAGTAATGCCTAGAGATGCCTCGATCTCACGGTATGTCACATTACGGTCTTGCATTATCAATTCAGACACTACATTAATGTTTTCTGACACAACATTTGTGGGACAACCTTCACGAATTTCATCGTCCAAAGAACGCCGTCCAAGTTTTAACTCACTATACCAACGATATACTGTTGTTTTCGATGGTACTCCATCACCATATAAAGAATGCAGCTCGTCGATGCATAATTGCACGAAAATGTTCGGGAGTTAATTCCATTTACATATTGTCAAAAATGACAAACTTCACGATGCAATCATTAGATCGGAGGCAACACTAGCAGTGTTGCCAGTTCCCGAAATATAAACGGCTACCCTCTTATATATTATAATAATAGATATACATAATATATACATATATAATAACGTACACAAAATATGAACGAAATAATATCTTTACGGAAAATTGTCCTATAAAGCGCCAAAAAGAACCAAAAAGTAAAATAAACCCATAATAATGCTCATATTATATGGTACACTAATTTTGCTTCTCACTGCCTGCTATTTCAGCGAATACATAGAAAATTCTTAAAATTTTTATGTTACAAGTGGATGGAACATTTCTCCAAACATAAAATGTAATCTCTTAAGTACAGAAGAAATTTACTTTGTGCGAAGTTTTTGTGTAATGTATTGCAGGGTGAGTTTCTTCTGTCACGCGTTCTTAGAATTTCTGCCAGACATGAAGCACATTCCATTTTACAGCTGCAAGAACCATTGTTCCACAAAGACCATTTATAAAATCAATGTGTTACATTGCTTATAGACATTATCTGATTTTATTTTGGTTTTCTGATAATTTTACTATTTGCCTTATTACTTAGAATCTGGCTCTTGTTTTACATTTTTGATATATTATTGTTTAGTTTTATTAAAGAATTTGAATACTTGGTTTATATTTTTAAATTTTCCTGTCTCATGTTATTCATTTATAATTAATATTTTTGTGTGTTTGTATTTACTTTACTGTTTTTGTTTTATAAATGGGAAATGCTGTTGGAAAATAAAGATATATTGTTATTATTATTATTATTATTATAAAGCAAAGAAAAAGTGTACGAGTTTTAAAATTTGAAAATATATGACGAATATAGTCGACACAATTTATCAGGTTTACCGGTAGAACAAAAATAAATATTTTTAGAAGTGGAAAAGGAGAAAAGAACTCAGGACAGAAACTATGACGATCTTACCGACGCTAAACGATAAATGCACCCAGATAAATTTTAAATTACAAATACCGAATCACAAAGAATTTAAAAAAGTATATAATAATAATAATAATAATATGCTTTATTGTCCAACAGAGCAAGCCATTTATAATACAAATCCAGTACAATAAGTACAGTGTAAACAGAAACAAATAAAAAAAATCTTAATTAGATATATAAGCAAACTAAAACATACATAAAACTAAATTAATACATAAAAAATTAAATATATAATTACAAAATGATGAAAAAAGTAGAAGCCGAAGTGGACCAGCACCCGATTCAAGGGATTATTTCCCAAAAAACGTATCAGGACACATCCTGTTAGCGTTATTGCACATACGAGCTAGCGGTGGCGCCAGGAGGACATTAGTCCTAGCTCTCGGAGTAACAAACGAGTAGGCATAAGATAGTACCAGCAAACAAACCTGAATCAACAACGAAGGGGCATGCACACCACTATTAATCAAGTTAATAAGAAACTAAACACTTGTAACATCCCCTCATCAAGACGGGAATTGAAAGTTACGCCTTTCCAGTAGGCGCTCATAATCTACTCCTTGCAGTAGGTATGTACCATCCAGACAATATGATAAATACTTCAAAAATCTTTTCTGGATTCTCTTCAGAAAGAGACGCTGATAAATATAGCAAGAATACCAGACCTCCAACTTATAATAATATATAACCTTGGGAGCATCAATATTGCTGACAGGAACGCGCCAGGAAATCCAGAGATGCCGAAGCATATACCGCTGTAATGTGGTCCGTAAACTCCAATCTGGAGCCAAACATGACCCCAAGATTCATAATCCCCGACTTTTTTACTATCGTAATGTTTTTAACAGTGTAGTGTCGAATAATGGGATTATTAATTTTAACATAAGTGACCATGGAACACTTATCAACACACTTATAACAACAGTTATATCGTTCTGCGCACACCATTAATATTATCAAAATTTTGTCAAAACTGCCCAAATCCTGGTAGAAAACAGATATTGGAGAAACTGTTACAGCAACCATACACTACGATAATATGGTAAACCAATTGAAAATTGTTACCTAAAAGAAATATAAATTATTTTTCAATCATTTTATTGTGAAAATGAAAGTTATACCCCTGTAAAACACCCTGTATATTTTATAACATTATCTTTAGAATCTATAATACGTATTATAAAGCATCGTTTTGCAATTAAATGTATTAAACGAGGAGCATCACAAATAAAGGTCAGTTTAAAGTGAAAAAGAGGCTGCACACGATGTAATGTTAATATAATGCCAACGCAATATATTTCACATCAGAGAAATTCCAGCGACAGGCTATCATTATACATTGCAAGCATAACGAGCGCCCCACCGCAAATCCGAAAGCTCTCGTTATAATGGTTTCGTATTCCAACACTGACCCGTTCGCAAAGTCACTCATAATAAGAGATGATCCTGCAGGCGCCGTTCTTCCTAATGATAATCACGTATACATTCATACACACACACACACACATCCACACGAACACACACAAACATGCAGCGTTTATAAACTCACGGATTCAAATCGTTCGTTCAACAGGTGTGGCACAAAACCGACTCAACAACCAACACTCGCAATCTTCGTCCTCGTCTTTTTCTCTTCACTTGTACTTCTTCGTCCTCTTCTACGATTATATTACCACTTTTACACCTCGATCCAGCGTCGACTCGACGTGAGGTTGTAACATTCGCGTAAAAATACGGCATTATTTTTGCGAACGTTCCACGTTCCTTGCTATTTGCGGTCTCGTGAAGTCTACACTGCAACTGGATACCCCGCAATCATTTTACGAGATTGTTACACGACGTGTCATTATTTTTCAGATATACAAGGACGGTAGACGTGAACATCGTTTACACGATAGCAAATATATTGTCCCAACGTTGGTCGCAAATAATAAAGATGCTTTTTTTCAAAGTAAAGAAGCATTCACTTTCCCTTAAGAATGTGTCGAGAATTACAAAGGCATCTACGTTCTTTAAATAGGCTTTTATATTCGGTACCATCTAATCAAAGTATAATTACAGTAGATACACACATTGCAATGGTTAAAATATTGTAGCAATAATGGAAATGACATTAATAGAACGGAAGAATATTTCCTGTTTTGAATTCATTACCTTTTCTTGCTTTCACGCCTAGTCTATAAAATTGAATCTTCTCATTGTTAGCATGAGATAAGAAGATAGACTAGATGGAACGGCAAGAATCAGAAATAACTTCTACTGAATCTTATATTCAACTAAAACTGCTGCACATAACTGATTATTCATTTGAATGGAAAAACCGACATCCATTCCAAAAATATATTTTTTTGTTTAATATTTTAAAATTTACTAACACAAGCATTTTTAAATTAATTAATTGTGTACAAAGTGTACTAGGAAAGTTTTGCAATATGACGCAACACTGACTCGTAGGAAGCTGCTTGTTGCTGCATGTTGAGACATGTTCATAGGTGCATAGTAGCCGTTGCGCCATGTCGATGGGCTCAGTTATTCATTAGCAGTGAGAGTGGAAAGTGCTTGCGATGACATCGTGATCACGAAATGAGAAAAGGGCAGTTTTGCGTTATAATTTCGTGCGTGGTTTAAACACAGACCAGTGCTTCGAAGCAATGATTCTTGCACTAGGTGATGTTTGTCCACATCGCACAACGATATTCAGGTGGTATAGAAAATTCCAAAGGGGAAATTTAAGTGTGGAGGTTGCTGAGAGGCCGGGAAGGCCTCTCAGCATCTCTTCCTGTGAGAAAAATGCTTGTCCGGGACAGGCGAGTGACCTACCAACAGATAGAGGATACTTCAGACCTAAATGCATCAGCAATTCGTTCGATTCTGCATGATCATTTGCACGTGAAGAAACTTTGTTCTCTCTGGGTGCCGCATCGACTGACTGAAGAGCAGATGACACGACGTGTGACTTGGTGCCGGGAGATGCTAAAAAAGTTTAATAAGGGACAATCTCGGTATGTGAACAACATCGTGACAGGTGACGAGACTTGGCTGTACTATTACGATATTCCGACCAAAGTTCAAAACAAAGTTTGGGTCTTTGATGATGAGGACACACACGTAGTTGTCAGAAAATCCCTATCTGTAAAGAAGAAAATGGTGGCTGTGTTTTTTAAATTGAGTGGAATTGTGGAACACGTCGTTTTTGACACACAGAAGACAGTCACAGCTAAGTGGTATACTGAACAGTGCCTGCCTAAAGTCATTGAATCTATGAAGAACCTGCGGCCAAAGTCAAGAATGGACACCTGGTTCCTCCATCACAATAATACTCCAGCTCACCGCGCCAAAGCCCGCACCGAATATTTGACCACGACAGGACGTCTCGAGCACCCTACCTACAGTCCAGATCTTGCTCTCTATGACTTTGCACTGTTCCCACACGTGAAAATGAAACTAAAAGGGAGGCGGTTTTTCAGTAATGAGGACCTTCTGCGGGCTTGGGACAAAGAGTGTGCTTTACTTCCTAGTGAAACTTGGCAGAACTTGTTTAAAGATTGGTTTCGGAGGATGGAGAGGTGTATTGAGTGTAGAGTAAATTACTTTGAAAAAATTAAATAAACAAAGCTGTATTGCAAAACTTTCCTAGTACCCTTTCTATGTTTCTATTATATAATAAAATGCATTTAAGACTACGTTTTGAACTGACAATAAGTAAACCATATTCACTTGGTTCATATTGTATCAAACCCACTTTTATCAACAAACTTTTAGTATGCGAACAAAAAGTAAGATTGGTTTTTGGACAACATAAATCCTTACTTCTTCTTCTCTTTCGCGATATAAAGTAATTTGTGCGTCTACAACAAACAATTTTTTTTCTTTCAGTTGTTATGCCAACAGTTTAGGCTTGCTTAGAAAGATTCAAATGTCTTACAGGGTAATCCAGCTCATTCTGCGAAAAGCGTTGTGGTGTATCGTCTGGTAAACTTTAAAAGTTGGAATTATGTTCTGATCTTCATTCTAAATCATCTCGTACTAAGGGTTCACGTATATTCTTAGTAATCGAAACCGATGAGACTGTGATGTCAACTGAATGGGACGCTACACAGAGGTAGTACTTGGATACTTCCATTTACTGGATTTTTACTTTTCATAATCTTTATGTCGACACTATAAAAATCACAATCGTCTAGATCATTTTTTTTGATTCTCACCAAATACTTGGAATTCCAAATTTAAAGGCACTTCCTTCTCCACTTCTTCATAATTTTAAGTATTCGGCACACGATTTACAAACACAATTAGGAACCCAGTGCTAGTCATTTTTCTCCGGTAGCATGCCGAAGTACAATAAGCAGGTACTTTCGATGAACTCAAAAATATTTTTGCAATTATCTTTGAACACATATTCTCCACATATATAGCAAAAATATTTTGAGTTGTTTAAACAACACCTTTTTGGAGTTGAATTTGATGGAGCCTGTGGTTGATTGACTTGATCAATAAGGTTGATATATAACCCCTTTCCACAATTAACTATTTGTAAATTCTGTATACGTATTTCGACAACTAAGTTGTCATCATCAGCAGACAATTCCAAAGTGTCGCACCTGGTAAAACACGGCGAAAAAATTGTACGAAAAATAAACTCCGTACGCGATCCGCATCGTTGAAAACCAAGATGTGCACTGTGTCTGTTTCACAAGATTTTTAAAAATACTTTTACTTAAACTAACATGCACTACATCGAAAAAGGTTATTATGGTCAAAAGTGTGTGATTTATGTGTGTTTTATGATATTGTTCCTCTTGTCTTTCAGTAGAGACAAGAGAGGCGTTTGCAGAGGGCCGGCGTCATAAACGTTAACCAGATGGCTTGAATTCTTTACGATGTGCATGCTTTCATACGCGTCCAGTTCGCGATAATTGTACACGTTCTTTATCAAATGTAAACAATCCATATTAACACTGTGGTTATTTTCTAATACATGTCTCGCTATACCCGATTTTTCCGGTCGGTTGAATTTTATGTGCGAAAGGTGTTCTTTATACCTGGTTTCGATCGATCTTTTGGTTTGGCCGATGTATTGTTTATTGCACTCTAAACATTCAATTCGGTAGATTCCCGATTTTTTATTCTCTTCAATTTTGTCTTTTGCATTTCCTAATAGTATTTTAAGGGTATTATTAGGGCGGGAACATACTTTAAACCCGTGGTCTTTAAAAATACTATTCAGATTTTTTGTCACACGATGGAAAGGTAAACAAACAAAATACTTTTCCCGATTGCTCTGTGGTTGAAGAGAATAAAAAATCGGGAATCTACCGAATTGAATGTTTAGAGTGCAATAAACAATACATCGGCCAAACCAAAAGATCGATCGAAACCAGGTATAAAGAACACCTTTCGCACATAAAATTCAACCGACCGGAAAAATCGGGTATAGCGAGACATGTATTAGAAAATAACCACAGTGTTAATATGGATTGTTTACATTTGATAAAGAACGTGTACAATTATCGCGAACTGGACGCGTATGAAAGCATGCACATCGTAAAGAATTCAAGCCATCTGGTAAACGTTTATGACGCCGGCCCTCTGCAAACGCCTCTCTTCTCTCTACTGAAAGACAAGAGGAACAATATCATAAAACACACATAAATCACACACTTTTGACCATAATAACCTTTTTCGATGTAGTGCATGTTAGTTTAAGTAAAAGTATTTTTAAAAATCTTGTGAAACAGACACAGTGCACATCTTGGTTTTCAACGATGCGGATCGCGTACGGAGTTTATTTTTCGTACAATTTTTTCGCCGTGTTTTACCAGGTGCGACACTTTGAAATTATCTGCTGATGATGACAACTTGGTTGTCGAAATACGTATACAGAATTTACAAATAGTTAATTGTGGAAAGGGGATATATATCAACCTTATTGATCAACACCTTTTTGGGCTACTCATGGCAGAAAAACTTCCGTTAATAGTTTTAACACAGAAATACTGTTTAAAATATGCACCTTATCAACGAATAAATGCACGTAAACGACGAAAATAGATATCGAAATAACTGTATGTGTACAAAAACTTTTAAAGGTAGATTTTAAAATAGCGTGTTTTAAATAAGTTTCATGGGCTGTGAAATTCGCGACAATAAACAAAAAGTAAGGGGTTTTGTAAAGTGATGTTATTAATTATTAATATTACAAGATTAATGTTATTACAATTCAGAAATATAGCAACACCTAAAAGCTAATGCCAAGATGTTTGCACAATATTAAAAGTTCTACAACAATATTCGAGCGTTGAATAACATTATACTAAGACGTTCTAAGTGTATCATTTGCATACTGCTTTAAATAACGAATTAGTGTCTTTAAATACACGTTAGAGATAAATTAAAACCAACATTATGAGCCGGTCGTTACGTTTTGCATATATATTTGCTGTACGTATTAAATATCTGCGTAGAAGTGTAGAAAGGCGTCTTGTTTTGCATATTCCCAATCGTTTAATAAATTGTATAATACATTAAGGCATTCCTTGCCTAACAACTTTAGAGTCGTTTATTAACACTTATAATACAACTTAGTCATAACTTTATCATATGAGTGTTAGTTAAAAATTACCTCTATGAAGTGGATTTAGAGTAACATTTATGTACATAACTATAAATTGTTACTATACTATCTACTTTAAAGTTTTTGTCTGCATCTGCTATTACACACTATGTTGTCCGCAAATAGTAACTCTGATATCTCTATTTCTCTACATTTTCCAGTACCCCACTACCATCGGTCTCATTTTCTGCTTAGCTCTTTTTATGGCCTCATTTAATACTATTGCGAACAATAAGGGGCTCAGCACATATGCTAATTTCAGGCCATTTGCTATTTCGAAGTCTTGGGATTCTTCGTTATTCTTTCTTACTCTTTGTTACTTCATGCATACTTTTTATCGTTTCTATTACTTCTCTGTTGACTCCACATATTTGTAGACTTTCCCATACACCTTCTCGTCTTACTCTGTCGAATTTTTTTTCAGCCTATAAAAGCTACGTGCATTTCTTTGCTTTCGTTTAAACACTTATCTATACTTTACCTTAATATGAACATTGGGTCATGTGTACTCCCGCGTTTAATGAAGGCATATTAGGTTTCTTCTAGCGAGTCTCCTAACTAGTATTTTATTTTTGTTTCTATTATTCTAGCGAGTATTTTGGCTGGTAGGCTCATTAATGTTATGCCTCTATACTTCTGACACTCTCGTGCGTCCTCTTTTTTATCCACTGGTAGGATAATGCCTGTGTTCCACTCCCTGGGCACTTTCTTTTCTTTTACAATCATATTTATCAACTTGGTTAGTTCTGTTCTTCCCTCTTCCTCTAGGAATTTCAACATTTTCGGTATACTTTCATCAGTTCCAGTTGCTTTACCTAGCTTCAATTTCGCTATGGCTTTATCGACCGCTTCTTCGGAAATAGTTAATTCTGTAGGCTCTCTTTCTTTTCTCCTCTCGGTTGTCTGTATCTTAGATCAATCTGCTTCAGTTATTTCTTGAAAATGCTCTCTCCATCTATTATCTTATCTTCCTCTGTTATTATATTTCCGTTTTTGTCCTTCATATTTCTCATACTATGGCTTTCCTTCTGTTTTAGTTGTTTCAGTGTGCCATAGAATAATTTCTGGTTATCTCTGAAGTTTTCCTTCATATTTTGTCCGAATTCTTTCGCTTCTGTTCTGTGGTTTTGGCTAGCTTTCTCTTTCCCTTGTACATATTATAGTCCTCTGTCGGTTTCGTACTAAAATAGTTTTTCCATGTTATCTTTTTCTCCTTAATGCCTTTAGAGATTCGAATGAACGCTTGTTATCAAAACATTGGTGACATAATTGGTTAAAGCAATCGTCTAGGACGATAGATACGGATTCGAGTTTTGGTCCAACGCAAAAAATTTTTAATTAAATGTTAATTTTCATTTTTCAAGACTTCAGTCTTGAGGCACAATTGAATTTGTCCAACCATGAGACATGTTCCTACTCGTATCTAATCTATTACGTTTATTATTCTCGGATCTCTATTAACATCCCATGAAATGGCGACAAATTTTAGTATCAGGTTGTTACATATGAAATGTACGATTTTGTAAGGAATAAAAAAAAGTCTAAATTTAAAAAAATATAAATATTTATTCTGCAAAATAGTCTCCATTTACATCAATAGTTTGTTGCCAACGGTCTGGAAGCTGAAAAATTCCCTTTGAAAAGAAATCTAGGTTTTGACGGCTCACATATTACTCAAACACTGCTATTACAGACTCCCGGTCAGGGAAGTCCCTACTTTTTAAGTGATTGTCTAAACTTCGGAAAAAATGAAAATCAGTTGGCGAAAGGTCAGGTGAATAAGGTGGGTGGGGGAGAATTTCGTAACCAAATTCCGAAAGTTTTTGGATTGTTTGTCGTGCAACATGAGGTCTTGCATTATCATGAAGAAGTATGGGTCCATGTCTATTGACTAGTGGGGGCTGCAAGCGGCTCAATTTTCTATGCATAGTTTCCAGTTCGTCACAATAGGACGCTGCCGTGATGGTTTCACCAGGTTGCAAAAATGAATAGTGTATAATACTGGTCACCATAATCTTTCGCGGGTGAAGAGCTGCTCGTGAATGCTGTCTTGGTGCTTCACCTCGATCTAACCATTGTCCTGACCGTCTCCGATTATCATAAAGTATTCACTTTTCGTCACACGTTACCACTCGATGAAGAAACGGTTCAACTTTCTGTCGATTAGCCAAAGAGGTAGCCACCTCTAATCGACGGAGCTTATTGGCTTCCGTTAATTGGTGCGGCACCCATCGATCGAGTTTCTTCACTTTGCCAATCGAAGAAAGGTGATGACTAATGGTGGCAATGGACACTTGAAATGTTTCTGCAAGGCTACGCACTGTTGTCGACGGATTACTTTCAACTTCTACACGCAGCTCATCGTCATTAACGGTGCTACGCGCATATCCGCGAGGCTCATTTTCCAAATCAAAATTTCCCTCGCTGAATTTTTTAACCATCGCCGTAAGATGCGTTCATTACACGTAGTTTCACCGAACGTCTGATTAATTTCTCGCGTTGCTGCAGCTGCATTTAATCCCTTTTTAAATTGAAAGAGGTAAATTGCCCGAATATCTCTTGCCGACAGCATTTCCATAGGCGAGACAAGGACAGGTGTATTAATCTTTCCGAGAAATGGAACAGGTACACACTTCAAAATAAATACCCTTTTCTACAAATACAATAATAATTTTCACCAAAAACATACACGTCTTCACACAGGTGCGATTCAGTTCAGACTGAAGGAAAAAACGGACATTACATTTGTAACAACCTGATATTTCAGAGCAAGATTTTAATCCAATTCAACGTCGAAAAAATTATAACCACATAGTAAGCAGCAACTCCAAACAAATTTATCAGACATTATATCTATTGGCGGTTCATAATTATATTTCATTAAAATGCATCCATCTTCCTTAATACTTTCTTTTTATTAATTAAAGCAATCAATTCAGGCGCAGAATAAATACCAATGCACGTATATTCCTCAAAACGTCTAATTATCGATTTTGCTGGTGAAAATTACTATCATTCATACATAATGCATACATTCCCGACTTCAATTATCTCATTATTATTAAACGTACCACGTTTAATTTGTTTGGTTTTCGCTGCATGCATAAAAGATTAATGAAGGAAAACGATCTGCATCTCCATCGTTTTTTACTTTTTTCCGCAGTCGAAGTTTCGTTTATTAATTATTTTCTTGCCGTTTCACTATAAGGTTGGATCAGAACAAATACTATTTTAAAAATTGACTGATGTTAGCCAGTCGATGCATCACGCTCGGTAATCTTGCATTCGTTTTTGTCTTTTAATTAATGAATTATGTTGCGAACGCAATTTCTAAACTACTCGAATTAATTGCGCAATTATTCCGCCATTTATTCGTAAATGGGAGTTTATTAAAACTGGTTGTAGACAACATTGCGACGGCTGCAATGAAACAAACCTCTTACAATTAGTTTTGCATTTACGCTTCATGTATGCATATCCACTAAATGTACTCGAAATTATTACCAGATACATTATGTGATAAGAATTACTCCGGTAAACATATATGTTTCTTAAACCAAATTTTATACAAAGTATTAAGTTACTTCGTTGAGAATAATGATTAAATTTTTAATTAAGAAAGGTAAATTGTCATCAGCAGATACTTAATTACAGTGTCGTACGATTGACGGTAAAACTCGCACAGAATAGTTCCGCACAACTTTCCCTGCTAACCACCAAGTAAACACTGATTTCTTTACACACAATTTAAATCGTTTCCCAGTCTTAAAACTAACACCTATACTAAAGTACGTCCCTGTTTCTACAAGAATATGTTATCGGATCTTTCCCTATGTTTAACATACAGTTCTTATTTTTCACAATAAATATACAAAATACGAACATTGATATGATAAGGAATTTTATTTACCTTTTTTGATTAATTCAATTAACCACAGTCTTCATTAAAATTTACCAAATTCAATGTTTATTGAAAAATTCGTATTCTTTAGAGTTAAAATCATTACAAGTTTAAGCCATCGTAGTAAACTTATCTTACATACAAAGGGTACTAAGAAAGTTTTGCAATACAGCTTTGTTTATTTAATTTTTTCAAAGTAACTTCTTTTACATTCTATACACCACTCCATCCTCCGAAACCAATCTTTAAACCAGTTCTGCCAAGTTTCACTAGGGAGTAAAACACACTCGTTGTCCCAAGCCTGTAGAACGTCCTCATCACTGGAAAAGCGCCTCACTTTTAGGTTAATTTTCACATGCGGGAACAGTGTAAAGTCGCAGAGAGCAAGATCTGGACTGTAGAGAGGGTGCTTGAGAAGTGTCAATCCTGTCGTGGGCAAATATTCGGTGCAGGCTTTGGCGCGGTGAGCTGGAGCATTTTCGTGACGGAAGAACCAGGTGTCCATTCTTGATTTTGGCCGCAGGTTCTTCATAGATCCAATGACTTTAAGTAGTATACCACTTAGCTATGACTGTCTTCTGTGTGTCCAAAACGACGCGTTCCACAATTCCACTCGATTTGAAAAATACAGCTATCATTTTCTTCTTTACAGATCGGAATTTTCTGACAACTACAGGTGTGTCCTCGTCATCAAAGACCCAAACTTTGTTGTGAGCTTTGGTCGGCACATCGTCTCGTTACCTGTCACGATGTTGTTCACATACCGAGATTGTCTCTTGACTTTTTAGCATCTCCCGTCACCAAGTCACACGTCGTGCCATCTGCTCTTCAGTCAGTCGATGTGGCACACAGAGAGAACAAAGTCTCTTCACGTGCAAATGATCATGCAGAACCGAACGAATTGCTGGTGCATTTAGGCCTGAAGTACCCTCTATCTGCTGGTAGGTTACTCGCCTTTCCTCGCCAAGCATTTTTCTTCACAGTAGTAACGTTTTCCTCCGTAACCAACGTTCGTGGCCTTCCCGGCCTCTCAGCATCCTCCACAGTTAAATTTCCCCTCTGGAATTCTCTATACCACCTGAATATCGTTGTGCGATTTCGACAAACATCACTTAGTGCAAGAGTCATTTCTTCGAAACACTGGTCTATATTTAAACCACGCCCGAAATGATAACGCAAAACTGCCCTTATCTCATTTCGTGACCACGATGCCATCGCAAGCACCTCACGGCTAATGAATAACTGAGCCCATCGACATAGCACGGCGGCCACTATGCACGTATGAACATGTCTCAACATGCAGCAACAAGCAGTTTTCTACGACTCATTGTTGCGTCATATTGCAAAACTTTCCTAGTACCCTTTGTATGTATGACCTTTCAGATTAGCTGTCAAAAAAGTAAGCAATCTATAGTTAGGAATCGTTAAAAATTTTCATCATATCGTATGAAAGAAGTACGAAATTTAACTGAAAGAAGACATCATAGTCATGAATTTTTTTATATACATAGAAAGTAGAAATTTTATAAAAAAATCAATTCTAAATGAAGTAAATAAAGTCCAAAAGATTTACAAAAGTAAATTTGAGAAAAAAATGTAAAAGAAATGGAAAAGAAATGGAAAAAAGTTGGTGCTAGCTGACACGACAAAGTTAATGGCTAACTTTTGCGTCCAGTAAGTTCCGAATGTTAAAAGTATCATATATAAGACGAATTCAAAATCAATTTAAGGAGAAATTGCGCTTCAAAATAATCACACGAAGTCTTTGCTCTTGAAAATTTGTTTAATTATTAAATTGTGTTTGATAAAGAAGAGTTCAAGGCTCTATATATATGTGATTCAAGTACCAATAACATTTTAACATTACTGCCATTTACTTTTAAGCCTACACTGTACATGTATTGTATTTTTTCATGACAGATGACATAATATCCTTAAGAATAAATTGATGAATATTTAAAGATAAAGAACCATGTAAGTAGATTTAGAATTAAAAGAATAATTTTTATTAAAAAAATCCCTCTATAAATATGTAATATAAACAAAATGATGCATAACTATTATAAGGTCGTAACTGGATAAATTTTCATCAAATGCTTAAAAGACGAACCTCGATGTTTCATTTTTGTTTACGCAGCTTTTATTTGAAAAATCATCGTGTTGTACCCTGAAAAGAAACAAGGAAAGAAAGAACAAATGGAGAGAGTCAATTGGATGAGACTGTTACGACCCCTTAATGCGTGTATATTATAACACACATATTTTTTCGGATATTCCGGAAATGCATTACCGAGCGTGTTGATGGAACGAACGCCACTAAACCAGCCGCCACCAGTCGAAGCGAGGAGCCGAATGGGCCAAAGAGAACGGTGGTTTGAGTTTTCATTTACATAATGGAAGAACAACAAATGCATTTTGTATTAACTCCGGAGATTTAATGGCAGTGAGTGGTGAAGCAGGAGCGTACGTACGAAAACATCAAGCGCAGAAGGGGTGTAGGGGAAGTCATTACACAGTCATGACATCTGAGCCAATTTAGTTAAAGTGGTTTTTGCGTGGCCCATCTCGTGACAGCAGAGGTGGTTACTGAAGTGAGTGGAGTCCGTCGTGTTCGGTAAGTCGAGGCGGAGCGAGAGCTAGAGATCGAGCGGAGGCGCGTACCGTTGCGAAAGTCGTTGCTCGCTCGCAGGATACAATTAATAGTGATGGGATAGTCTTTAAAATGCTAATCCTGGACTGGATTAATTCGTAACAACCGAAAGCAATTTGTATGTATTTGCGAATTACAGAGGCTGCTTTAAATTTGTTCTCGTATATGTAATTTATCTTCTATTTAATCAAAAATTGCATAACGGCAAAAAAAAAGAATAAAATTGTAGTCACTCTCTGGATCGGAGTTTTTAGTTTTAAACAACAAATCTGTCACGTTGGCGTTGGATTAGTTAACTAAAAAAAATTGCAAAAAACAACCTAATGATTGTGACACGTTTCGCCCAATTCAAAGGCTAATTAGATGTTATTCTCCCTTTAACTGATAAGTGTAAAACTATCCAAATATTAGACACTAATAACAGATCCACAATTTGTGACATAAAAAAAGAAGGAAGCTGAAATTCTTTGGTACATTTCATGAATAGACAAAGTCCAGGTACGCCAAAAATTATGCATAAAGCAGAATTCTTGGAATAGAAGAAAGAGTATATACATGGTTTTTGTAACAAGGCAAATTCAGGCTCCAATTTCGAAAACAATAATTTTGGAAAAGCAAAGCATTTATTTAATCAATTAGACCCCAACGTCAACAATAATTTCGAAGACAGCGGGGGTTAGTTTCAAGCATTTAAACACCATTATGGAATTCGTTTTTTAAACACACCAAGAGAAAAACTATAAGCTGATGAAGCTGTTCTGAAACCATTAGAAATAAGCTACAACTAATATGCACTATGGGTTAAATCGGCGAACAAATTTAAAATGTGGACGAATCAAGGTTGCATTGGAGATGCCTACCAGAAAAAAATTTGGTGCACGCTGGAAAAAAGGAGTTTCAGGGCGTAAAATAGGTAAAGAACGATGTATGTTTATACTTTGCAGCAATGCAAGTGGAACTCATTAATTGGAAAATCTCGAAGCTCAATGGCCAAAAAGATGTTTAGAGAATAGTTCATTAAAGAATTTATTCCAAGTGAAGACGAGAATTAAGGAAAAAGAATCTGGAAGAGAAAGCCATCATCATCGTAGATAACGCGTAGATAACTTCCCATCAAATAGACAAGTGACGAAACCAAATTGTCATATTATTGTCACCAAGCATTACATCCATAATCCAACCGACGGATCAAAATGTAACTCAAAATGTGAAGGTTACTTACAATAGAAGCTTCCACAAGAAGTTCTTTTAAAAGGAAAAAAATTCACTTTTTCCATTGATTTAATTTCGAGATAAATTTTCAGTAAATCCAATTAAAAAGTCATGGTCAAAATTAATTAGTATGGAATATGACGACTAGAATGAACAAGGTCAGGCGCCTTTGCAACAACTGATAAAAACAAAAAAGAACTGACAAAAATGATCAGTAAAGTAAGTCACGCCAGTAAAACTATCGAAGTAACAGAAGTTCAAAGGTGGGCAAGGGGAGAAAATGAAATACATTTAGAAACGAAAATTTTCTTAAATACTGAACAATGTCATCATTTTCTTGTAAAATAACTTCTAGTAGAAATTTTTTCATTCAAATTACATTTTGATCCATCGCTTGGGCTATAGCAGCTGTCCTCTGATGTTACAGTGAGATTTTTCTTCTTGATTATTTTCAGAAAGATGAAACAATAACCGTTGAATACAATGCATATGTTTTAGATCAATTACACGATACAATACCACGCGAAAGACCCCTATTAAAGAAGAAAGAGTGCAGGAAAATGCACGTGTTCACACTTTGGACTGTTTGAATGACAAACCAAATAGCTATCCAAAAAAGGACACTTCAAATTCGAGTTTCATTAAGAGCATGACAATTATAACACATATCAATGATCTGCTGGTGTGGTTGATGTTGACCGACTTTATCTTCGCCTTCGTCAAGCGCCTTCAGTTACCAAAAAACGATTCTAAAGTATAGAAACTGCACTTTGACCATTAATTGTCAAAACACGTAAAAAATAAATTTATTGAATATCTCAAAAATTAGAAGCAATCTTAAAGCACAGATTGAAAATTTGGATTCAGAGCTCTAAATTACCTTAGAAACATTTGTGGTTGTTGGGCTCCAAACTACTTGTGTAACCCATCCGCTCTCGTAACTAGGTAAAATATTTAAGAAAATTTATAACATTAGTATCATGGCCTGCTAAAAAAGCTCAAAAAAAGAAAGTTAAAAACAATAACGAAACATAATTCGATAATATTCCATTATTTATATGTTTAAGCTGACAAAATTTATTTATATTTACTAGCTAACAATATTTAGCATTACTCGCAAGATCTATGGTTTTCAGTATTAACTACGTTAAAGTTTCAGCGCAATTAAGGAGAGAGTGAGTAGAAATGGGGATGGGTACTGACGAACTGTCCGCACAACTTAGCACTTGAATTTTGTCAAATTAATTAGAAATACCAGAAGCATTTACCACGCCATAGTGCTGTATTTTAATAAATTTCGCTCGCTATCTAATTAGTATAAGTGCAGTAAATAAATTAAAAAACTCATTACTTAAGTATTCTTCGTCGACGTACAATCCTAACTAAAACCTCCCCACCAACACCACTTCCATCTTCGAACGAGAAGATAGAAAAGGAAAGACAGAAGAAGTAATTTAAATAATAATGTTATCCAATCTTAAAATTGCCTTATCTTTAATTCATAAAACTGCAAATAGAAACCGTAACTCGGTTAATAATTTTAAAGTGTAGTCGGGGTTTAATTATTATTCCAGATTCAGTGCCCCCCCCCCCTGATTCATCCTTTCAACCCGCCACAAACATGTGCATATCGTCTTACTAATAGACCGCTTCTGTCCTGTATTGAACGTGTATCATTAGGCGCATTGCGAGCACTAATTGAATGAGATTTAGGATTCTTGAGGTTTCCTAATCTCTGCAAAGTCTTCTCACTGGTAGTTGTGTCGAATTTTCCATTGGAATTACGTTCCGTCGCCGTACCCTTTATGGCTTCGTTTAGGGATCTCCTATCATTACATAAAGAATAATTTAATTAAAAGTAATTGACATTGACACGTATCCTTTCCTTCAACAATAACAGATTAAAATTTTAATTTTGAACAGTAGATATGTAATTCTTAGTGGCGCCATCAATTAAAAAAAGATGCGTCAGTAAGGTAGATCTTTTACTAACGCTGTATCAAAATATCATGACATTTGCATTATTAGAAGCAGAGAAATTGCGCATAAAGTAACAGTGTGTATTTGGCATTGGTCGAAAAATGAATTTTGAACAAAGAGCAAATATCAAGATCTGTTTTAAACTCGGTAAATCGTTTACTGAAACATTTTATTTGATGAAACAAGTGTATGAGTGTTTATCACGTGCGAGTGTGTATGAGTGGTATAAATGATTTAAAGACGGTCGTAGGGACATACGGAAAGTAACACCGAACTTGTGCGTGAATTTATTAGAAATGAACCGAAATTCTCATTGCGATACATGGGAATGGAATTAAATATTTTCAAAGATTTAATTCATCCCATTTGAACACAACATTTGGGACTGTGAAAGATTTGTACAAGGTTTGGACTTGATTAAAGACTCAAAAAAGGACGAAAACTTCAGGTATTCTATTGTAACTGGCGATGAGATGTGGTGTTTTCAATATGATCCAGAGATCAAGCGTCAAAGCTCTGAATGGAAGCATCCAAGCCAAGAAAGACGGAAAAAAGTCATTTGGAGAAGTCAAAAATGAAGACATTGTTGATTTGTTTTTATGATTCGAAAGTCATAATGCACATTGTATCATTTAGTCAAACATTTAATACTATATATGTATTATATTGGTGTTACGAAGCGTCTTTTGGTGGGTTCGTCGTATGCGCCCTCAATATCGTGAAAATGGTACCTGTCGTTTGTCACATGATAATGCGCCATCTCATCGCTCGACGCTTATCACTGATTTTCTAACTACAAATGGCATTTTAACCATTAACCATTCACCGTATTCACCGGATTCTATGCTCCAAACTGCATTTGGCGATAGAAGGACAACGTTATGCCGACTTCGAAGCCATTAAAAAGGCGTCGACAGCAATCTTGAAGGACATATCTAAATGTGAACTTAAAAATTCATTCGACATACTAATTTACCGTGCAAAATTGTATTGAAACCGAAGGCGACTACCTTGTAGAAAATAAATGAATTTTACCAAAATAATAAGCTTTTGTTCTTATATTAAAAAAGTTTGGTTTTCTCTGCGACAGACTGTGTATAGTCCATTATTATAAGTTTTCCTGCACTCCAATTTGCCAGAAAACATAGAAAATATTAGTTATGATAAATGCGGACACGCAGACATCTATTGCGTTTCTAAAGTTAAAATGGTGTACCTGTCCATGCACATGAAAATTGTAGACAAATATCTTTAACGTCTGCATTCAAAAAATTGTTGCACAATGTAATAAATATTGAACAAAAATGAAAATTAAGTAGAAATTTAGATGAAGTATGTAGAATATAGAATATAGAAATAAATATATTTTAGTGATATTTATAATATTTTTCTTCTTATTAAAAGACGGACCTTATTTTAAAAAAAGCCCTCGTATATATTTTAATTTTATTAAACGTTTAATAATGACCAAGGAATTCCATTTAGTTTTATTAAAATGTTACAAAAGACTAAATCGATTTTCTTTTTCAATAAAAGCACTGGGTTATCTTAAATCAATTTCATGCACTTGACCATGGGAAATTACGTCAATTCCAGCAAAAAAATATGTTAAGCAGCCCTTAATTCAAAGAAAGTATAGTCAACTATAACGTATAAGCACAAAGTCTTGTAAAATGTCCGCATAAATATAATAACCAGAATTAAGCAACTTTCACAATAATGCATGTAATTCTTAATGCAAAGTAATATACAAAATATAATTGTAATGAATGCACTTAACATCTTTTAATAAAATTGGTAGCACTACTTTCATTTATATACAAAAATTGTAAATATTTTACATAATTAGTCAGTTCTGTGAATTTACATAATCGGAAACGCATTAATTTAAATTTAGCTCTTTCGTACTTTGATATATGGGGGTTTATACACAATTAATATTTCCTCTTTTATTATAAATGTTGAAAATTATTATTGTATAATACAACTATTATGTTTAAATGGAATTGTGTATTTATCATTAAATTCGAATATATACAGCACTTTTGATTTACAAATTTCAATGTTCGGAAGTTGCTAAAGTATAGAAATATTGAAATATTAGACCTCTTTCCATAATGAGATTTATGGCATATTAAAGGGCACGAAGTTGTACTGCCTGGTGGCTTGATTGGTAGAGCAGCCGTCTAGAAAACGGCAGGTAGAGGTTCGAGTCCTTCTCCAGCGCAGAAATTTTTAATTGATTTCTGTTGAATTTAATTAACGATCAGAAAATAACAATTTTCATTTAATTCACATCGTAAAAGAACTTAATTATATGTTTATATATATGAGGGTAGTATGACAAGTAGTGAGAATGGAAAAGAAAAACGAATTTTTTAAATACAAAATAATTTTTACTTTTCAATATATTCTCCTAAAAGAGCAATACATTTATTACAACGGTGCTCCAATTCCCTTATGCCATCTCTAAAATGCGATTCCGGAAGGCTTGCAAAATACTCATTTACGAAGATGATAAGCTTTATTATTAATTTCTTTCCACCTAGTGCCGTTTTCAATTTTGGAAAAAGGTGGAAGTCGAAAGGGGCTAGATCCGGCGAATAAGGCACATGCGGTACTAATTGGAAATGCAACTCGTGGATTTTGGACATCGCAACTGTGCTGGTATGCGAGGGAGCGTTGTGTTGGTGAAACAGAACCTTTTGCTTTACCATTCCTGGCCGTTTAGCACGAATCTCAACATTTAATTTTTGTAGAAGTTCTGCATAATATTGTCCGTTTATTGTGGCACCTTTCTGAATGTAATCAATGAGGAAACTGCCTTTTGAATCCCAAAGAATTGATGCCATCACCTTGTTTGCTGATGAAGTGGTTTTCGCTTTCTTTGGAGCTGCAGAACCACGTTCTAACCATTGTTTCGGCTGTTGTTTAGTTTCGGGTGTACTGTAGTGTATCCAAGTTTCATCGCAAGTAACAAATCGCCTACAAAAATAAACCGGATTCCGCTTATAAAGGTCCAAACACGCATTGGAAATGTGCAAACGAGTGAACTTTTGATAAGTCGTAAGCAATCGCGGCACCCATCTTGTCGAAAGCTTGGAAAGGCCCAATTCTTTCGTTAAAATGTGATGTACGCGTTCTGTTGAAATGTTTACCATGTCTGCTATATCTCTCACTTTGAGTTGTCGATCTTGAATAATAATATTATGGATTTTTATAATCATTTCCTTAGCAGATCCACCTAATGTTTCCCGTAACTCATCTTTTGTTTGGGTAGCTTTCATACCCTTAATTACGAAATATTTAATCACCGCACGATACTCTGCTTTTTCCATTTTATCAAAACGACGTGTTCCTTTTTTTTCAATCAACTGAAAAATAAAAACCATGTGCTAAACATGGACAAAGGTCTGTTACCATATTCTGGTCTCTATGAGTTCCTGGATGATATGAATAATCAGTGTGTACTTGGTGGGTAGCGATGAAAGTTGTTTCGGAATTACTCTGTGCGAATTTTACCGCGGATCCAGGTGCGACAACGTGATTAATTATCTACTGACGATAGCAACTTAGTTGTCGAAATACATATACAAAAAAATTAACATCGATGTGGGTTTTATTTACCTTTTTTCATTAATAAACACTATGAACGGAGTTACTTCGATTAAATCCACACGAGACGTCGGAAAAACCAAGGCCCTTCTTGTAACCCATCATCTAATTTACACAGCGAAATAAACCGAAGAAAAACGATTATGTCGTGTATATTAATAATTACTAATATTAATATACAATATAACAAGCAGTAAACTGAAATTATCGATTTCACACATTAATTATGTAATAACTTGAAAAACGCAACAGCATAGGGGATACGTGGGGGCACCACGCCCAGCCTAAAACATAATTTGTTTAATTTATATACACTAATGGTTATTATAACAAGCGAAACACACAGAATTCATTATAAAGAAGTCTCATCCATTCGAAATTAATGAATGTCAATTAATCGACTGCATTTGAATAAAATTACTAACGAATAGAGGTAACGAATCACTCGGCTTGCTAGCGGAAATAACAATTAGAATTGATGTGAAAACGATGCTGTGGCAAATATCGGAATATTATAAACAAAATGATACGCTTTTATGGTGTATAGTAATTGTAATAACAAGCTGAAATAACTATTATCATGGGGAAATATTCATTTACAAGTACAGATTGCAACAATAGATAAATAAAAAATATAAAAGATCATTAGCCGGTTATAACACGAAGAAAGTTAAGAAATCCTTCAAATAAAGTCTTCCGCTAGGTTCCATTTCTAGGCACATCTTCTCATTTCCTCTATGACTGTCTTCTCCTATCTCTTTTATACAGGACGTCCTGAAGTGCTTTCTCCATTTATTTGTGAAATACTTTGCAAAGTGGTGGGGCTAGGAGCGTCTGCACATGTTGTAAATGAAGGTCACAGCACCGGTGAACAACATGTTATGCGTGTTAAAATGTATTACAATCATTCTTGACACTTGTATCGTGTCCATTATCACCTTCACGACATAAATCATAAGAACAATCATTCTCGACATCTGTATAGTGTATCACCTTCACAACATAAATCACCTTCAGCCAAATTAATTAGATTTTGGATGTAGAAATTTTAAAAAAAAGTCACCATCGTGAATAAGAAGTCTACAGATCGACCCAGCACTAAGAAAAAGCCTAAAAATATCAAGCGTATTCGTGAAATAACTGTTGTTATGGGAAAATATTCATTTACAAGTATAGATTGCAACAACAGATAAATCAAAAATATAAAATAATAACACGAAGAAAGTTAAGTAATACTCCAAATAAAGTCTTCCGCTGGGTTCCATTTCTAGGCACATCTTCTCATTTCCTCTATGACTGTCTTCTCCTATCTCTTTTATACAGGGCGTCATGAACTGCTTTCTCCATTTATTTGTGAAATACTTCGCAAAGTAGTGGGGGTAGGAGCGTCTGCATATGTTGTAATCGAAGGTCACAGCACCAGTGAACAACATGTTATGCGTATTAAAACGTATTGCAGGAACAATCATTCTTGACACCTGTTTCGTGTCCATTATCACCTTCACGACATAAATCATAAGAACAATCATTCTTGACATCTGTATGGTGTATCACCTTCACAACATAAATCACCTTCAATCAAATTAATTAGATTTTGGATGTAGAAATTTAAAAAAAAAGTCACCACCGTGAATAAGAAGTCTACAGATCGACCCAGCGCTGCGAAAAATCCTGAAAATATCGAGCGTATCCGTGCCGTAATAACGTACAATTCTCAATTCATCAAAGGCGTTTGTTTACAACATATTGACTAAAGATTTAAAATTCCACCCGTACGAAATTCAATTGGTACAGATTTTCGAAGCTTTCGACAATATCTTGTTCGCCGACGAGTTTTGCTTTCACTCAGTTATGTTTGTAAATAGACAGAACTGCTGCAACTGGTCTTCTGAGAACCCTAAGAAGAAGTATCAAAGACCATTGCACTCTTACAAAGCTACGCTATGGGCTGCAATTAGCGCATCTGAAATGATTGGCGCTTTCTTTTATGAAAATGCTAACGGTGTTACACTTATAGGTACTTCTTATTGACGCAAAGACATGTTAAACAATTTTCTTAGACTAGGGTTAGATAATTCTGCTAGATTTGATGAAAACATTTGCTTTCAACAAAATGGTGCAACCTCACATACTGAAATCTTTCGATTGAACTCATCAGAGTTTCCAGGAAGAGTGGTCTCTAAGCGGGACGATATTAACTAGTCATTCAAAAGTCCTGATTTAATTCTATGGGGTTGGTTATCTTAAAGAAAATGAATACAGTACGATACTAAGAAATTTTCATCAGTTAAAGCAAAGAATCCGCGATATTTAGGAAATCACTCCAAACTGATGTTGGCGAGTCATTGTACAATTCCGATTCAGCCTTGAGGAGCTGCTGCAGCACGAAGGAAAACATCTCGATAATTTTATTTTGCATGAAAATTTTCCATTTTTTAAACTTTAACATAAAATTTATTTCAAATGAATAAGTTTTTTATTATCCGAGTTATATCGTTTTCTAAAGAGGAAAATCGTTTTCAAAAGAAGAAAATCGTTTTCAAAAGAGAAAAATCATTTTCGAAAGAAGAAAATCGTCTTCGAAAGAGGAAAATCGTTTTCAAAACAAGAAAATCGTTTTCAAAAGAAGAAAATCGTTTTCAAAAGGGGAAAATAGTTTTCAAAAGAGAAAAATCGTTTTCAAAAGAGGAAAATCGTCTTCAAAAGAAGAAAATCGTTTCCAAAAGAAGAAAATCGTTTTCAAAAGTGGAAAATCGTTTTCAAAAGAAGAAAATCGTTTTCAAAAGAAGAAAATCGTTTTCAAAAGGGGAAAATAGTTTTCAAAAGAGGAAAATCGTTTTCAAAAGAGGAAAATCGTCTTCAAAAGAATAAAATCGTTTCCAAAAGAAGAAAATCGTTTTCAAAAGAGGAAAATCGTTTTCAAAACAAGAAAATCGTTTTCAAAAAAGGAAAATAGTTTTCAAAAGAAGAAAATCGTTTCCAAAAGAAGAAAATCGTTTTCAAAAGAATAAAATCGTTTTTAAAACAAAACAATCGTTTTCAAAAAAGGAAAATCGTTTTCAAAAAAAGAAAATCATTTCCAAAAGAAAAAAATCGTTTTCAAAAGAGGAAAATCGTTTTCAAAACAAGAAAATCGTTTTCAAAAAAGGAAAATCGTTTTCAAAACAAGAAAATCGTTTTCAAAAAAGGAAAATAGTTTTCAAAAGAAGAAAATCGTTTCCAAAAGAAGAAAATCGTTTGCAAAAGAGGAAAATCGTTTTCAAAAGAAGAAAATCGTTTTCAAAAGTGGAAAATCGTTTTTTATTCTCCTTAGTAATCTAATTTCGGTAGCTACAATTTCACAATATTTTTTGCTGTTAAAGTTCAGGATTCACTACCGTTTTCCATTGATCTGATGGCCTGATTACTCTCTGATTAGGTATCTGTTTCTTTTCTGACAACGTGGTTTTTAGAAAATTAATCAGTCTCTCAGCTTTTTCAATTTTTTAATCGTCTCCATGTCTATTTGTCCGGTTTCTTTCATGAGTGTGGCTAAATAGTTACAGTTTGTGACCTGTTTTAATACTTGCGCCTCTATATTAATTCTATTAACTCTTTCTTCCATAAGCATTGTCATGGTTTTACTTGTTGCTTTGTTTATTTCCATGTTTAGGTTTCGTAGTTATGTTTGGTATATTTCTAATTATTTATTCATTTATAACAATTTTCGTCAAGTAATAAATAAGAAATCTACATATTAAATGGAGCTATTAGAATCATAGAGATTTAACAAATCGGCAGTAATAAGCATACAATAAAACCATATGTACATTATTGAAGAAATTGCACACAAAATACATACATTCGAAGTGATTTTTACTGCTAATTATTAACGCAATGTATCTGAAAAAATAACGTAGGCTCCTTTGATTAAAAAACAGGATGATGGATCATTTTTTATTGCGAAGAAGGAAATACAAAACTGTGGACGAATTAATTAAGTTACTGCAGATATAACATAATTAATTCATTTCATAAAACCGAGCACAACGTCAGCTACATGATTTAAAGAGAGAAACGCTCGCGCATGTGCCCCTTTAGCCTGCTATTTTTGTGCGGGTCAATCTCGTAATTGCACCATTAAGTTTATGTCAATTAAAATATCAATTACGGACGTTCATAAATATCATCAATACAATGTGTTAATTTACAATAACATTATTTTGTTTGAATGTTTCATTTTTAATGTGAACTTATGATCTTTTCAAAAGAGATTATCGAAGATTTGCAGATACATAAAACTAAAGGTGGTCCATTGGGTACGCCGGATTTAATTGTAATAAATAAAACACAGTCAACTATTATTTAATTGGGTAATTTTTATTGAACTATAATGTTGACATGTTGAGATTAATTATGGAATATGGTATTAGTGAAGTGGCTGCTGTTCCTGTGCTGGTATACCCCGTTCTTTTTGATCCAATTTTCGAAAACTTTTTCTAAGTCATTTGGTCAATTTCAGCAAAAGCGTGTCGAATTTTTATTTTCAATTCAGGAAGTGTATGTTAGGTGGCTTGTTAGCATAATAATAATAATAATAATACTTTATTTCATAATATACAATTCAGTATATATGAATACATCAAATATAATCAATTATTATTGTACATTTAGATATAGGCAGCGCTCACTTAAAGTACATAATGTACATAGCAAGTACATAATACAGGTGTTTATGATTTTATGGTTGCGTACGCCTCTTTCTTCATAATGAAGAACGTACATACGTAGTCGTTCATTCGAACGTACACATGCAAAATGTTGAATTTATTTATCATTAGAAATTTGTGTGGATTTTCATACTCGTAAAAGTTCCTGTGTTTTGTTTATATTTTTAGAATACTTTATTAATCTAATGGTTTTGTATTTTTCAGTAAACAAATGTTATATTTTAAGTAAATAACAATTGTTTATTACGACCATAAAACGATTAAAACATTAAGGTGTTAGATAAGCTGTTCCAAGTGGCCACTTTTTCCGACCTATTTGGCTAAAGATGTCAAATTAGGTAATAATAATAATAATAAAAATAAATATTATAATTAATTTGTATATAAAACGGGAATAACGCAGTAGAGACCTTTTAAAGACTTCATTGTTTTTCGAAGTATTCTCCACCAAGATTAACGCACTTTTTGCATGCGCTCGAACCAACTCTGGAAGCAGTTATTCCACTAGTTTGTTGGTACAGTCAAAATTGCATTTTTGAAGACACTAACTGCTCCTTTTGATGTCCGGCACCACGCACTCCGTTCTTGATTTTCGGAAAGTATAGAAATCGTCGGGACTTAGACCCAGGCTGCATGGAGGATGGTCCAACAATTCGACGTTTTGTTGGGTTAAAAATTCAATTATTTTGCGTGTTGTGTGTGAACTTTCATTTAGGATGATTCGTCGCTCGGAGTTGGTTTTTCGAAGCTCAGCGGTGACTTGCGGCAAACAAATGGTTGTACACCAATCGGCAGTAACAGTTCATTGATCTTATAGAGGAACTGTTGCTACCTGACCTAGTTTCGGGAAAAATGTCGTGACCATCTTTCCGGAGACACTTTAAGAACGGGTGACTTTTGTCAGCTTTTCTTCACCTTTTAACACCTAAGCAGATGACTGGCATTTATTTTCTAGCTCGTATGAGTAAACCTAAGATTCATCACCACTGACAATGTTGTACACGTTCTTAGAGTTTCCGGCGTTGAAGCGATCTAGAGCTGCTTTCTGTTCTCTGGTCAACAGATACGGTATCCAACGGGAAACAAATTTTTTTACAAATACTTCTATGCAAAATTTTTTGAATTGAAGTCTTTGAAATCCCCAATAATGCTTCAATCTGGCGATATGTCACATGATCTTGCGTGCAGCATCGACGTTTTCCTGACTGACTGCCATTTTTGATGAACCTGCTCTTGGATCGTCGTTAACACTAATCAGTCCACGTTTGAATTCTCCATACCAACGGAAAATTGTTGACTGATGTGGTACTTCGTTGCCGAAAACAGAAACCAACTCGGCGAGGTATCCTTGTTGAGATAATTAGCATTTTTATGAAGTCCTCACATGGGAACAGTACACATATCGCAGTGTGATCTACTAGGTCAAAATCCTAATACGATTTCTGCCATCAGGTTCGTACTATCCATATATTCCTCTTCCCTGAGGAACTGTTTCCCCTGCTTTTGATCTGGAGAATTCTTTCACCGTTCCAAAAATATATTTTTAGCCCGTCTATATTCATATCTGTTCTGATATTTGTGCATGCAATGCCATAGGAAGGCTCCTATCCAATTTAAGCTAAAGACGAAGTTCATCAAACTTGTCACTCCGATTTTTCTTTATCCATATAGCCTCCGTCTCCTTGGATTTAGGCTATAGTTACCTTTTTGCTACTATTGAGTCCATTCAGAGCCTGAGCAGAATCCCATTCAAGTTTATAACTCACATGTACTGAAAGTAGTACTCACCTCGTCTATTAACTTCTTAACACAATCTGATGATGATGTAACACAGTTATTTCTGTTTAAAATACCATAATAGAACGAAATATTAGATAGGAACATTCTCAAGTTATGTAATCCGTGAAACTACAGAAATCCCATTCGTATTTAAACAGACATATGGCTACTTCACCAATACGTCTAGTATTATATATATATATATAAATGACAAGCCTATATGGAACTACAAGAATCCCACAGAATGCACATAAGCAAATCCACATGAAGCATTTCCAATATATTATACGCTATAGTTCAGGAACAATATAAATTATATTGGATGTCAAGACAGATATAACGGATATATTATTGCAATAAATGTCGGTAAATAACATATATTCACATTTTAAGAATTTAAAATACAAAACAAACACGATATCACGTGGGGCGATATTATAACAACTTCCATTTCATATAACAGCACGCCTGCTTGATTAATGAATTGCTAGCGAATTGACGTGAGATCTGGAGTATTGCCACAACCTACTCAGATTCAAGTGAATACGTATGTACATATGTATGTGTATATAGGTATGTACAATGAACGTTCAAAATTATCGATTTTTCCTTCTACCATTTTATTAGACGTTAATTTGTTCCATCTGCATTTATGACAAAGTTGTCAATCAAGTATTTATTTTGACAGCCATCTTGGATATTTATTAATTTTAGGCATGTTATTTTTACCTATTATAATTTATGCATTTTTTCGCCTCTAGATTAGATTAAATTGGTTCAGATTACCATAAAGCCTGTTGCACTGCAATCTTTCCAAATCTACATGTTTATGTACGAGTATATGATTCAGAGTGTGCCTCCAGGTGAAACTTTTATATCTTCTTTTACATTCAATATATTTTATATATATATATATATATATATATATATATATATATATATATATATAATACAATAAATATTTACTATAACAATATAATACTCGTAGTATGTCATACATAGGAATAAGTATCATAACACAGGCCTTATCGCACAAGACCAGTTTAGGACACAACGAGCGAAATGGGGACCACCTTAAGTTCCGAATGCAATAACTGTTTCATATCAAAACAAATTCAAAGATACTCAAGTGACAACAAATTTATAAATTATTCATCATAACTAAAGCACTTGAAAAATTTCAAGATTATTTGCTATCATCAGTAGAGGGAACGCAAATAATATAGTGGACACTACAAACGCTACATGCATTCAGCGATGTAAGAAATATTAGTATTATTGTTAAAGTAGGTAATATGTTAACTAAGCATTAAGATTTTAAAAGATTAAATTTTTGATAACAGTGGCTCTACCTATTGTTTTAATGATGCAAATATTAGGTCTACCGAAAAGTTCTGTCTATTTTTAGCATAAAACAGAATAATACATTTTTCATACCTTGAATAAACTTTATTGAATAATATAATTTCCATCGTTATTTATGACTTCTTGCCATCGTGATGGGAATTTGTATATCCCATTTTTAAAAAATGCCTTACCCCTAGATGTAAAAAATTGAACCAGTGCTTGTCTGATATCTTCTTCGTTTTTTGAATTTTTTGCCCTGCAAAAAATTTTGTAAGGACGACTTCAGTTTAGAGGTGAAAGGGGCAGGTTTTCCGAATTTACAATATGCCCTTCTCCTTACCATCTTTCTATACATTATCATCCGATTCAAGAAGGATTTGATTTTGTTTTGCGTAAGTAGAGATGTGCATATGATGACTCAAACATTCAAATTCTTCTCACTTAACTCATGTGGCATCCATCTCGAATACCTACACACTTATCCTAGATTCCTAAATAAATTTGAAATAGTTTGTTGAGCTGAATCAAGCTTTTCCGTAATTTTCGATATTTTCAAAAAAGCATTACGCTCTAACATAATCTTGACAATATCGTTGTCAATCAAAGATGTTCCCCAAAAGCGTGGATTATCAAAAAGATCGAATATTTGAAATATTTCGAACTATCTTCTGCATGTTTTTTCAGAAACTGTACCATCAGCAAAACTTTCAATAAATTTCTACACGCTTATGTGGCATTTCTTCCTTGTTGGAATCCGTACAAAATACAGTGGCTTATATCAGACAAGCACTGGTTCAATTCAATTTATCGCCTCTGGGGATAGTGCATGCCATCACTTTGGCAAGAAGTCACAAATAATGATGGAAATTATATTCATTCAAAAAGTTTATTCAAGATATGAAAAATTTATTGTTTCGTTTTATTCTAAAAACGGACAGAACTTTCCGGTAGACCTAATATTTCATCATAAGTTATCGAAAGGTTACCTTCTACATATAAGAAGAGCTAATTCTGATAGCGAACACAGTTTCAAGAAGAAATTATTGATACGTAACTGATCTTACAAGTATTTAATCGATCTTATCTACTTTGCGCATCTATATATAATAAAAACGCTAGTTAAAAGAGTATTTATTTACATTTATGACCTGCTAAACCCTTTTTGTTTCTTCGAAACACGCGCTGTTGATAGAATGATCGCTGTACCAATTCTATTACAGACACATATCTTTAAATGTATGTTATTTGAAAACACATTAAGTACTTCGACGGTACATTGTCTTTAATTTAACAAAATTATTTTATATTATAAATTAGCAAAAAAAAAATTAAATATTTAAATCGAATAAACCATTAATTTGGTAATTGTTTACAATCATGTGAATGTATATAAGTACGTCTAGAATAATGGAGTGAATAATTTTTTAGTCAGCACAATGAACATTTAATGTCCTCATTTCTGAATTCCCAGAAAATTTCGGATTCAAAGAGCGTTTAATCTCAAACAGATCAGTATCTTTTATCCATTCGTTGGATCTCAATTGTCAAACGATTATTTTGAACTATCAGTGTATATGTATATGTTTCTGAATGAGCGGTTTCTCCACGCACACTTTACATTTAGCAGGTCCGCCTTTCCCTGGTAGCTGACAGTACGGTTTGAATGGCTCGTTTAGGCCGTGTTGAGCTTATTTTAAACGATCTGCCAACGCCAGCTGCAAGGACAAAGAGCAGAATCGGTCTCGTCAGTATTTCTCTCTCATCCTCACTCTCATTCCTCCTCCACTACTTCTTCTTTTTTCTAATCCCTCTACTTCAACTGAAACCGTCAAAATGGTTATTATAATCGAGTGCCTAGGTTACGATAAGTGCCGATTTTAATACTATTTTCGTAAAATTTCTAAATTCGATTACTACTAAGCTTTACAAAATTTTAAATGAACTTAAATAATTAGAAATTCGTATTTTAGAGCAGGACATTTTTCTAAAATCTAGACAAGAACAGAAATTTAAATTTTGTTTTTAAAATATAAATAGGGGCCTTAATGGAATATTTCTAAATACAAAATGTAATTATTTTCTAAGTAACTACTTCAACAACTCCATCTTCAAGAAGAACAGATAAAACATGAAAGTCGTTCATAACACAGGTCTGCAAAAAAATACATTTTAGAAATTGTTTTAACTTTACTCACTTTTTGTTTTTTCAAAAACATTTTTTTCTACCACGTACGGCTTTCTCACAAAAAAAAAACAGATGTATTTTAGGAATACTAAACCAAATACAAAAAATTGTAGATCGCATATACAAAGGATACTGGGAAAGTTTTGCAATATGACGCAACAATGAATCGTAGGAAGCTGCTTGTTGTTGCCTGTTGAGTCATGTTCACACGTGGATAGTAGCCGCCACGCTAGGTCGATGGGTTCAATTGTTCATTAGCAGTAAAAGTGTAAAGTGCTTGCGATGGCATCGTATAATATCAAATCTAAATATATAGAGTGACGATAAAGAAAGATTTCATAGTATCCTCTATATTATCTAAGCTTCAAAAATTGAAGGAGCTAAGACAAGTGCAAACACGAATGAAGTTGTAATCGTTGAGCATGAAAACACGTGTTAACTTGACAGGCGAGTGACCTATCAACAGATAAAGGGTACTTCAGCTCTAAATGCACCAGCAATTCGTTCGATTCTGTATGATCATTTGCACGTGAAGAGACTTTGTTCTCTCTGGGTGCCGCATCGACTGACTGAAGAGCAGATGACATGACGCGTGACTTGGTTCCGGGAGATACTAAAAAAGTTTAATAAGGGACAATCTCGATATATGAACAACATCGTGACAGGTGACGAGACTTGGCTGTACTATTACGATGTGCCGACCAAAGTTCAAACCAAAGTTTGGGTCTTTGATGGTGAGAATACACCCGTAGTTGTCAGAAAATCCCGATCTGTAAAGAAGAAAAGCTGTATTTTTCAAATCGAGTGGAAATGTGGGACGCATCGCTTTGGATACACAGAAGACAGACACAGCTAAGTAGTATACTGACAGTGCTTGCCTAAAGTCATTGGATCTATGAAGAACCTGCGGTCAAAGTCAAGAATGGACACCTGGTTTCTCCATCACGATAATGCTCCAGCTCACCGCGACAAACCCTGCACCGAATATTTGACTACGACAGGATTGAAACTTCTCGAGCGCCCTCCATACAGTTCAGATCTTGCTCCCTGCACTGTTCTCACATGTGAAAATAAAGCTAAAGGTGATGCGGTTTTCCAGTGATGAGGACCTTCTACGGACTCGGGACAACGAGTGTGTTTTACTCCTTAGTGAAACTTGCCAGAACTGGTTTAAAGATTGGTTTCGGAAGATGGAGAGGTGTATTGAGTGTAGAGGAAATTACTTTGAAAAAATTAAATAAACAAAGCTGTATTGCAAAATTTTCCTAGTACCCTTTGTACATATATTTTATTTTACATTTTAATAAAATCATAAGTAACCAAACATTTTTCATAAAACAACACAAAATAACTAAAACTGAATGATCTTGTTTAATAGTCCTTGTAGTATAGTTTACTCTTCGTATCAAAACTTCATTTTGTGCTTTTTATACTGTAGGATCGCTGTGGGACAAACAAAGGTTTAACTGCTACTCAGTGCTGCCACTCGACCAAATTAGTATTTTCCACGGCCAATCTAAGCCTCATTTTAATTATTAAAGATTAAACACTGTAATACTTACTTGCCTAAAATGCCTAGTTGTCGATAATTTCAAGTGAAATTTGTTACTAAACTATGCGTGATGGATTTTTTTTTATTATTTGTTTGTCAATCAGCGTACGAAAAACTATAAAAATCACTGATTATATTTTAAACAAATTTTCCATCGCAGGCCTGTGTAATCATGGAGAATATAATTTGTTAAATAACTATGTACGAGAATTAATTGGTTAGAATTAAAACTCAACGACTAACAACATCTTTTGGAAAAACTTGACATTTTATTCTACAACTTCTTATGTGGTAACAAATGAAATTCGGTTAGTTTGGGCATTTGATTTGATAGTTAAAGAGCCGTAGACATAGTGTCTAAATAGTAAATTCTAAAATGCGCAAACTCCCAATTCGTGACTCTATCAAATATCTAGTTTTTAAAACACTAGCCAAGCACGAAATTTTTGTTGATATGCAACTTCGGGTGACAATGTGGTATATCGTATTAACATGGGGGTAATAGGTGATAACATATCCACTTGACCTGACTGTAAGTCACTTCGTTCCGCCCACAGGAACCGCCTCTAGCATTGGCCATAAGGCAATTGCTTAATCATTCCCAATAGAGGGTCGGAGTAGGGATTTACATACACATCCTTAATTCACACCACATGATTCAAAACTTACAAAGTGTTAGCGACGGTAAACTAAAATTCATCGTCAATACACTATAACAATATAATAGTCAAAACTAATACTTCGTACAAATATTATGAAATCAAGTAACAACAACTCAGTTTACCTTCTTGATCGATTTACCAATATCACTAGAAATACTAGTTTTCAAATAGCCCCAGAGAAAACTGTCATTGGGAGCCAAATCTACGGATCGCGAAAGCCAAGCAATGGGACCATATATTCCTATCCATCTATTTGAAAATACGTCGTTTAAACAATCACAAACATTATTACTATTCTGAACAGAACACTTATCTTGTTGAAACCATATTATATTGATGTCAAAATGTATTTAAACTACAAGAATAATTACATCTCTCAGCATTGTAAATACCGATTAACATTTTAGTCCTCAGGAATAAAAAATGGACCTATTATTAATTTTAATGGAGACTGTGGTTGATTAAATTAATCAATTAAGGTTAATATAACCCCTTTCCACAATAATTGTCGTAATCTGTATACGTATTTCGACAACTAAATTGTCATTATCAACAGATGATTAATCACAGTGTCACACCTGGAACCACAACAAAATCCGCACAAAGACAAAGTTTGTACTAGACTTATACCGTCGAAAGCCAAAGGTGTAAGTTCAGTACAGGCCGTTGGGTGAAAGTTAGAAAGATTGTTAATGGTAAACATCTCAATTGAACGTTTGCAAAGCTTCCTTCACGAACAATTTAGTATGAGATAGCTACCGGCGGGGTGGGTGCGCATCTGTTGATGATTGATCAAAAACGGAATCGCGCGATAACTTCAAAGCATTATTTGGACATGTTTAAGCGCAATACGAGTGAGTTTCTGCGGCGTTAAGTGACTATAGATAAGATATGGACACATTACTAACGCTACAAGCAAAAAATCAGTCGGCACAATAGGTTTTCCTTGGCCAACATACACTAAAGCAGCGAAAGACGATTCCATTAGCCCGAAAAGTTATAAAGACGATATTTTGGAATTCGCAAAAGCATAATAATTGATTATTTGGAGAAGTAAAAGTCAATCACGAAACAGTACTATGCTGATTTATTGGACCGATGTGAAAGAGAAAAAGGTCCCACCTAACGAGGAAAGTAATTCTCTACCATCATAATAATACTCCAGCCCACTCATCAATAATTGCGACAGCAAAACTAGACGATTTACGATGCTAAATAGTGACCCCACGATCATATTCGCCAGATTTGGCCCGCTGTGATTTCTCTCTCTTTCCAAACTTGGAAAAATGGCTTGGTAGAAAGCAGCTCGACGTCAAAAGAGAAGGTCATTGTCGAACCAGAGGTTTCGTTTGTAGAATTCGACAAATCTTATTATTCGGATGGCTTAAGAAAGTTGGAATATCATTGGACTAAATGTATAGAGCTGCAAAGAGACTACGTCAAGAGAAAAATTCACTAAATGCAAAACAATTACGTTGTATTCTCTAATACAGGTGTTTATCATTCCATCATCGTATATCTCCTTGAATGCAATAAAACAGAACACCTTTGAACATGCAAAGATGTTACCTAATGAACTCTAGAGTTGAGTGAGACATTCATCGCGGCCAATGCTTTATTAGGCAGTAATTGACTTGCTTTAATATTCTTATTGTATTATCCCGTGACTGGGTTTTGATCTGCCGAGCAATCAATTTTAATATTATTACACAATAAACGACTACATTGTGATAAACGTGAGACTAAAAGACCGTTATTTAATTATTACGCACACCATCCTTTCGTTTATAAAAAAGAGTGCCGACATAAAAAATTTCAGCAATATATTTAGAACGGCGTCCAATTACTTCAGCATATTACCATGCAATTACTTATACCTTAAGGAGTAAATCATTGGTTATTATGAAGTGTATACATACATCATTGTAAAGATGTCTCACGCGTTTCAGAACGGCGTTCGAAAAAAAAGGTGCCGCGAATTTCATCGAAAATTCGCGAATTATATGGTCACGGCATAATTACGTTGGAGATTAATTATTCATTTAGGGCAACAATTCATTTCAAGTCAAGTGAGTATAACAGAAAGACTGAAAGAGACAGAGAGTGAGAAAGATAAAGACAGCTCACGGCTTTACATAATGAAACAAGGTGAATTACGAGCGATGTCTTTAGTTTGCAGCAACTTTTAACGAGCAAATTGCGCTCTGCCCGCTGCAGCAGTGTTTTATTAATTAAAAAAAAGGAGGCGTTTTCGCCCGGCCAACTCGTTTGCCGAGAACTCGGAAAGAAAAGGAATTAAGGGATTTAACTAATGAACCAATAAAAGAAAGAGGATGTAAAACGTGGATTCTAGTCGGTGTTTCATTGTATTTTGTCCGGGAACGCCGGTAGGAAAGCTCGTTCGTCCAGCTCTGCCCTCGTTATGATGACCGGTCGCTGTTATATCCATTTCTGTCTATTCGATACACTAAGGTTCGAATGTTCCGTCCAGAAGACAGAGATAAATGTGCGTTGTTTGTTTTTGAAGATCATTGTTCCGGTTCGTTAAGCTTTGGAAGAATTTAAGTAAAAGTGGAAATGGATCGAGTTCCTATTAAGCAGACAAACATAAACTTCATATTAAATGGATTCATACATTCGGAATTACTTAAATTATCTAATAATTACTAATACTGATAATTTATAGAAAGATTCACGTTGAAACTTGATCACAACGAAGCTAATAAAAACACTCAAGTTGGAAATCGTATTGCAGGCACTATATACGAGAGTAGTTTGACAAGTAGTGAGAATGGAAAAGAAAAACGAATTTTTTAAATACAAAATAATTTTTATTTTTCAATATATTTTTCTAAAAGAGCAATACATTTATTCCAACGGTGCTCCAATGCCCTTATGCCATCTCTAAAATGCGATTCCGGAAGGCTTGCAAAATACTCATTTACGAAGATAATAAGCTCATCGTTAGACGAAAATTTCTTTCCACTTAGTGCCGTTTTCAATTTTGGAGAAAGGTGGAAGTCGGAAGGGGCTAGATCCGGCGAATAAGGCGCATGCGGTACTAATTGGAAATGCAACTCGTAGATTTTGGACATCGCAACTGTGCTGGTATGCGAGGAAGCGTTGTCTTGGTGAAACAGAATCTTTTCCTTTACCATTCCTGGCCATTTAGCACGAATCTCAACAATTAATTTTTGTAGTTCTGCATAATATTGTCCGTTTATTGTGACACCTTTCTGAAGGTAATCAATAAGCAAAATGCCCTGTGAATTCCAAAAAATTGATGCCATCACCTTGTTTGCCGATAAAGTGGTTTTCGCTTTCTTTGGAGGTGCAGAACCACGTTCTAACCATTGTTTAGACTGTTTAGTTTCGGGTGTACTGTAGTGTATCCAAGTTTCATCGCAAGTAACAAATCGCCTACAAAAATCAACCGGTTTGGAAATGCGCAAACGAGTGAACTTTTGATCACTCGTAAGCAATCGCGGCACCCATCTTGCCGAAAGCTTAGATAGGCCCAATTCTTTCGTTAAAATGTGTGTACGCGTTCTGTTGAAATGTTTACCATGTCTGCTATCTCTCACACTTTGAGTCGTCGATCTTGCGTAATAATATGGATTTTTATAAATCATTGCCCTAGAAGTCACGATTTTGGGTGCTCCAGAGCGCACTTGATCAATACAGCTTGTTCTACCACGTTTAAATTCATTTACTCATCTACTTATTGTGGCGGATGATGGAGCAGATTCACCTAATGTTTTCCGTAACTTATCTTTTATTTCGGTAGCTTTCATACCCTTAATTACGAAGTATTTAATCACCGCACGATACTTTTTCCATTTTGAAAAAACGACGAGTTGCTTCTTTTTCAATCAGCTGTCAAAAATAAACTAATCAACCGATTTATCTAAATATTGGAATGTAAACATACAAATAGACAACCTAAATTACAGTTCATTTGTTTTACCAATTAGGGCGCCACCTATGTGTCATTCTCACTACTTGTCAAACGCAAACTGAAGCGAAAAGTATAGGTCCACTACATCTAGCGGTGGTACTCATAACTACGTCAAAATTTTTTGCCAAATACGAATTTTAGGTACCATTTAATATGTGCAGTCATTCAGATTGTATACTTTTGCCACTACGTCGTTGAATTTCAATAAAAAGTTGATTTTGAAGTTAACATTTCATTATTAATATTAATTACTTCTGTAACTCATTGCAAATGCTATTTAGTTACAAAAACAACTCTTACTGAAACAATATGATTTTACGCAGTCGTCTACTTATCTTTAATATGTTCATTAAGTAAACATTAATTAGAAATTCAATCTTCAATTCGACATTTATCCTTCCAGAGTATTATAACTGCATACATGAAAGCGTGGGTAATGTTAATTCTGGAAAATATTTTCATCGCCGGAAATTAAGAATATGCTGGTAATACCAAGGAGCCCCTCATCTTTCGTTTAACACATAAAGTCGTTTCTCCTCCATAAGACTGTGTATTTTCATCACGGTTTTCTCGTTCAACTGAAACTATTTTAATTAAGGCAACGGCTAATTTAACTAGACAAATCTTCCACTCGGTCGTAGCAGAAAAGAGACTGCCGATGCTTCTCCTACTGTTGCTGTTATCGTCCCATGTTGCCCCATACCTTCCTGCGTCTCGTTTCTCGACGATACAGAAGCCCTATTCACTGTTTTCCGGGGACGGTAACGGCGGTGGTTATTGTTGTTTCGGTAATGGCTTTTTGAATCATGCACTGATTACGTTCACCGTTTCTTGAGTTTATTGTATAAATTACGAAGAAATGCAGACTGGAGAGACCGGCATGTTGAATATGGACTGCCTCATGTACGTCTCTTTTTGTGTTACGTTATAATGCGCTAAATTTGCAGATGTAATTAACTTGAATAAAGAACGAGTTCTTATTGTATTTAAGTTTTAAATAGGAACTTTAAACAGGGAAAAAAGAATATTTAAATTACTATTAAAGAAAAAGGAAGAGGAAAGTAAATGAGAAATTTATAAATAAAAAAAAGTTTTTGAACGTAATGGACAGCATTAATTACGATTATATGCTCTAGAAATAGTTTTCGAGGTATCTTGAATATAAACTTTGTATTTAAAATCTTCGGACAGCGAATTATTTTAACATAAAAGTGATGCGTTTGGTCTTGAAATACTTGATACCTGATATATTACTAATGTTCTACGAGCAATAGGCAATCAAACATTTCCATGACTGTGACGACTTTTGCAGAATCACTTTAGGCTAAGATCTTGCCTGTTTCGATATCATACATACTATGATCAACCAGTCACTATAGGCACTCCAATTAGTGCGCTAACAGAGGAAATGATCAGCACAGTAGCAATAATTTTTCGTACAAATCCAGATTTATTCACTTTGCACCTCTGTAAACTTCTAAATTAAATAAATATCCGAGAAACCGTATCCTTTCGTTTCCTAAAATGGTTTTTTATCGCGCGAATTTGTTGCTAGCTCTGAGATTCCACGAGGATCGAGAATGGGCCCACTACTTTTCGTTCTATTTCTCAATGGTCTTTTATTAAGCATCGATTGTCCTATGCTAGCATATGCTGATGACATTAGGATTTCCTATAAAATTGCTTCCTTTGAGGACACTTATAAATTACAATCACGTCTGAAATAGATTGAAGCTTAGTGACACTTATCAACTAAGGCTTAATTTAAATAAATGTTGCGTAGTGATATATGCAAGAAAAAGTTCACCATTACTGTTGAACTACAGAATAGGTGGAGAAAGTTCTTAACAGGCAGTTTCAAATTAAAGAATCAGGAGTTTCTTTGTACCATCAACTGAGGTTTAGACCACATATTCTGGGAATTTGTGCATCTACATCTTTACGATTTTGAATGCGCGCCTCTAGATACTTTAGAAATATTGGAGTAATAAAATCTCTTTATTACTCTGTTGTTATTAGCAATCTGGTATATGCTGGTATGATATGGAACAAAAACTCTTTCTTCTACGTATTACTAGATCGATAACATACTATTCCTAAAATCTATTAAGATAGATGGAATATTCTTTACCCATTGGAATCAATCAAGAAGAATTGCTCTTCAGGTATGGAATACAATCACTTAAAAGCAAAAGAAATCCACACTCGGGGAAGTTTTTGTGGAATTTTTCAGGCACGAAACTTAACATTTTCAAAGAGATATAAATCTATGACGGTGTTACTTTCGCAAAGTATAACATGCATGACTTTGAAGCTTTATGTCAGTAGAATAAAATGACATATGTGTCAAATCATAACATTGCATACTTAAGCCTAGCGACATCTGTTAGGAAACTCGGTAATGACTTTCCGGTACACCCGGAAACTGTAAGTAGTAGACTATATTTGAAACCTTATAAAGCAAGATACGGATTATATATAAGACCCTGTAAAGTTGGATATGTCATGTATTTACCAAATGGATGAAAAAACTGATTAAAAATAATCTATGGAAACATGTGGGGAAGTGGAGACTAGAAAACTGTCGGGGTGTATTTCGTAAAGATGTTTTACCGAATCTAAAATCTGAATATCAGGTTAAATAGATCATCAAAGCAGAATCTACATCGATTGGATTTCAAAGCCATCATTAAACTAAATTGCAATAATTAGCTGCAGCTATAGCTGTAACTAAACGTATCCTTGCATTTTATATAACGTCGCAGGAAATTCCCGAAACGTCTTCACGACACGGAAGTGCATATCGAATTCACAAACCTTGTACAGGTCAGCTCAGCAGCAATCTCCAGAGTATAACTAGAAATACAAAGCGAACTTTTTTCCTTGCAACGAGTACAAACCATGGTTTTAAATCAAATGCACACACGACCGGATGACACAAAAGAAATCGAAATGAATGGCCTCGATAGCGATGCGAAGGCGAACCGGCAGATAATTCCGGAGAGGAAAGGTGAGCTCTTTATTTCAGTTATCCGCTTGTTACGGTGTCGGCGTTCGGGCTTGCAAAGTACCACTAATGGCTCTTGACAAATGGTCCTCAAGTGGAATTCAGAACGTACAACGTCACCCACACCGTGATGTCATCCTTTTCTGCGTTTTCTTAAGGATTCCTTCGTTGCGGATTCTAAAATTTTCACGTTTATGGAACAAATGTTTTAAAAAGCATTTAGGTTTGAATTTTACCAAATTTACAACACGTAAAATACATTATTTATTAATAATTTAATATAACCACGTATTTTTAATTATAGTCCTAATAGTTTTTCAGTACTTTCTTTAACTTCAAATATTTGTTTCGACTTTCACCAAAATAATATACACAAAAACATCGTTTTTATTTCATAAGTTTTCATTGCCGTCCTAATCATAAATAAGGAAATGGGCACACTCTGCGATATACTCCTTAAATGTGAGGCAGATAATCCCTTTTTCGATGCGAGTGATAAGTGGTAATAGGAAGTTAATTGTTTACAACAATACAATGCAAAAACAATCTTGATTCCGAACTGAAAATTCGCCTCAAACGTCACAGAAATCGGACTTTCATCAATGAAAGGTTATGTTGTCAATTTGGTGAGATTTTAAAGGTGCCTTGCTTTTCGAACACCTACCAAGAAATGAAAAAATTAGTTCAAGTGTGTACTATCACTACTGCTCCATTTTCAACTGTATTGTTTTTCCGAACAAGTTTTCATTGCTCTTTTTGTGAAACTTAAAGCTTTATTTTTAAAAAAATTAATATAAAACATGTAACTGAAAGTATTGTCCATCGCTAGCCATTACTTTTTTCCGTCTTCCTGGCAGAATTTGAACTCCGCATCAGAAAAACGACAATTTTGAGGCTATTCAAGAGTCGACTTGTTTTTTTCATCTCCATGAGGATGGAAGTGCTGCTCAACTAGGTCATACGTCATCAATTGGAACAAGTGCTAATCTGAAGGCACAATGTCTGGATACGATGGATAGGGTAGGACTTCCCATTTAAGTGTTCCCAAATATATTTTCCCCGGTTCTGCAATATGTGACCGAGCGTTGTCATGCTGAAAAATTACTTTCTCGTGTCTCTGCTCGCAGAACGGCCATTTTTCTTCAATGCTAGGCTCAAACGCATCAATTGTAATCGATAACGATCTCTCGTGATGACTTCGTTTGATTTGAGATTTGAGGATTGCTTAGAAATAGCAAAAAAAAGAGCTGATTATTTGAGAGTGAGAACTGAATTCACGATAAAAAACGCGTCACGAAAAGAAGAAATTTATACATGAAATGTTACGGCATTGACACAGCATTTGGGACTGACAAAGATTTGTGCAAGGCTTCTACCACACAGGGTAACTGAATTCAACATTGTATAGACTTAATTAAAGACTCAAAGAAAGACGAAAATTTCAGGTATTCTATTATAACTAGCGATGAGACGTGGTGTTTTCAATATGATCCAGAGACCAAACGTCAAAGCTCTGAATGGAAGCATCCAAGCTACGAAAGACCGAGAAAAAGCCGTTTGGAAAAGTTAAAAGTGAAGACAATGTTGATTTGTTTTTATGATCCGAAAGGCATAGTGCCCAAAGAGTATGTATCAACCATGGGAAACAGTCAATGCTGTATATTATCTTGGTGTTATGAAGCATCTTTTGACACATATTCGTCGTGTATGCTCCTAATATAGTGGAAATGGTAGCTGGCGTTTATTACATGATAAGGCACCATCTCATCGCTCGACGCTTGTCACTGATTTTCTAACTACAAATGGAATTTAACCGTCAACCGAATTTGGCCTCCTGTGATTTCTATCTGTTTTCCAAACCACATTTGCTGATGAAAAGTTAGCGTTATGCTGACGTCCAAGTCATTGAAAAGGCGTCGACAGCGATCTTGAAAGACATCTACAAAGATGAACCTGAAAATTCCTTAGACATGTTAATTGACCGTGCAAAATGTTGTATTGAAGACGAAGGCGACTACTTTGATTAAAATAAATGAATTTTACCAAAATACGAGGGAGCGTTTTTATATTCGCGGAATGAGCGGGTTGTAGAGGGGTGAGTAGGCGCATTGGGAGCGTGGCCTATGCAGCGACTCATGATTAGTATAAATACGAAGTTTCATTGTTATTAGACAGTTAGTCTTTGAGCTATCGTCAACCAAGTAACATAATCAGGAGTGAAAAGTGAAATATGGAAAAAATCGAATATCGTGCCGTTATAAAGTTCCTTACCAGGCAAGGAAAATCAGTCGCGACCATAATGAATGAGATGTCATTGGTTTACGGCGACTCTTGTCCAGGAAAAATCATGGTGTACAAGTGGCATAGTTTATTTAAACAAGGAAGGGAATCCCTTGAAGACGACCCGGCAGGAGCATTGAGGTGACCACGCCAGCACTTATCCAAAAAGTTGAACAAATTGTACTCGAAGATGCTCGACTAAAGAAGAAACAACTCGCAGAAATGGTTGGAGTATCCAATACAATAATTTTTAAAATCCTACACGATCATCTCGGCATGTCTAAGGTCAGCGCAAGATGGGTGCCGAGAATGCTCACGCCGCCGCAAAAACAACAGCGCGTAGAGTGTTCACGTGCATTTTTGGACCTCTGTAATGAAGACAGGGATGGTGTATTGAGTGGAATTGTTACTGGAGACGAAACTTGGGTTCATCATTATGAACCTGAGTCCAAACAAGACTCCATGCAGTGGCATAAAAAGGGCACAGCACCTCCCAAGAAATTTAAAGTGCCACAATCAGCTGGGAAACTCATGGCAACGGTATTTTGGGACTCGGAAGGAATGTTGTTGATTGATTATAAAGATAAAGGTGTTTCTATAACCGGAGAACATTACGCTTCAATATTAGAACGATTAAAAGAAGCCATTAAAGAGAAAAGACGGGGAAAATTGACAAAAGGTGTTCTGCTTTTGCACGACAACGCGCCCGTCCACAAGAGCCGCGTTGCGTTAGCTGCCCTGCATAAGGTGGGCTTCGAAATTGTGAATCACCCACTCTACAGCCCAGACCTGGCCCCGAGTGATTATTACCTGTTTCCGAAAATGAAAAAAGAGCTGCGGGGTAAAAAATTTACTGCCGATGATGAAGTCAAGGAGGCAGTTTCGGCGTATTTTGCAGATAAAGAGAAATCATTATTTTTTTATGAGGGTATAAATAAATTAATTGAAAGATGTGAAAAATGTATCCGTCTTGCAGGTGAATATATTGAAAAAAAAATAATTTGGTTTTTTTATTTCCATCCCTTGTCCCCCATTCCGCGAATATAAAAACGCTCCCTCGTAGTAAGCTCTTGCTTTTATTTTAAAAAAGTTTGGTTTTCTCTGCGACAGACTGTGTATTGTTTTTACATACAAACTACTGTACTAATTAGAGTTATTGAAAAATATTATTTTGCACAAAGCAACAATATATTATCAAAAAAAATATTTAGCGAAAAATATTTTAACAGATGTACATGAAATACAATAGTTTTGATGCATTTTTTAATCAAAATACTTGCTGGCACAAGATTCGTGACTCTAATATTCATTTATTTTAGCAAAAATCTTACTAAAACTATAAAGAAAAAAGAAAAACGTTAATCCTTTCTGACTAGATTATAAATACAACGCGCAGTACGGTATAAGCACCACCATTACTGCTACATCCTTCTGTTTAATGTACGAACTTAACAACTTGTAAATATTTGAGCTAACGAAGTTATATATTCCGGAGCGGAATTTATCTTTCGGTGTTTTCTCTCTTTCCTAAACGCAACGACTGACAACAAACGTTCCACAGGCTGTTTTTGCTGAAATATTAGGTCCAATGAAATAGCTTTATGGGCAAATGAATGAACTGCAGAGGCAGTTTTACGAGTAATTGTTTATGTTTATCAGTTATATATTACGTGTGGAAGGAGAAAGAAAGTTCCCTATTCGTTTTTTAATATACCAAAAATTTATTTTACTATCTTTGACGACGTTTACAAATGGAAGTATTTGGCATACCGTGGTTACATATAAAAATTTTTACAAATTACTCCCAGAATTCTTTAATTTGGTCTATCGATAATCTGATTTCAATCAAATAAAATTGCTATTATTTCATACCATTCCAGCAGTATAGGAGAGAGGAATTGAGAAAATGAATGAGTTTCAATAAAGATGAAAAGAAAAAATTAAAAAGTTTTATATCGCCATCCGAAATTGGATATACAATATTCTGGCTGTTATTGGAATTAAAACAGGATATTTTACAAACAATTTTAAGTTTACGTTTCTAAAATAATCAAAGACTAATGTAAAGGGTGTTTCAAATTGCGCGTTTTTTTTAAGAACAAATAAAATATAGATGGCGCACTGAATTTGTCTGGGTATGTGGGCATTTAAAATGCGTGATGTATGACATTCATAAAAATGGCTTCGTACACGGTACAACAACGAGTTCAAATTGTTGAATTATTTTATGAAAATCAGCGATCTGTGAAAAGAGTATTTAGAAAATTACGTAAATTTTATGGTTTACATAATCGTCCATGTGGTTGGTCGAATTATTAAAAAATTTCAAGAGGTTCAAATAACACAGAAACTGAAGTCATTAGATTATTTAAGACGTCATTTATTTGTCTATTTCATCAATGAACAACCAGCTGATTTTCCTCAAAAAATAATATTTTCCGATGAGGCACACATTTGAACTTGGTAGCTACGAGGGTAGCTTGACAAGTAGTGAGAATGGAAAAGAAAAACGAATTTTTTAAATACAAAATAATTTTTATTTTTCAATATATTCTCCTAAAAGAGCAATACATTCCAACGGTACTCCAATGCCCTTATGCCATCTCTAAAATGCGATTCCGGAAGGCTTGCAAAATACTCATTTACAAAGATGACAAGCTCGTCGTTAGACAAAAATTTCTTTCCACCGTTTTCAATTTTGGAAAAAGGTGGAAGTCGGAAGGGGCTAGATCCGGCGAATAAGGCGCATGCGGTACTAATTAGAAATGAAACTCGTGGATTTTGGACATCACAACTATGCTGGTATGCGAGGGAGCGTTGTCTTTTCTTTACCATTCCTGGCCGTTTAGCACGAATCTCAACATTTAATTTTTGTAGAAGTTCTGCATAATATTGTCCGTTTATTGTGGCACCTTTCTGAAGGTAATCAATGAGCAAAATGGTCTTTGAATCCCAAAAAATTGATGCCATCACCTTGTTTGCCGATAAAGTGGTTTTCGCTTTCTTTGGAGGTGCAGGACCACGTTCTAACCATTGTTTCGACTGTTGTTTAGTTTCGGGTGTACTGTAGTGTATCCAAGTTTCATCGCAAGTAACAAATAACCTACAAAAATCAACAGGATTCCGCTTATAAAGGTCCAAACACTCATTGGAAATGCGCAAACGAGTGAACTTTTGATCGGTCGTAAGCAATCGCGGCACCCATCTTGCCAAAAGCTTGGAAAGGCCCAATTCTTTCGTTAAAATGTGGTGTGCGCGTTCTTTTGAAATGTTTACCATGTCTGCTATCTCTCTCACTTTGAGTCGTCGATCTTGCGTAATAATATTATGGATTTTTATAATCGTTTCCTTAGAAGTCACGATTTTGGATGCTCCAGAGCGCGCTTCATCAACACAGCTTGTTCTACCACGTTTAAATTCATTTACCCATCTACTTATTGTGGCGGATGATGGAGCCGATTCACCTAATGTTTCCCATAACTCATCTTTTATTTCGGTAGCCTTCATACCCTTAATTACGAACTATTTAATCACCGCACGATACTCTGCTTCTTCCATTTTAACAAAACGACGTGTTGCTTCTTTTTCAATCAGCTGTCAAAAATAAACCAATCAACCGATTTATCTAAATATCGGAATGTAAACATATAAATATGCAACCTAAATTACAGTGCATTTATTTTACCAATTAGAGCGCTACCTTCGTGTCATTCTCACTACTTGTCAATCTATTCTCGTATAGTACGCGCTTTAAACTATTCATCATTCATGGCTTTTACCAAGTACAAGTCTTTTCAATAAATGATTTTCATCAAGATTTCGAAATAAAATTTCATAATATTCAATCTCGTAAAGAGTGCGCAGTATTAAAAATATGCTAGCATCGTTGAAGAGTGTCAACTTTTATACACAACAAGACGGCGACAAATAGGTGCTATTTACATCGTTTAATAAAGCGGCAGAACTTTACGAAGTACTCGAGAACTTTTATTTAATAATTCACGAGAGTTTTTTAAAAACTCTTAAATCTTCGAGATATTTATATCGAAGTATTTCATGATATTCTCTCTCAAGAAAAATAAGATTTAAATAAATAATGATCGCAGAGATTTAAAACATCTACGCGCAACGTTGGAAGTTGTTCGGAAAAACAATAATAATTGGGATTAAGTAAAATTTATTTCATTGCCTTACTAATTTGTTACAGGCAGTCCTTTAGTATAAAATATACAGGGTGTAACAGAAATGGTGGGCCGACTATGCACCGACGGTTTCCACAACAAAAAATGAGATAAAAAGTTTACATAAATATATGTCGTAAAGTGATTGTAATTTCGTCTACTTAAAGAAGGAAAATCGCAAAAACAATTGAATTTATTTTTATTTTTTTATAAATTTCCATAACCTCATTCACACTGGTTCATTGTCCATTCGACAAAGTACGGAGGTCCTGTTCCAACCTCAGTAATGCTTGATCATTCAAAGGGTACTAGGAAAGTTTTGCAATATGACGCAACAATGAATCGTAGAAAGCTGCTTATTGCTGCATGTTGAGACACATGTCGATGGGCTCAGTTATTCCACATCGCACAACGATATTCAGGTGATATAGAGAATTCCAAAGGGGAAATTTAACTGTGGAGAATGTTAAGAAGCCGGGAAGGCCACGAACGTCAGTTACGGAGAAAAACGTCACTACCGTGAGGAAAATGCTTGGCGAGGATAGGCGAGTTACCTACTAGCAGATAGAAGGTAGATCAGGCCTAAATACAACAGCAATTCGTTCGATTCTGCATGATCATTTGCACGTGAAGAATCTTTGTTCTCTCTGGGTGCCGCATCGACTTGGTGCCGGGAGATGCTAAAAAAAATTTAATATGGGACAATCCCGGTATATGAACAACATCGTGACAGGTGACGAGACTTGGCTGTACTATTACGATGTGCCGACCAAAGCTCAAAACAAAATTTGGATCTTTGATGACGAGTACACACCCATAGTTGTCAGAAAATCCGGATCTCTAAAGAAGAAAATGATGGGTGCCGCGATTGCTTACGACTGATCAAAAGTTCACTCGTTTGCGCATTTCCAATGAGTGTTTGGACCTTTATAAGCGGAATCCGGTTGATTTTTGTAGACGATTTGTTACATGCGATGAAACTTGGATACACTACAGTACACCCGAAACTAAACAACAATCGAAACAATGGTTAGAACGTGCTTCTGCAGCTCCAAAGAAAGTGAAAACCACTTTATCGGCAAACAAGGTGATGGCATCAATTTTTTGGAATTCAAAGGGCATTTTGCTCATTGATTACCTTCAGCAAGGTGCCACAATGAACGGACACTATTATGCAGAACTTCTACAAAAAATAAATGTTGAGATTCGTGCTAAACGGCTAGGAATGGCAAAGAAAAGGATTATGTTTCACCAAGACAACGCTCCCTCACATACCAGCACAGTTGTAATGTCCAAAATCCACGAGTTGCATTTCCAACTAGTACCGCATGCGCCTTATTCGCTGGATCTAGCCCCATCCAACTTCCACCTTTTTCGAAAATTGAAAACGGCACTAGGTGGAAAGAAATTTTCGTCTAACAACGAGCTCATCATCTTCATAAATGAGTATTTTGCAAGCCTTCCGGAATCGCATTTTAGAGATGGCATAAGGGCAATGGAGCATCGCTGGAGTAAATGTATTGCTCTTTTAGGAGAATATATTGAAAAATTAAAATTATTTTGTATTTAAAAAATTCGTTTTTCTTTTCCATTCTCACTACTTCTCAAACTATTCTCGTATTGTAGGCTAACAATCTGTGCATTTAAGAAATATGGATGTACATTCATCTTTCCCACAGAATACAATATGTATTTAAAATATATTATTCATCACAACCACGATCTGGACTAATTAATTACCAGAGACTGTAAACCTGTGCAAAATATTGTGAACCCGATCGCCTAAGATCCCTACTACCTTAAGAATATCACCTACATACGTTTGGTGGTTTATCTTTCGTCACCATATCAGAAATTTTCTCAATCTCCATTGTTGTTGCAACTCTGCCGTTTTGCTATTCAAAAAATAATGTAACGAAATATCAGGTTTATTACAAATGTAATGTCCGTTTTTTCCTTCAGTCTGAACTGAATCGCACCTGTGTGAAGACGTGTATGTTTTTGGTGAAAATTATTATTGTATTTGTAGAAAAGGGTATTTATTTTGAAGTGTGTACCTGTTCCATTTCTCGGAAAGATTAATACACCTGTCCTTGTCTCGCCTATGGAAATGCTGTCGGCAAAAGATATTCGGGCAATTTACCTCTTTCAATTTAAAAAGGGATTAAATGCAGCTGCAGCAACGCGAGAAATTAATCAGACGTTCGGGAAAATCACGTGTAATGAAAGCACATTACGGCGATGGTTTAAAAAATTCAGCGAGGGAAATTTTGATTTGAAAAATGAGCCTCGCGGATATGCGCGTAGCACAGTTAATGACGACGAGCTGCCTGTAGAAGCTGAAAGTAATCCATCGACAACAGTGCGTAGCCTTGCAGAAACATTTCAAGTGTCCATTGCCACCATTAGTCGTCACCTTTCTTCCGCACCAATTAACTGAAGCCAATAAGCTCCGTCGATTAGAGGTGGCTACCTCTTTGGCTAATCGACAGAAAGTTGAACCGTTTCTTCATCAAGTGGTAACGTGTGACGAAAAGTGGATACTTTATGATAATCGGAGACGATCAGGACAATGGTTAGATCGAGGTGAAGCACCAAGATAGCATACACGAGCATCACTTCACCCGCGAAAGATTATGGTGGCTGTATGGTGGACCAGTATTATTCACTATTCATTTTTGCAACCTGGTGAAACCGTCACGGCAGCGTCCTATTGTGGCGAACTGGAAACTATGCATGGAAAATTGAGCCGCTTGCAGCCCTCACTAGTCAATAGACATATACCTATACTTCTTCATGATAATGCAAGACCTCATGTTGCACGACAGACAATCCAAAAACTTTCGGAATTTGGTTACGAAATTCTGCCTCACCCACCTTATTCACCTGACCTTTCGCCAACTGATTTTCATTTTTTTCCCGAAGTTTAGACAATCACTTAAAAAATAGGGACTTCCCTGACCGGGAGTCTGTAATAGCAGTGTTTGAGCAATATGTGAGCCGTCAAAATCTAGATTTCTTTTCAAAGGGAATTTTTCAGCTTCCAGGCCGTTGGCAACAAACTATTGATGTAAATGGAGACTATTTGGCAGAATAAATATTTATATTTTTTTAAATTTAGACTTTTTTTATTCCTTACAAAATCGGACATTTCATATGTAACAACCTGATATAAAAATAGATAAACGTAATAATGCTTTATGCACGTTTTAACATTTTATTGAACATTATCTCATACTTTATAGAAACACCCGCAAAAAATGTAGGATAAATCAGTTACGACCCAATAGAACACAATAACGTTCCATCCGATTTTACCTAACCTCCCATCTACGCCATCTCACATCCTGAAAAGTAATTATTCGCAGACCGATTTCAAATTGTCCCTAATATCAGCAGCTAAATATCAGATTATACGTTTTATAATTAAAGGCGCAGCGACTGAAATTACATTCATAGGCACTATACGGGAGATGTATCTATATCTATATACATATATAGATATAAGCGCGTAGAGGCGGGAGAAGCGGCAAAGCAGTAATCTTCGCGAGCGTGACTCCACAGAGATACCTATCTTTTTTAATTATCGCTTTAATTAAAGTAGGCTTTGTATTGTAATTTATCGTTTCTTCTGATCCAATTTCCATCTCATTACATCAATTTAAATTTTAACCGTTCATCGTCTTGCGATGTTTATTTGTTCCTCGAGAGACTGAGCGCTAGGACGACGACAACGATGGCGATGTAAGCGACACCATGCGGCATTTTTGGACTGTGGCCAAAGAAAGTCGGGAAAAAAATCGTTTTTCTCGACGGAGGCGCGCTCTCATGGAGGAAATGTTTATATGGACACAGATATAAGTTAGTCGAACGAGCAAATACTGCAGTATAATCAAAAAATCCTTAGAACCGATAGAATTTGGTACAATAATGTAATGTATAAATATTATTTGTTGATGATCGTGATAATGTATGATATTATGTTTTATATTATATTTTGTACCAAATTTTAAACGCATAATTTTAAATTTACCCATAAAACAAACCTGGAGTATTTTTGGCCAGTTTGTGAATCTTCAAAATCTTTAAACTCGACGCTACTATTTAATAATAATAATGTTAATAATATATTAAATGCCCACAAAAAAATCCTTAATGGAAAAGAAACAATAAAGTTACAATACAATTACAATTGTTAATACAACTGAAATCTAAACATTACATCAAATATCCTTACAAAACCATATGTATATGCAAATGTCAATGTCAAAGCAAATCGATCCCAAAAAGATTTAAATTCGGTGCCGAATGTACCATAGGTGCCTTTAACAACATCTTCTTGCTGTAGGGATACGATTCAACTGGTACGAAAAATAAACATTTAACGACAAATTCCCTGAATAAATTCTATCGGTAACAACATTTCGCATGAATACATCGCTAATGGTCTTTCTCTTTCAAGGAGAGAGACGATGTCATGTCGCTCAAATAACTCATTATAATCAGTTCCACGAACAGGGTATCCTCCATCCCATTTAAAGGAAAAATATTTCAAAAATATAGGCTGTATTCACTTTAAAAAGTTAGTCTGAACACCTTAGAACAAACCCCAGACTGTGGATACATAATCGAGTATGGAAAAGACGTGTACGAAGTAAAAAGTTTTAATGGTATCAATATTGTCAAAATATCATAGAGATCTGGAAGCCGTAGCTGCTACAATAAAGACATGATCAGAAAAAGTAAGTCTTTCGTCAAATGTTACACCTAAGTCTTTAATCGAAGATCTATGAGAAATCCCAACATTGTTAATATATACTCAATTCTAGAAATCTTTCTAAAATAGAATACTATGGAACAGTCTCCTATGTTTAGCTTTAAGTTATTGCATAAGCACCAATCATAAACATTTGTTTCCAATAAATTAACATCAAAAAACAAATCAATTTTGTTATAAATCGTAATATCATTGGCAAAGGCTAATACAGGACAATCGATGGATTTAATAAAGTCATCTATAAAAATATTAAATAAAAGTGGTACAAGGTTTGATTCCCGCGGTACTCATGAAGTGGAAGAGAAAGATCTAAACCAATTATATTCTACATAATTGATTCTGTTAGACAAATAAGACTAAAACAAACTCAGCGAAGATCTAGCGCTGCCAAAAGAACTTAATTTTCCCAACAGAATTCGATGACTAACCAAATCAAATGTATGGGAAAGGTTCAACTGGTCGCCGGCATCAAGAGATTGAGCTATTTCCTGCGATATCAGTGCCAAATTGGTTTTAATAGACCTTTGTGACATTAATCCATGCAATAGAAAAATGTAGCCTAGTGCCATATGAGACACGCCTGTAAAACAACATTTCACATTCTTGCGAAAGGGGGATAGCGAGCGTAAGTCTATAATTGTTAATATCGAAACTGTCACCCTTTTTAAAAATTCATAACATTGTATTCTTCCAAATGTCAGGGAACAAGGACATGCAGATAGCTAAGTTGAAATTCTTACTTAAAGGATCAGTCAAAAAATAAGCGCACTTCTTCACCAGGAAACAAAGAATACACCATCATCACCAGCAGTTAACGTATTTATCAACCCCTTATTGCTATAGATTACCTAAGACGGTAAAACAGATAGTAAACATAATGGCAAAAGCTGTGGCAAATTCCAAATTGGCTACATCGTTAGCCGAAAAGATTTTTTCGACGCAGATATAGCAGTTACCTGAACAATAGAACAAGTGTATTTGACAGCGGAGTTATTACAAAAATGATGTACATATATAACGGGTCTTTTATTAAGCGCTTTCTATCTTTAAATTTAAATAAAACAAAGTGTGTCTGAGATATCGTCGAAATTTTTTATTCGTTTGAAAGGCCTATCATAACATTGTGCAAATGTCCGCCGCGGCTTCGCTGGGTGGCGAGCATCAGAAATGTCCAATTTTCCATGTCTCTGGCGCATAAATCAAGCTGAATTTGACTGATAGCATATGGCACAGGAAAAAGTCTAACGGGGTCAAATCACACAATCTTGGTGGCCAGTTGACATCACCTCCACGTGAGATGACCATGCCCTAAGTCGCTCGTGCAGAATGTCCAAGGTGGCATGAGCTGTGTAGCACGTAGCGCCATCCTGCTGAAACCACATGCCGTTGGTGTTCATATCATCTAATTCAGGCCAAAAGAAAAACTGAGTTCTTGTGAGCGACTCGAAATCGACTGCCCGGGACTCTTCTGCACACTCTCACGAACAGCGGCGATGTTTTCGGTAGATCATGCGTTTCGTCGTCGTACGGGTGTTGGTTCAATGTTTACTGATCCAGTGGACTCAAATTTATCCACCACACTGCGAATAATCCTCTCGGTAGGACGATTATAGCGACCGTAAAATGGGCGAAGCACGAGGAACGTTGTCCGAACAGAACACCAATTTTGACAAAACAATTTTATAATTTCCACGTGGTGTCGAACGCTATATCCGTCCATGGTGATTTGGCAAAACAGATTGAAGAAGTGACAGTTAATTTGACAGATGTAGCTTGAACAATATGGTCGCTTTCAACTGTCAAAGTTCTCTATTGGAAGACCCGTTATAATATTAATATGTAGTTCGTATCGATCAGAAAAAAATAAAATGTAAATCAAATTTGAATCACTCTCGCACGTATGCAATTAATTTTACATATTCCATTTATATCCGAATGCTTTGAACGGTGTAATTGCAATAAGAAAATAATTTTGCAAAGAGTTACGAATCGTACTAGTGAATAAATATGAAATTCAATTTTGCGAAAACACATGCTCACCGGCAACTTTTACTTATACCTCACATTACATAATTTTTCCCAGCGCCGGGATTACATGTTGGCGTTGTTGTTGTTGTTGTTGTTGTCACAGTTAAATAAATTAAAACTGATATTACGAACTGACTACATCGAAAATGTGTACGTGTCAAATTTACATTTGAAAATAATACGATCTCCCATGTGTGTACGTGTATGCGTATTCGCGACAAAAGTGTCGGCGACATTATGTTGACTCACGTTGTCTGTCTGTCCCGTACCCCGGGATATTATATTGGATATTATGTAAGCGAGTCGTCTCTGCCGACATTCGTTCGCCCATTACAGCTTATTGCCTTTTCGTGTGCGCGCGATAGTGCAATTTCAATTTATTCGAAATGTCAACGCAGCGGGATTCGCGCGCGACACCTACAAAGTGTCTTCTATGAATTACGCGGACGATTTACGCCTGCCTGCCTGTGAGAAGTGTGAGGTGAAAGAACCCGAAGCTGGCTCAAGTGGGCCCAACTTGCATACGATCTTCGTTTCGTTCCTTTGCAGCACCTTCTTACTCGCGACGATGATACAATTCATCAAATCCACGGTGGGAAGGATTTTGTGGAATTCGTGTTGGACAACATTATCCATGATAATTGCGTTATCTCTTCCTTTTATTTTCTAACCTGTCGATATCGAATTTATTGTAAGCTTTCACAAATTTTCTGTCGTTACTACCACCGTGAATATTTTCGTCTTTCGACGATTATATACAAGCTTAATGAACAAGCTCTAAAAATTTTTTTAAATCATCTACACTGAGAAACAGCAAATTTAATTACAGACACGTTATTTACGCGTTTCCACTTCAATCTTCAATCAATTACGCAGCACAACAAAATAATATTTTTGTTTTGGAAAAGTAAGTACTGACTTTAGATACCTGCCTTATTTTCGTAGTAGCTACAGTTTTCGAGCCAATGTCAACAGGTTTCTCACGGCGGATTCAAATCGTTTGCTGAGTGTCCCATTAGCAAAAGTGAGACACGAACAAGAAATAAATGTTATTAAAAATATCACTAGATACAACGGTCTTTCTTCGGAAATAATCATGAGACTAATTATCAAAACCAACTTAAGCCTTTTTCTTGATTAAACCAAGGACGTTATATTTTTTGTTTTGCGACTTTAACTTTTCGAATAGCCAACTTCATTAAATTCACTACGGAAAATTTACTTTTCCGGCAATTTTAATACTTTTTCTATTGTTTCAGAGTCTGGTGGGGAGCAAGCGAGTGCACGTACGGCAGTGGCCGTTTCAGGTCCTACTCCGGTCTCCGTCTCAACGACGGCTAACTCCAGTTCTTCAGGTCCGCGCGAGTGCGCGGGTTGCGGAAAGAGGATCACCGAACGCTTCCTCCTCAAGGCCCTCGATCTCTTCTGGCACGAGGACTGTCTCAAATGCGGCTGCTGCGATTGCAGATTGGGTGAAGTGGGCTCTACCCTTTATACGAAAGCCAATCTTATACTCTGTAAGAGGGACTACCTCAGGTTCGTACATCAGCTAACTCCGCAGCTTAATAAAGAAGAAACGAAAGCTTTTAATAAAAAATTTATTTATTGAGTTTTGGCTACTTTGACTTATTATCTTTATTCGTTCCTTCTGGTTTCAAAGAATATTTGTGGCGTATTTTCAAATAGTAGAAAGTATGGCCGTAGATTACTTAAAAAAAAAGACAGAATTGGTCACGAATTATTTTATTAGAATCTGTTACACTGAACCTAACTTTTAATATTAATAATTAAGAGCACTGATCTATATGATAGTTCAATCATTAGTAGTGCAACGAATAAAGAGGACAGAGAATAAAGTCGAGATGAGTCGAAAGAGAATGCCTTTTATAGAAACGAATACTACTCACAGTACCCTGATTGGCATGTGCTGCAAAAGGGGGATCAAAAACTAAATCTAAATTATACCAATTTCAAATTGAATATAGTAATAAAATAAGGATTAATGTAAATGAATCCTTGCAAAACTGGCACTCTTACCTTTACGGCAGGCCGTCTTAGAATTTACCGGTGCTAATGCACACCAAACTAGTCAAGCTGGGTTGGAAATCCAACGTACTTAGAATTCTAGAATTGCCAAAAGGGATACTTGAATTGAATCAATTATGTAAATACAAATGTATATCGAATTAGAATTAAGTTTTACATAATGCTCTTTAGAATTAAAATGCTATAAATAAGGATTAAATATTACTTAAGCCGAATACAAAGGAATTCAATTAATCTTACAACTAATAAACTTATGTTAATTTCAATGACATACGAAGTTCGAATTTCAATATACAGTGGACTTCACAAAATGTGAATAAAAGATGAAATGAACATGTAACACTCCACAAAGACACCAACAAACATAAATACCTGAAATTTGACAGCCGACTTGTTGGTGTACCATAAAAACTAAATCCGTTATGACACGGACTTTTTAACTCACCCTGGTAGTAAAACCTTTGAGCAATCGATTTTTTTTCAATGTCTCTGTAACATATATTCTCGACGATAAAAAAATATTAAAAAATTTCGTAACCAGGAGATAATGAGATATTTTAAACCATCTGTGAATACTAATCAGATGTTCTTATTATAGATTTTAATAAATCAATTTCCCACTTAATAATTTCTAATCAATAGTTTGCCAAACAAATCTACTGCCTACTATTGTGTAATACCCAAAACCTATATAAAAGCCCTACACTCCTATACTAACATAATGGAGTGAATTTTGAATTCGTGGAAAATATATTTTCCTAAGATAAAAAGAGGAATATCAAGTCCACTGCATATTTTTCAAGTTCAATCAGTTTATTGATTATATCTATCTAATTAAAAAGGTAAATTATTACTTTCTTTACCTCGTTTAAGAGCTCGCAGAAGCAAATCATTTTCCAATTAAGTTCTTGTATGTTGATAAGTGAAATAGCATTTACGTTTAAATAGCACCGTCTATAATTTCAATAACGACACCGTTAAAATGAAATCCCAAAATTAAATAACGAGAAGACATTCCCTGAAGCAGTTAATATCAATGGTTATTCGCTCCGAGAAAAAAGTCCAATTCAACAAAATTACACGAAGCAAAACCGATACACATGCACGCCCCCTTCCCGTTTTCTTTGGCCCCACGTTCGATCGACGAGATGATTAGCAAAAGCAATTCGATCTTATATTTATAAGGTCCTTGTCGTGTGCTGCAACACCAATTTCCCCGTGTAGATTGCTATAAAATTTATTGCCATGGCGTGCCATAAAAATTACATTACACAAAATTGACTCTCTCTCCGACATCGAATGAAAACTCCACATTCCTATCACGTGCACATAAAATAAGTATTTATTATTAATATTTTTCTTGTATGTCGTCTTTCCACCGAATCGGTTCCCTTCGGTTTTCGTTTAATTTTTTTTATTATTTCTTTTTCGTTTTTCTATTTGTCTCGCCAATAAATCGATTCACGTTCGATCAATATGTGTGACCCATTTTAAAGTAATGCCATATTTGAATCAACTAGAATTAAGTTATATGCTGCAATATACACACATATAATATATACACAAAAGGTACTAGGAAAGTTTTGCAATATGACGCAACATTGAATTGTAGGAAGCTGTTTGTTGCTACATGTTAAGACATGTTCATAACAGTCGAACTGAAAAGTCCCCGGTGTACCATAGTAAAACACAGTTTTTTGGCAAAATTCGATTTTATTATTCAACATAGTTGCCTTCGAGGACGATACACCGATTATAGCGTTCTTCCAACTTTTCGATACCATTTTTGTAGTACGAATTGCCTTTAGCCTCGAAATAGGCCTCAGTTTCGGCGATCACCTCCTCATCCCTGCTAAATTTCTTCCCGGCGAGCATTCTCTTGATGTCTGCAAACAGGAAATAGTCGCTGGGGGCCACATCTGGAGAGTACGGTGGATGGGGAAGTAATTCGAAACCCAATTCACTTAATTTGGCCATTGTTTTCATTGATTTGTGACACGGTGCATTGTCTTGGTGAAACAGCACTTTCTTCTTCTTCTTCATATGGGACCGTTTTTTTGCGATTTCATTCTTCAAACGGTCCAATAACGCTGTATAATAGTCGCTGTTGATGGACTGACCCTTTTTAAGATAATCTATGAAAATTATTCCATGCGCAACCCAAAAAACTGACGCCATAACTTTTCCAGCTGACCGTTGCATCTTTCCACGCTTTGGAGCCGGTTCATCGCGTGCAGTCCACTCAGCTGACTGTCGATTGGACTCTGGAGTGTAGTGATGAATCCATGTTTCATCCATTGTCACATATCGACGCAAAAACTCGGTTTTATTACGATTTAATAGCTTCAAACACAGCTCAGAATCATCAACTCGTTGTTGTTTTTGATCGCTCACGCGGCACCCATTTTGCACAGAGCTTCCGCATGCCCAAATATTCATGCACGATGTGTTCAACACGTTCCTTTGATATCTTTAGGAAGTTAGCTATCTCGATCAACTTTACTTTACGGTCATTTAAAATGATTTTGCGAACTTTTTTGATGTTTTCGTCGGTGACAGCCTCTTTTGGTCGTCCACTGCGTTCGCTGTCTTCGGTGCTCATTCCACCACGTTTAAACTTAGCATACGAATCAATTATGGTTGATTTTCTGGCGCAGAGTCCGGAAACTCCTCATCAAGCCATGCTTTTGCTTCAACGGTATTTTTTCCCTTCAAAAAGCAGTACTTTATCAGCACACGAAATTCTTCTTTTTCCATTTTTTTAATAACAAAAGTAGCTTCACTCTTAACGCAATATCTCAGTAACTAATAGTCGGATTGCTGTCAAATTTTGACACGTTTCGTTGGAAGGTTAGTACTATCTAAAAAACATATCGATTTAATAACAGTAACGCCATCTATGTGTCAGACCGGGGACTTTTCAGCCGACCTGGTACGTGCATAGTAGCCGCCGCGCCATGTCGATGGGCTCAGTTATTCATTAGCAGTGAGAGTGTTAAGTGGTTGCGATGGTATCGTGATCACGAAATGAGATGAGGGCAATTTTGCGTTATAATTTCCTGCGTGGTTTAAACATAGACCAGTGCTTCGGAGAAATGACTCTTGCACTAGGTAATGTTTGTCCACATCGCACAATGGTGGTATAGAGAATTCCAAAGGGGAGATTTAACTGTGGAGGATGCTGAGAGGCCGGGAAGGCCACGAGCGTCAGTTACTAAGGAAAACGTTACCATTGTAAGGAAAATGCTTGGCAAGGACAGAAGAATGACCTACCAACAAATAGAGGGTACTTCAGGCCTAAATGCACCAGCAATTCGTTCAATTCTGCATGATCATTTGCACGTGAAGAAACTTTGTTCTCTCTGGGTGCCGCATCGACTGACTAAAGAGCAGATGACACGACGTGTAACTTGGTACTGGGAGATGCTAAAAAAGTTTAATAAAGGACAATCTCGGTATGTGAACAACATCGTGACAGGTGACGAGACTTGGCTGTACTATTACGATGTGCCGACCAAAGCTCAAAACAAAGTTTGGGTCTTTGATGATAAGGACACACCCGTAGTTGTCAGAAAATCCCGATCTGTAAAGAAGAAAATGATAGCTGTATTTTTCAAATCGAGTGGAATTGTGGAATGCATCGTTTTGGACACACAGGAGACAGTCACAGCTAAGTGGTATGCTGAACAGTGCTTGCCTAAAGTCATTGGATCTATGAAGAACCTGCGTCTAAAGTCAAGAATGGACACCTGGTTCCCGCATCACGCAAATGCTCCAGCTCACCGCACCAAATCCTGCACCGAATATTTGACCAGGACAGAATTGAAACTTCTGGAGCACCCTCCCTACAGTCCAGATCTTGCTCCCTGCGACTTTGCGCTGTTCCCGAATGTGAAAATGAAGCTAAAAGGGAGGCGGTTTTCCAGTGATGAGGGCATTTGCGGGCTAGGGACAACGAGTGCGCTTTACTCTCTAGTGAAACTTGGCAGAACTGGTTTAAAGATTGGTTTCGGAGGATGGAGAGGTGTATTGAGTGTAGAGAAAATTACTTTGAAAAAATTAAATAAACGAAGCTCTATTGCAAAACTTTCCTAGTACCCTTTGTATACATACATATATTATATATACGTTACTGCAAGAAAAACCCGACATACACAGCTTCAAGGATTAACAACTTTTTGCGATAAGACACTGGACGAGTCATTTCTGGACAAACGATTAGAAGACAGCTGCATGCACATAATTTAAGGGCAAAAAGACGTGCTACACACGCAGCGTGCATGCGAAAATTGACGATTAAACACTGTGACTAGAATTCGGTAAGCTAAAGCTGTTGTCTTTTCACCGAGGAATTAAGATTTCACAGTATACTGCTGATGGATGAATCTTGGATTGAACGGAAAGAGAACGACGATAGAATAAAAATTTTATGGTACCAACAACTTCTTTCAGTAGAGGATCCATTTGTATCAATTTTTTTTAAAAAATTTACGGTCAAATGCCTATTAACTAATTACTACTTGACTGATTAATACATACACATAACATTAATCTGTCCGCTATTATCGATATTTGATTCGATTTGATTAAAGCATCTCAAATTGGTAAAAATAGAATGCTACACTGCACACATGGAAAAGCAAATTCTATTGAACAGTAAATATGATAGCTATGAACCAAAATATTTGGATGAAATTTGACATGAAAGTTAAACTACCTTTCTCTAAAGTGGATCATAGGATTACCTAAGAAACGATTTTTAGTATTCTTTAATCCCAAAAATATATTAGACATGTATTTTATGAGGCTTAGATCATTTGAAACTTATATCACCTGACTGCAAAAGTATTGATTATTTCGAAAGATGGATTAAAAGCAAGAAGAATGCATTATTTCCAAAACAATATTTGCAAATACTAAATATAAAAAAAAACTACATATAGCCCAGTGGAGAGTTTTTGATAATTCTATTTCAATTTGAATTTCCTGCATTTATCGGTTAAAAAACAAGTTGTCCTTTGATATAGTTTGTGGAAAAATCTAAATTTTCTCCTGGTGACGGCTATATATAAATCTTTCCATACTTTTCCGCTTCTTTTCGCCACCTTAACAGTGCTTACATACTTCAAAACATAACTGCGATCTGTTAGTAGATGTTAAATTGGATGCCATACAACCGCACCATTCTTCTGCTTCCTCCATAAACAAGTATAAACAGATACTTTAAAATAAAAACATTGCTAAAGTTTCGACAACTTGACAACGAGGTAGCGTTATAAACAAAAAATATGGCCAGCGAATTGAAGAAACATACCCAACAAAATCCCCAAATCTTTGAAGAATATTAGTTTGATCTGCTTTATGAAGAAACTTGGATGAACTGGCAATTCTGGAAGATATCACATTGACGCATTTGTCAATATTCAGAGTTTTCGTTGCAGATTTGTGAACTATTTTCATATTCAGGTTATCTCCTTGAACTAAAGCTTCGCAATCAAATGTAAAGAGTAGGCTTTCGGAGCTCTGGGGTAGCCCAAATATTGGATAGAAATATCATGGATGAAAATCATTAAAACAAACATAACATGAGCGAAAATTTAAGTAGAAAGAAACGATATTCAATAACTGAAGTGAGAATCCGAAAATATCCAACTTAGTTAGTGGTTGATGAAATCGAAAGTTTCGACGAAGGCAGTATATTAATCTACATACGTTAAGATTGTTATTGATAACATTGTTAATAAATTGAGAAATTTCTACTAAATTGGTCTCTTGATAAATCCGTGCTGGTTAGAAGTAAACAAATAATGTACATCAGAAGGTGTTGTGCTCGTATTTTAAGGATTCGAACACTTTAGTAGAATTATTTAATCCGTTATTTCGTGTATAATTGAAAATATAACAATTACCACCATTTTAAAACACAGATACAATCTTCCAGCCTTACAAAATAAAGGAACCAGTTTAAATAACTAAATTAGAGGTGACCGTTAAGGGTTCTCATAAATAAATACTTTCTTCTGTTTACAAAGAAACTTTATAATTTCTATTACAGTTATGAATGTCATATAAATAATCTGTATGACTTCTACTTCGAATAATTTGTTTTTCTTTTGTTACAGATTATTTGGCACAACAGGCTATTGCGCTGCCTGTAATAAAGTAATTCCCGCTTTCGAAATGGTGATGCGGGCAAAAAGCAACGTATACCATCTAGAGTGCTTTGCATGCCAACAATGCAACCACAGGTATTGTAATTGTCGTACCTTCTATGCTTCTGTGTGCGCGTATTCCCCCCTATATGACACGATACCACCGCGCGCGCCCTCTAAATTACAGCTAAGGAATTGTAATATCGTTTAATTATGCTACGACGTCGTTGAGCTACTAATGACACCGGGACTCATTAACGGCTCCGCAAACATCCCAAACATCCCACGCTATGTATTTCACAGGTCGTTGTATATTGTCTAATGCGTATTTTCCATGTTCACCTGCCATAAGCTAATCTCGTTTTTATAATGTTCACATATAGTCGCACACTATTAGATCTTATATTGATGATAATATTTAAAAAAAGTGAGACTCAATGAAAACTATTTCTTTAATATTCTAAAAGTTACATTGGATGTCTCTGTTTCAACATCTTTGTATACGAGGTGCGATAATTAAATGACGAAACTGGTGTGAAAAATGTTATTTATTGAAAATAAACTTGTATTTGACTTTTATCCCCTTCAACATACTCTCCTCCCCTATCTATACACACTGCTGTATACGTATTCTTCCATTGTTCAAAACATTAGCTTCTTCAACGAGTCTGCCGTTTTAACTTTTACATGTTCAACAGACAGAAATGTCTTTCCTTTAAGGCCATTTTCATTTTTGAGAACAGGTAGAAGTCACATGGTGCGAGATCTGGCGAATACAGAGAATGATCAAGCACAGTAATGCGCTTGTCCGCTAAAAGCTGCTTCACAGATATGGAATTGCGAACTGGCGCGTTGTCCTGGTGTAGAATCCATGAATCGTTCGTCCACAAATCTAGTGTTTTCTTCCTTACCCTTTACCTCAGCTTGATTAGGACTTCTTTGTAGTATCTATGATATCTGTTATGCTGTTATTTATTCAGTCTGTTTTGCCAAATCACCATGGAGGAATATAGCATTCAACAATACGTGCAAATGATAAAATTGTTTTATCAAAATGGGTGTTCTGTTCGGGCAACGTTCCGCGCGCTTCGCCCATTTTACGGTTGCCATAATAGTCCTACCGAGAGAACTATTTGCAGTATGGTGGGTAAATTTGAGTCCACTGTCTCAGTAAACAATGAACCAACGCCCGTACGGCGACGAAACGCAAGATCTGCCGAAAACATTGCCGCTGTCCGTGAGAGTGAACAGGAGAATCCGAGGCAGTCGATTTCGCGTCGTTCACAAAAACTCGGGCTATCTTTTGGCTTGAATTAGATGATATGGACACCAACGTGGTATACTAACATAGGCTTCAATTTAAAATCCCCCGCCGCATTTGCACGTCATAATAGTGTAAGGCGATCTTTGGAAATTTTATATTGCGGCACTTTTTGTCAACAAATACGTATGTATTTGCTGGAACTTTTTCCAAAACAAGCCTGTCTCATCGACATTAAACACTTGTTGGGCACAGCAGTCTCCATTTTCTATCATAATTTTAAGGTGTCCAGGAAAAGTATTTGCTCCATTAACACCAGCACCAGCTGCTTGGCATTTGAGCATGTTCGAGTTGCAAAATTGTGTTATAGCGCCACTTTTGACTTGTGACTTTTCTTTGTTTTTCACTATAAGGTTCACTGTCAAACGATTCAGACCTAGATTTCGTCCTAATTCCGTCAACTTTTCTCCTCTTCCTGCTTTTTCAAAAATTTTTAAATTTTCCTCATTACTGAGAGACTTACTTTTTTTCCGATTTCTTTTACTTTCACCCATATTTTTTATGACTTTTATGATTTGTACAAACTCTTTGCAGAACTACATTAGTTATGTACTTTCATATACCACTCAGCATCAATACACTTAAAAAAATGAATTTATGAAATCGTAAGTAACAGCAAAAAATATTAGTCATCCCTAAGTCGCTAATTTTTGCAGTAGTTTATTTATTTAGTCTTGTGAATTCGTATAGTAAATCAGGCATTTCTTGTATAGTTTCAAGCCGATAAAGTGTGCGTTCGAATGAATCACTTCGCACGTTTGTATGAACAAATAGGCGTACGTAACCATAAAATCCTGAACACCTGTATTTATATGCAAATTTACAGTACGCTTAACGTACATCCGCTTAACGCATAACAATTTTTGCACACATTATGTACGTTAAGTGAGCGCTGCCTGTACAGGCCATAATAGAATTAGTTTTTTAAAAAAACCACGATTGGGCCTTATTGAATGTAAATAATATGCTCAAATTTTTACAAAAACTTAATATATTTTCTTCTGAATCAGATTTATTTATGACACAAAGCTGTTAGAAATTATCTTTGGTTTTATCGTTCTAAGTATTTCTCAGCCACCTAACAGAATTGTAACAAAAATAAAAATCTTGTGTTAGATTGCACATTGCTCGTGGCACCAATTCTTAAAACCAGAACATTGTCTCACGTCTGCCATCGAACTTTCATCGTACATTACACATTACCAGCTGTCATCTGCCAAGTTAGATTCTGTTGAACTGGTTGTTGTAATAGAAGTGCTGGGTTGAGGACTTTTGGTTTTTGTAGTTCTTGATATTGATGGATCGTTACAGGCTTATAAAATAAATCTTTAGTAACACTCTATGCTTCATAAATTAGAAACTTTTCCTTTTCAAAGCTTTCCTTTTGGAAGCTTTTGCTGTTGGTATGGGCAGCAGTTTATAGAATGAAGATTTTTTTTAGATCGTGATTTATTTTTCCTAGCAGACAAAGCTAGCAGGACATCATCATCTTCGTTCTCGTGATTATTACATATTTTCTTCGCTACTTCGTTTTGATTTTCTGCGACCAGTCGTTCTGATCAAATTGAAAGGGCCAAGGCAGTTTCTAGAATTGGTTTAGGGTTAAACGAATATAATTCTCTAGCTTCAAATCCATTGTGGATATTTGATTGGAACAAAGCATATTTTTTCAATCTTTCACCTACTAGCACGTAAATGTGCTTTCAATGATTGTTGAATTTACATTGCATATCGTTGCAAAACAATTTATGACCGCTAATGAGAAGTAAAATTGCAAGTATTTTTCGAAGAAAAATTTCATTGAAATGACCGTGACCGCTTTTGGGGGTTGCCACTATTGGGAGGATCATTGATACGTGTTTTTCATATCATTGGTTTTAGAATTTGAAAAGTGACCGTTATTAGAGGTGACCGCTTTTAAGAGGAGACTCTAAGAGAAGGTTTACCGTATTATAATTTTCGTTACTTGATGAATAAAGTTGAACAATCCTTTGGATAAACAGAAAGCGATAACTTGCATCATATCAGTGACGCGAAGATGTCTCGCAAAAGTGGATTGTTAACTGTAACAGATGTAAATAATTTCCTAAATCGTTTCCCTACCTCAGAATATGCTTTAACTGATTTATTATCGCATTTATCCAGCATTCCCGCTGAGACCCGGAGGTTTTTGTTACATTACTAATAGAAGCGGCTTTCGTAAAGTGAAATACGAGGGAGCGTTTTTATATTCGCTGAATGGGGGACAAGGGGTGGAAATAAAAAACCAAATTATTTTTCTTTTTCAATATATTCACCTGCAAGACGGATACATTTTTCACATCTTTCAAATAATTTATTTATACCCTCATAAAAAAATGATTTCTCTTTATCTGCAAAATACGCCGAAACTGCCTCCTTGACTTCATCATCGGCAGTAAATTTTTTACTCCGCAGCTCTTTTTTCATTTTCGGAAACAGGTAATAATCACTCGGGGCCAGGTCTGGGCTGTAGGGTGGGTGATTCACAATTTCGAAGCCCACCTTATGCAAGGCAGCTAACGCAATGCGGCTCTTGTGGACGGGCGCGTTGTCGTGCAAAAGCAGAACACCTTTTGTCAATTTTCCCCGTCTTTTCTCTTTAATGGCTTCTTTTAGTCGCTCTAATATTGAAGCGTAATATTCTCCGGTTATAGAAACACCTTTATCTTTATAATCAATCAACAATATTCCTTCCGAGTCCCAAAATACCGTTGCCATGAGTTTCCCAGCTGATTGTGACACTTTAAATTTCTTGGGAGGTGCTGTGCCCTTTTTATGCCACTGCATGGAGTCTTGTTTGGACTCAGGTTCATAATGATGAACCCAAGTTTCGTCTCCAGTAACAATTCCACTCAATACACCATCCTTGTCTTCATTACAGAGGTCCAAAAATGCACGCGAACACTCTACGCGCTGTTGTTTTTGCGGCGGCGTGAGCATTATCGGCACCCATCTTGCGCTGACCTTAGACATGCCGAGATGATCGTGTAGGATTTTAAAAATTGTTGTATCGGATACTCCAACCATTTCTGCGAGTTGTTTCTTCTTTAGTCGAGCATTTTCGAGTACAATTTGTTCAACTTTTTGGATAAGTGCTGGCGTGGTCACCTCAATGCTCCTGCCCGGCCTCGGGTCGTCTTCAAGGGATTCCCTTCCTTGTTTAAATAAACTATGCCACTTGTACACCATGGTTTTTCCTGGACAAGAGTCGCCGTAAACCAATGACATCTCATTCATTATGGTCGCCACTGATTTTCCTTGCCTGGTAAGGAACTTTATAACGCCACCATATTCGATTTTTTCCATATTTCACTTTTCACTCCTGATTATGTTACTTGGTTGACGATAGCTCAAAGAGTAACTGTCTAATAACAATGAAACTTCGTATTTATACTAATCATGAGTCGTTGCACAGGCCACGCCCCCCAATGCGCCTACTCACCCCTCTACAACCCGCTCATTCCGCGAATATAAAAACGCTCCCTCGTAAAGTGCGAACTCTGTGTACGGAATTTTATTTCTCATTAGTATGGAGTTTCATCACGTATCTCCTTCGCCAATTAATTACTTTATTTTCTTTATTTTGAAAAGATTTTATTCGCTATTCCTAATTAATTTCTGGGCTTTCAAGATATAATATACACTCCAGTAGAAATACATATATTAAAGTATCAAGTCTCGTGAGAAATTATAATAATATTACGGTATTTTTCTAATGGAAAAAATCCATTAAATATTTGATGAAAACTTTTTCCGAGGTATTCGTGGTATTTTTTCCTATAGACATGTTTATCTACCCTCGTTTACAAACAAAAAATGTATATGAAAGTAACAAATAGCTTCCTCTAACTTATTGCCCGAATAACGAACACAAAACAACACACCTATCGGATTATTTGTTTTTAGCATCAACATGGGAAACACGGTTCTAAATATAACCGTTCGCTTATCGACTTAAGCATTACACTGCCCACAACTTTGTTTCAATTACTTACCTAAGTACAAATTAGAAGGCGACTACTTAGCAAACATGTGTTGATATATAAGTCCCAAACGTTTAAGTATTAATGCGCGGACATAATGTATACTTATGGACCATATAATTAATAATAAACGATCTTTTGTCGACAGGTTTTGTGTTGGTGATCGTTTCTATTTATGTGACAATAAAATCCTTTGCGAGTACGATTACGAGGAACGACTGGTTTTCGCAAATATGGCATACAATCCAAGTAGTCTGGCGCATATAAGAAGGCAAGTCAGTAATTTACAGGTACGGTATTTCAAATATTTAAAAGCGCATTTGGTCTACCTATCTCCCTTTCCCTTCCTTCATTCATATGCACACGAACGCATTACAGAAACATGTATTTTTACTTGAATTAATTTTGATATACGCAGTGACTGAATAACGATTCTGAAAACGTCACCATTAAATACTAGCTGACAAAAAGCGTTCCCAATTATTTGAAAAATATGTAGCTTCTTTAAATAGCACAACCAACCATTAGTAAATCATATAAGTACCGGTACACATATACGAAGGAGCGTTTTTATATTCGCGGAATGAGCGGGTTGTAGAGGGGTGAGTAGGCGCATTGGGGGCGTGGCCTGTGCAGCGACTCATGATTAGTATAAATACGAAGTTTCATTGTTATTAGACAGTTAGTCTTTGAGCTATCGTCAACCAAGTAACATAATCAGGAGTGAAAAGTGAAATATGGAAAAAATCGAATATCGTGCCGTTATAAAGTTCCTTACCAGGCAAGGAAAATCAGTCGCGACCATAATGAATGAGATGTCATTGGTTTACGGCGACTCTTGTCCAGGAAAAACCATGGTGTACAAGTGGCATAGTTTATTTAAACAAGGAAGGGAATCCCTTGAAGACGACCCGAGGCCGGGCAGGAGCATTGAGGTGACCACGCCAGCACTTATCCAAAAAGTTGAACAAATTGTACTCGAAGATGCTCGACTAAAGAAGAAACAACTCGCAGAAATGGTTGGAGTATCCGATACAACAATTTTTAAAATCCTACACGATCATTTCGGCATGTCTAAGGTCAGCGCAAGATGGGTGCCGATAATGCTCACGCCGCCGCAAAAACAACAGCGCCTAGAGTGTTCGCGTGCATTTTTGGACCTCTGTAATGAAGACAAAGATGGTGTATTGAGTGGAATTGTTACTGGAGACGAAACTTGGGTTCATCATTATGAACCTGAGTCCAAACAAGACTCCATGCAGTGGCATAAAAAGGGCACAGCACCTCCCAAGGAATTTAAAGTGTCACAATCAGCTGGGAAACTCATGGCAACGGTATTTTGGGACTCGGAAGGAATATTGGTGATTGATTATAAAGATAAAGGTGTTTCTATAACCGGAGAATATTACGCTTCAATATTAGAGCGACTAAAAGAAGCCATTAAAGAGAAAAGACGGGGAAAATTGACAAAAGGTGTTCTGCTTTTGCACGACAACGCGCCCGTCCACAAGAGCCGCGTTGCGTTAGCTGCCCTGCATAATGTGGGCTTCGAAATTGTGAATCACCCACCCTACAGCGTAGACCTGGCCCCGAGTGATTATTACCTGTTTCCGAAAATTAAAAAAGAGCTGCGAGGTAAAAAATTTACTGCCGATGATGAAGTCAAGGAGGCAGTTTCGGCGTATTTTGCAGATAAAGAGAAATCATTTTTTTATGAGGGTATAAATAAATTAATTGAAAGATGTGAAAAATGTATCCGTCTTGCAGGTGAATATATTGAAAAAAAAAAATTTGTTTTTTTTATTTACACCCCTTGTCCCCCATTCCGCGAATATAAAAACGCTCCCTCGTATATGTATATATATATACGGTAAAATTGTATTGTAATAATATGTACTTGTAAAATAGCTTTCGAATTTTTGTTTTAAACAAAAGTACTTCTATGAATTCTTGAACTGACGATGTATGTAGTGTCACAGAGAAGGCAAAATGAGCGCAATAGCAAACTCGTACACTTGATAGTAAATAAATAAAATAAATAGCAAATTATAATTTATAAAACGATGTCAAACACTTTTTAAGCAATGTTTTCAGTTATCACAAAGTGGATAAGGTCGGTTAAATATTTGCAGCATCAGGTATGTTTGTTTCCAAAGCTGTTTCAGCAAAACGTGTTCTATTTGTTGCAATCTCAGTTTATTGACCTTACGCTTTGAACCATATTGTTACCGTTCTTTTATCCGGAATTTAAATACTATCTTTATATTTTGTTGGACGCCTTTAATGATAATTAAATTTGAAAATTATTAAAAAATTACAAGGAGTTGAGGTAGTATAATAATTTTATTATAATTCTACAGAACGCATTGGCTAGCAAACCATTTTTTCGTAAAAACAAACTACATAATTTTCAAGAAAATGAAAAAAATTATTTATTCAAAGTATTGGCCATTTGATTCTACACATCTTGTCCATCTTGCAAGCAAAAACTGTTTGTCTTTTGAGAAAAATCATTCATCGAGCCATTTTCTAACTTCTTCGAAATTGGCGAAGAGCTGGTCTGCAAGCGCGTATCCCATTGATGCGAAAAGGTGATAGTCGGACGGGGTAAGGTCTGGAGAGTACGGCATGTACGATATTATGTCCCATACAAGTCTTTCAATGCTTCCTTGACCGGTTTTTCTATATGAAACGACGCCTTGTCGTTCTGTAAAATCACTATACCGTGTCTTCGGGGCCATTTTGGAGTTTTTCTATGAATGCATGGTTCAAATTGATAATTTGTTGTCGGTAGCGATTAGTATTAACTGTTTTACAAGGTTTCAACAGTTCGTAAGACATCACGCCACTCTGGTCTCACCATACACAGAGCATTGTCTTGCGACCAAATCGATTTGGCCTTAGAGTCGAATAGCCGACTTTGCCAGATGATAACCATGATTTTTACGCTTAGGATTTTCGAAATAAATCCATTTTTCATCACCTGTCACTATTCGATGCAGAAATGACTTCCGGTCATACTTTTGGGGCAGCATTTCACAGACGATTTTTCGGTTGTCCATTTTCCTGTCATCCAATTGATGTGGCATCTATTTTCCCATTGCTCGTAATCAGCCGCTAATCATCACTTGGGCCATATTTAAAGCTTCTGCCAATTGTTTTTGAGTTTAGGTTGGGCCTTCATCCAATAACTATTGCAGTTACACATTTTCAAACTTTTTCGATCTACCAGAACGTTCTGCGCCTAGCTCATCGAAATCACCACTTTTGAATTGTCGAAACAATATCTCACATGTTTCTATGATTGGAGCATGCTCGTCGTAAGTTTATATGTTTCTCTGTCAAGAATTCAACGCCAACTGAATCTTTCGTGACAATGCATCAATAACAAAAGCTCCCTCTATCGACTCACGAAAGAATTAGAGCGAAACCTTTTACCAACTGCTAGTTATGCGGAACACACTCTTACTTAACTGACCGTAGTACTCATTTTCACGCGGCTACTACATTCGATCAGATAAATTTCGATGTGAAAAAATGGGTTTTTCTATCTCTAAATTAATGCAGCCACCTTCCTTATCGTTGAATTAATTACATTAGTACATGAAATTCCTTAGAAAGAAGAGACAGATGGTACTTCAATGTCTAAATACAATCGATTTATTCAATTAAAAAGTTAAGCAATATTACTTTCCTAGTTTTAAAGGTGTTCTTGACTTAGAAGGAATATAAATTGAAACAATAACATTTACGCTACAACTTTTATTACTAATATACAGAAGTAGTATTAAGATCAAATTAAATAACGCCCTGTATACGAAATTATCAATTAGGAAACCATTAAATATCTGTTTCGTAATATTTTAAGTAAAACTTCATAGAATACAAAAAAAAATGCTTTAACCGGCTCACAGAAAGAATAACCGACAATAAAAATAATATTTGCAATATTTTATACAAGCATCAGTGCTGGCCCATCAACGTAAGAGCTTCATTCACTTGCTTTTAGCCTAGCTTTCAAACAAACCACTCTGCTGCAAACTCTACTCAAGTCCATTTGCCAGAAGCATTTAATGATTCGCATTTATCGTTTACAGTGCGTTATTTTTAACGTTTTATGAACCCCGTCTTTTGACGTAAAGCAAAAATGCAATGATGTATTTCTCTTAAAATAGGGATAAGGGAAAAAGGCAAGCAACGTAAAGGCTGGATATTAGGAAAAAGTTACAAAAGTATATGGGGCTTTCTGTACTTTCTGTGACAGATACTGTTCGAATTTATTAAAGTATTATGCAGGGAAACAAAGAACCATTTTTATAATTAAGTAATAGAGTACATACAATTAAACAAGATCTATAAAAAATAAACAAAAGAAGAAGCAATCACCGCTCAGTTATCTATAATCCATAATGTCATATAATAAACAGGAAATTTACCAGTTTTCACTAGGATAGTTTGACAAGTAGTGAGAATGGAAAAGAAAAACGAATTTTTTAAATACAAAATAATTTTTATTTTTCAATATATTCTCCTAAAAGAACAATACATTTATTCCAACGGTGCTCCAATGCCCTTATGCCATCTCTAAAATGCGATTTCGGAAGGCTTGCAAAATACTCATTTACGAAGATGATAAGCGCGTCGTTAGACGAAAATGTCTTTCCACCTAGTGCCATTTTCAATTTTGGAAAAAGGTGGAAGTCGGAAGGGGCTAGATCCGGCGAATAATGCGCATGCGGTAGTAATTGGAAATGCAACTCGTGGATTTTGGACATTGCAACTGTGCTGGTATGCGAAGGAGCGTTGTCTTGGTGAAACAGAATCTTTTTCTTTGCCATTCCTGGCCATTTAGTACGAATCTCAACATTTAATTTTTGTAGAAGTTCTGCATAATATTGTCTGTTTATTGTGGCACCTTTCTGAAGGTAATCAATGAACAAAATGCCCTTAGAATCCCAAAAAATTGATTCCATCACCTTGTTTGCCGATAAAGTGGTTTGCGCGTTCTTTGGAGGTGCAGAACCACGTTCTAACCATTGTTTCCACTATTTTTTAGTTTCGGGTGTACTGTAGTGTATCCAAGTTTCATCACAAGTAACAAATCGCCTACAAAAATCAACCGGATTCCGCTTATAAAGGTCCAAAGTTTGTAGTTTGGTAGTAATTTTGTATGTAGTTTTGTACGTAGTTTGCTAATAAAATATTGGAAAAAAGTGAAAATATAAGATACAATGTAACAGCTTGAATAAAGTGGAAAAATTTACGCCAATTTTAATCCAAGTACATAAATATCATATAACAATTTTAGATTACGGAATAATTCTTTTTGATTCCTTGGAACTAAAATAAAACACAATTTTACTGTATTCAGTCCTTTATTGAATGAATCGTATACAATGTGAAGTCTTTTTACACTATTTACAAACACTGTAATCAACCATTTTTTATAACGATGTTGCAATGGACACCGAATCATCCGCCAATGCTGTGTACATACTTTATTTCAATTTACGATTACGTCAAATAAAAATGTAAAATACCATAACTTCAAATCCAAGTAATAATGAACATAACAAATCCAGAAAAGTAAGATCAAATAGCGACATCATAAGTTTGTACACGCACAGTATGCATAAGTGACCAGTTGCAAAAAATTCAATTCTTTAACAATATTGTTTCCATATTTAATATCATTCTACTCTTACCCTGACAATGAAGTTCTTGGAATTGAAAATGCATTGATAAATGAATAAGACAACGTTTCTGGAAAAATATTCTTTGTTCATCCTACTCAGGTTACCTGCTTAAGAACAGTTTGCGCGCAGTGTGGGTTAATATATCGCTGGTTTTCGAAGCGTTTAGTTGGATTATTGTGTTTTCAATCACAAAGGACTTTAGTACAAGTGCTCGTGAATAATTTTTTGATATTGTAAAGAAATACTGTGTACAAAAGTTCATTTTATTCTATCATTTGCATTCTGATTATTTTAATTCTGACGAAATTGACCACCGAGTAGTGTTTTTTCATCAACAAGACTTAAGTCAACGACAAATTGCAGAAACAACGCAAAGTTTTCGATTTTTGATCGAAAACCATGAAGCAACTAGTTTGGTAACTCAAAAAAAGGGACGGAAGACTGCAAAAGACTCTTTTGAGTTTCCATAAATACAAGAATAAATACCTTTTCCTCTCTTTTCTTTTATTTGTTTCTAATATTCACTAATTTAATTTGTGAGTAACTCTAATGTAGTTGTTTAATATAACTCAAATACGTAATAATAATCTTAAAATAGTTAGTTAAAAAGGCTGTGTTGATAGGTTGGCGTTTTTAGGTTCACTATCCTCACACATTAACCTCACTACACTCTTCAACAACTCCTTATAAAGGATTAGTTTTTTTAGTTTTAAAACCACTTGAAGGCCAGAAAAGTAAAAAAAGGTCATGGTAAATACTTGCGATTGATATCCTTGCGAAATAGGAGGAGATCGTCTAAAAATTTAGCAGAAGATATTTACTGATCCACAAGAGAGTTTCTCTTCTACGCCATCTAATTAAACAGGCACTTAGAGATCGTCATGCATGAAGGAAGCCATTCTGCGAAGGGGTAATGAACAATTGGAAACTACACGAATTCATTTCCATTGGACATTGGACAAGTAGCAGTAGATGAGCCTAAATTTGAAATATTCGTATCCAAAAGGAAATATTATATTTCCAGAAGGATTATAGCATGTAAACGATCATGTATACATATCAACAATAAAACATAGCTGTGAGTCTGTCCAAGTATGGGATTGCATATCTACACAGAGTTAATTCATTAATTACATTGATTAAAATTATTGGAAAATTAACGTCGGCGATATATTTGAAGAATCTTCAGCAAAATGCTGTACCAGCAACAATACAATTAATTAGAAACAATTTTTCAGAACGATGATGATCTAAATCAACACGACAAGGATCGTTAAAGATTATTTAAATGAAATTGAGCAGCAAAGGGGTTGCAATTTTAGTCTAGTCAACACAAAATCCAGATTTAAATATTATCGAGTATATGTGGGGTTATTCAGATCGTGGGGAACAGAAGAAATCACTGACTAATGACAATTATCCCTTTGAAAGAATGAAAGATCGTGCGGAACAGAGGAAATCACCAACTAATGACAATTAACTTTTTGTTATCCTTTTGAAAGAATGAAATAACATTCCAAAAGAATTTCTGATAAACTTTTTCAATAGTCTACACAAACGTGCAAGTGAAATATCTGCTAAAGATGGTCATACTAAATACTATATTCTATCTTTAAATCAAGAGGAGGACTATTTTAAATTACCTGCGCCAAAACCTGCATATATATTTGGTTATTCCACAAACAAGTTTATACAGGCGAAATGTGCAAGAAATACCACATTTGACGTATCTATGTATATTCAAACGCTTGTCACTTCTCGTTTATGCCTTTGTGTTGTCGATATTATATTATTATTTTACACCTAAGCAAACACTGCACGTATCGCACTAAAACTTTGGATTTAGGATAAGATGGAGGTTAATTTTTAGTACCGACATTTGATTAATGGCGCCCTCTATGTCCCACTATGCAAAACTTAAAAAACATCCCACGTACCAATAATATAAAAAATTAATAAGTAGATCACACCAGGAAATTTTAAAAATGATGTAGTGATTTATCTGGCAACTTTTACACTGTAAATGTGGCTTCTTCATCATGACACAGAATGCAAAATATTGTTTGGTGGTCACTTACTTATGCACACTGTAAACTGGGCAAAAAACTTTTAACAGAGAAGAACTGCAATAATGTAGATTAACATTTTTACGCCTTAAAAGCAAGTACATCTTAGAACAACGGGTTACTATTTACATCAATTTATAAAACGGAAAATAAAATTATATTTTTTTGAGTAAAACATAGCAATATATCGAAAAGATTACTTACTTTCTCATAGCAAATACACCTTAATAATATAACATCTAAATCTCTCGTTACTAAGAATACTGCTACACTAAAATAGATGAATTTTAGACTGTCTTTTTAGCAATGTAAATCCGCCGTAAAAAGAAGACTCAACAGTAAAGTAATTTAGTTTTTTTTTGATAAGGTAACAATCCAATTTCACGGACCACGATTACATAGTACACCCTTTTCTGTTTCCTATAAATGGATTTTTATTGTACAATTGAACTTCCCTGTAGACGATATTTACATACGATTCATTTTTACTACTTTGAAATCATTACGACGTGCTCAACTTTGTTTTTGATTCAATGCAAACGCTTTATCCAGTAAAGAAAACATAAGTTAAAGCTATTTATTTTGAGTAATTAATATAAACAATAAATCTATTAATTACACAAATAATAAAATTTATTTCTAAGAAAATAAAAGTTTTTCGAATAAAAGTCCAAGCCATAAACGAAATAGCACACGGAAAAATGTGTAAAAAATATAGAGGTCACTGTTTTCTGACCACACTGGGAAGAATAATGGGCGCAAATTAAATAAATATTAGACAAACTGTATAAAACAATTAATGAACAATTTGCTAAAGAATTAAACTCGAAAAATAATCTACGACCGTTCGCGTGAAGGAAGACCAAAAAGCTTCGAAAACTCTAAATTGGAGGCATTGCTCAGTGAGGATCCTTGCCAAACGCAAAAAGAGCTTGCTTCAGCATTAGGAGTTACCCGCCGAGCCATTTCCCAGCGTTTGCATGCGTTGGGAATGATTCAAAAACAAGGAACTTGGGTTCCTTATGATTTGAAGCCAAGAGACGTTGAGCGTCGTATTTTTGTCTGTGAACAATTACTCCAGCGGCAAAAAAGGAATGGTTTTCTACATCGCATCGTTATGGGTGATGAAATATGGGTACATTACAGCAACCCAAAGAGAACAAAATCATAGGGACTGCCCGGTCATGCTTCTACGTCGTCGGCTCGGTCGAATATTCACGCTGCGAAGGTTTTGCTGTGTATTTGGTGGGACCAGGGCGGTGTTATTTATTATGAGCTGTTGAAACCAAACGAAAACATCACTGGGGAACGGTATCGAACTCAATTGATGCGATTAAGCCGAGCACTGCGCGAAAAGCGGCCACAATACGAGCAGAGGCACGAAAAAGTTATTCTACAGCATGACAACGCTCGGCCTCACGGTTGCCAAACCCCTTAAAACCTACTTAGAAACGCTTAAATGGGAGGTCCTACCACACCCGCCATATTCCCCAGATATTGCGCCGTCCGATTATTCCTTGTTCCGTTCGATGGCACATGGTCTGGCTAATCAGCAGTTCCGCTCATATGAAGACATCTCAAAATGACTTGACGGTATTCGAGCTCATCCGGAAAGATGGGAAAAAGTTGTCGCTAGCGATGGGCAATATTTTGAATGATTCATTTGTAAACATTTTTTCACAATAAAGTTGCATTTTCATCAAAAAAACAGCGAGAACTTAGTTGCGCACCTAATATATAAAACATGATCCACGTCAGGAATCTATACATAACCTCGTGTAAAGTAATATGAGGTTATGTAAAACAAAAATTATCATTATTATTACCATAAATTTTATTGAAAATGTTTTGTAGACAATTAATAGTTAATCGTAATACTTACCTAGAAAGTCTTCAATAAGTTCGCGTATTTCCCATTCCTACAAGTAACCTATTCACTATACGAGGGAGCGTTTTTATATTCGCGGAATGGGGGACAAGGGGTGGAAATAAAAAAACCAAATTTTTTTCTTTTTCAATATATTCACCTGCAAGACGGATACATTTTTCAAATCTTTCAATTAATTTATTTATACCCTCATAAAAAAATGATTTCTCTTTATCTGCAAAATACGCCGAAACTGCCTCCTTGACTTCATCATCGGCAGTAATTTTTTTACCCCGCAGCTCTTTTTTCATTTTCGGAAACAAGTAATAATCACTCGGGGCCAGGTCTGGGCTGTAGGGTGGGTGATTCACAATTTCGAAGCCCACTTTATGCAGGGCAGCTAACGCAACGCGGCTCTTGTGAACGGGCGCGTTGTCGTGCAAAAGCAGAACACCTTTTGTCAACTTTCCCCGTCTTTTCTCTTTAATGGCTTCTTTTAGTCGCTCTAATATTGAAGCGTAATATTCTCCGGTTATAGAAACACCTTTATCTTTATAATCAATCAACAATATTCCTTCCGAGTCCCAAAATACCGTTGCCATGAGTTTCCCAGCTGATTGTGACACTTTAAATTTCTTGGGAGGTGCTGTGCCCTTTTTATGCCACTGCATGGAGTCTTGTTTGGACTCAGGTTCATAATGATGAACCCAAGTTTCGTCTCCAGTAACAATTCCACTCAATACATCATCCTTGTCTTCATTACAGAGGTCCAAAAATGCACGCGAACACTCTACGCGCTGTTGTTTTTACGGCGGCGTGAGCATTCTCGGCACCCATCTTGCGCTGACCTTAGACATGCCGAGATGATCGTGTAGGATTTTAAAAATTGTTGTATCGGATACTCCAACCATTTCTGCGAGTTGTTTCTTCTTTAGTCGAGCATCTTCGAGTACAATTTGTTCAACTTTTTGGAAAATGCTCCTGCCCGGCCTCGGGTCGTCTTCAAGGGATTCCCTTCCTTGTTTAAATAAACTATGCCACTTGTACACCATGGTTTTTCCTGGACAAGAGTCGCCGTAAACCAATGACATCTCATTCATTATGGTCGCGACTGATTTTCCTTGCCTGGTAAGGAACTTTATAACGGCACGATATTCGATTTTTTCCATATTTCACTTTTCACTCCTGATTATGTTACTTGGTTGACGATAGCTCAAAGACTAACTGTCTAATAACAATGAAACTTCGTATTTATACTAATCATGAGTCGCTGCACAGGCCACGCCCCCAATGCGCCTACTCACACCTCTACAACCCGCTCATTCCGCGAATATAAAAACGCTCCCTCGTATCTACATTATCACTTTTCATCATTTTTAATATGATTTTGATACTGTCTAATAAAGAATAATAAAATTCGTTTAAGAAGGGCGGGGATGGTCTGAAGTACAAAATTTATCTAAAGATTAGATCCAAGGAAACATTGCATTCTTCGTTGCTTGCAACTATTTGAAATAGTTGATTTATTGATACAGTATAGCTCTCAATGTAAATAGATAGTATTTGTATTTTATTAATTAATTGTCCAATCATATTCTAGACAAAATACTTAAAATTATAGAAATTTAATATAATATTATTATATATCTGAAAATCAACGAAAACTTTAGTTGATTTATAGAAAGTTCTAGTTGTTTTGACAAAATTTGTGTCATGTAATTTAAAAAAGACGAAACACCGAAATTATGGTCTTTGGAATGCTCTAAATATTTACATAAATTAAAAACATTTTGTTCATCTAATCATGATTCGCTATTTAAACCACTTTATTTCGGTGTAGACTGCAATCGTAGCTAGGTAATTGCGGTTGTTTTAATTTTGCATATCCATTTAAGTAAGTAAAAAAAAACCCTGTAAGAAAGACCGCACGATATCCAAAAAAATAGTCTACAAGTAGTTGGTTGATTTCTTTCAGCCAGCGGGAGACAATCTAAACGGTGTGCGCCATTCTTCCGCCCTTCTGACGTCCCCGTCATGTTACAGCGAGAAGAACTCGGTGCTGGTAGGCCAACAGCGACCGCCCAGTAGCAGCAATCACAGAGACGACGGTTCCAGTGGTTACGGAAGCCCGGACTCAGAGACTTTTGACCCGCCGCAATGACGTACACGGACTCGACTCGCCTAGCAGTAGTCACTGTACAGTAATTAAGTAGTGAGTGACAATGATCTGTGACCCACCTTCTTCGCGGTGTTTGGGAATGGTACCACCTTAACCAGCGCCAGGAGAACACGAACAGGATGAAAAGAAAAAAACGAATCGGAAGGATTGGAGATCCCTGCAATAATGAACAGAACGCAAGAGTTTTAAGTGATAAATATAATTATATGTATTCATTCGCTATGTACAAATATAATCTATATTCCTTTGTTTTCCCATTATGATTTTTTGATCATCAGTCATTAGTTTCAGTGCTCATAAATAATAATTTTAAAATAGTGCCATATAATGTATTAAATCAAGATTTTTTGCTTTTTTAAACTAATTTGAGAAAGTTTCAATGATGGTGGCCTTTCTTTATTACAGTACCTACTGAAAGAAAGTAAAAATTTGTTCTTAAAAGTTCATTTAAAAAATTAGAAGTCTAAAGTACAGTCTCAAAATCTTGCACTTTTTCAATTTCGTTGCTTTATATGCTATATAAGTTGCATTATATTTCTACCTTTCACCACAATAAAGTGTTATCCCTCCACAAATTTCATACCATCTATTTTTCTTAACACAACTACCACATTTGTAATAAATATATTTAATTTGTTTAGGTCTATATTTCCAAGAAACAACCGCTACTGTGTTTTGGCAGATAGTCATTATTAAAGGGATTTAATATACAGACAGTCACAAAAGTTTTCGTACACCCCGTGAATGTTGATAATCATAAAGCATATTTACTTCTTAACAACGCTAAAAAGTTCTAAAAACCTCTACTAACAATATGAAAACTGTTATTACTTACAACTACAAAAGAATATGCAAAATATTCAATATTCAACATCGAAGGTCACAAAAGTTTTTGCACACATTATAAGCCATAAATTTACAACGAATTCGGTAAATCCTTTTGATATTACCACGTATTTGTGAAAAATACGCATTTGAAGCTTCTGCAAAGATGAATTGTAAAAGTGAACATATGTCTGGTAATGTAAGCGAGTTAACAGAACTACGCAAAGAAGGAAAAACACTTGGGCCAAATAGCCAAATTTATCGAAAAATCGTGTTCTGCAGTACAGAGAGAAAATAGACATTCAAGGATTCTAAATGAATGTCTGGTAACATAAGCGAGTTAACGGAACTACACAAAGAAGAGAAAACCCTTGGGCCAAATAGCCAAATTGATCGAAAAATCGTGTTCTGCAGTACAGAGAGAAAATAGACATCCAAGGATTCTAAATGAATGTCTGGTAACATAAGCGAGTTAACGGAACTACACAAAGAAGAAAAAACCCTTGAGCCAAATAGCCAAATTGATCGAAAAATCGTGTTCTGCAGTACAGAGAGAAAATTGACATTCAAGGATTCTAAATGAATCTCTGGTAATATAAGCGAGTTAACAGAACTACACAAAGAAGAAGAAAACCTCGGGCTAATTAGCCAAACTGATCGAAAAATCGTGTTATGCAGTATAGAGAGAAAAGAGATATTCAAGCATTTTAAATGAATGTCTGGTAATATAAGCGAGTTAACGGAACTACACAAAGAAGAAAAAACCCTTGGGCCAAATAGCCAAATTTATCAAAAAATGGTGTTCTACAGTACAGAGAGAAAATAGACATCCAAGGATTCTAAATGAATATAATATAAGCGAGTTAACAGAACTACACAAAGAAGAAAAAACCCTTGCGCCATAAAGCCAACTTCATCGAAAAATCGGGTTGTGCAGTACAGAGAGAAAATAGACATCCAAGAATTCTAAATAAGCGCGATTAGAGAGCTGTTACAAGCGCAATGAGTTAAAATTCATGTATAAGTGCACTCAGGATGGCCGCACAGATAGAATTTAATGCTAGAAAGAAAGTACATTAGGAAAACATAAATGAATTACAATAAAGACTTGGTTATAGCGAAAGAATATCACGTAAAAAAACCTTTCATTAAGCGTCGTTACTTATTGTAAATCATAGAGCATATAAGTAAGTATTAAAGTTAATTCTCTTTATGTTTTCTTAACGTACTTTCTTTTCAGTATAAAATTACATTTGTACAGCTCTTCTTAGTGCACTTAACCATGAATTTTAACTCGTTGGACTTGTAACAAATCTCTGATCGCACTCATTTCGAATCTCGAATCTTTGGACGCCTACTTCTCGGTACAATATTAACAGTTCAGAATATTTTGGATATTTATTTTCAATCTGCACTACAAAACACGCTTTTTCAATAAATTTTGCTATTTGGCCTAAGGGTTTTTTCTTTTTCTAGGACTGTTAACTCACGCATATTACTCCAGACATGTACTTACTTTTACAACTCATCTTTGTAAATGTATCAAATGTTTATTCTTCACAAATACCTAATACTATGAAGCGCATTTACAGAATTCGTTCCAAAGTTATGGTTTACAACAGACATTTAATTTAACAAACTCTTTTGTAGTTGTAAATAACAACAGTTTTCGTATTGTTATTAGAAGTTTTTAGTTTTTTAACATTGTTAAATGGAAGTAGGTATGCTTTATCAGAGTCAGCTGTTCACGTTTAATGATATTTAACATTCATAGGTGTGCAAAATTGTTCATCACTGACTGAATTTTAAAATGCAAAAACTGTTATTAAACATGATAATAGATGGTCAAAACATGAATGTAGCATGACAAAACTCTTTAATTTCTTCAAAAAAATCACTACAATAAGTAATAAGTACAAGTAATTGAAGATAATGCTTAAATATTACTAGGATTTTGATTTAGTAAAACGAAGAAATAATAATCCTTTACAAATAGTAACACATTTGATGGACATATTAGGTACTAGAAATTCTGCATAAACTCTTTATCCGTCTCGCTTCCATGTTCTAAAATAAGTCTCTATTATTTAGAACTTCAAACTTGTCCCTCATTTTTTTGTCATCATTGCATCTTGTTTTTGAATAATCGCTACATCTTTCATATGAGCATCACTACAATTTAATATACGATCTATCGTTTTAAACAATAAATCAACCTTTATTTTTCTAATATAATCGTACAAAGGTATTACAATATAATTAATTAAATTTTACAAAAAGAAAGTATTAGAAAAATCAGGGGAGTTCAGGCTACTACCGCCGTAGCACCTGCTCTTTCACTCGACCTGTTTTACTAAAAAAAATACTCCAGTCTGCATACGTAGTTGAAAACAAATATATGTATATAGTTCTTGTAACTAAAACATTTTCAATTCATTGTCTCGTAAACAGGTAACGAAAATATTGTTTTTTTAGAATGACTAGTTGACACATGGGTTTTAATGTCTCCAGGAATAAAATTAAGTAATACGATTGATTTGGTACGAATAATGTTTGTTAAAGTACTTTATATAGTAGTGGTGTCACGGTATCCTTAAAACGAATATTCACACTGGGAACATCTGTCTGTAAATACCATTCTGCTGCATACGTTATGTACGAGGGTGATATGATAAATATCTACATTACGGATTACAACGCAATTGTTTTGCATTTACTAAATTTATTTCTGGACATAATCTTCTTATAACTCTATACACTTAATCCAGCGAAATTCCAAATTTTTTAAACCATCCAAATCATAAGATTTGTTGAACTCTGCAAAATAGGCCCCTGTTTTGGAAATTATCTCTTTATTTGACGTGAACCATTTTCCGCCAAGCCATTTTTTCAAATTTAGAAAAAGAAAAATGTCACCGGGGGGAAAATCCAGAGAATATGATGGATGGGGCACCAATTCGTATTGTAAATCGACTAGTTATGCTGTCGCAATTGCTGATAAGTGGACCAGGGCATCTTTTCTTCGATAGATGGGGCCTTTTTCAGTATTGTTTTTATCATTCCACAAATATATAAACTTTCTCACTTTCAACAGCTCTCAAAGCAACACTACTCGATGAAACACTCCAAAATTTTGACAGACATCAATTAAAGGAGTCACAATTGGTTGTTGCAAAGCACCACTCCCGACAAATCATTCCAAAATTTTCACAGACATCAACTAAAGGAGTCACAGTTGGTTGTGCAGATTTTCGCACAAAGTGCCATCTGCCTCCAAACACAAGCACTTCTCGTACCATCTTCGTATATAGTGGGTTTCAATATTAACGAGTAAAACTTAAAAAGTGATGCCTTTAACAGTGATAAGTCTTATTTTCCTTGCTATTTATGGATAGAGTATGATTCAGATGCAAAACAGATCCCCAAAATAAACTGTCGCTATTCTGTTTATTTTGGGGATTTATTCTTCATGTTTTTTATGCTGTACCGATGAATAGCAAGGGAAATAAGAGTATGCCCATTAAAAGCTCCACTTGACCTGGTAAGACTAAATACAAAAGGGTTACAACATACATTTCTCGTTCGGTGAACTCTTTGGTTATTCTGGGATATATCGGTACAGTGCTGTTCACTGTCTTTTGTTATATTTTTTCGACCAATATTCCGGTCAGTTAATGAATTTGTCAATAAAGCTAAGGAAAAATTGCCGATGAGGCATTAGGGCATTATCACGATGGTAGAATTTTCTTCATCGCTAAGTATGGCCTTCATTTCTTTAGTTCAGCGTCGAATCGGTACTGTCCTGTGATCGTCCTTCCCTTCTCCAAATAATCAACTAAGATTATGCCTTGCGAATACCAAGTATCGTCGCCATAACTTTTTCAGCTGATGAAATCGTTTTCGTCTTCTTTGGTACACGTTCGCTGGGAAAAACCCATTGTAGCCTTTGATTTCTTAGGAGAAGTAATGTATCCAGGTCTCATCTGCGGTCACATAACATCGCAGAAACTCACTCGTATTGCACTAAAATATGACCGAACATTTCTTTGAAGTTATCACGCGATTCCGTTTTTGAAGCAGGCGTCAGCAGACGCAACACTCAGCCCGCACACATCCAATTGAGATGTTTATCATATTAGCAATCTCTTAACTTTATTATATATTATATTGTCTTTACTCATCTCAATGGGACGACCTGACCACTCCTCATCAAAGACGGATGTTCGGTCACGCTTAAATTTGTTAAACCAGCATCTGATGGTGGTCTGCATGTTTTCTCATTCAAAAAAAAGGAATCGAATCGCTGACCGGTATTGGCTTACCCACTTTTAACAGCTCTCAAAACAACACTAAGGAACAATACTCACCGTCGGTAATACAGATTTTGATACAGAGGGAGTCATCTGTCCCTAACACAGGTACTTCTCATCCTCGTATGTAATACGTAATTTTTGACTTTACCCACTAATATTACTGACTGGAGAATTAGCAAAAATCAAACTAAAAATGACAAAAATCAAAATATATTTAATGTTTGATATGTAAAGTACTTTTTAAAACAATAAACATGTTACTTTTGAGGTTGATTATAAAAAAATCTTTAAGAAAGTTTATCACAGACAAAAAAGACAAATTTATTTAATAGAAAAAATTAAGTACTACGATGCTTTATAATTTTGTGTTTTTATAAGTTAAAACTACACGAAAAACTATGGAATAATTTTATTGTTCAATTATCCTTACAAATACAACATCCAGATATGGAAAATGATATTTCCAACACCTAAATGAATGACTTCTATTTTGATTTGGTTTGTGAATCTTTAAATACGACTATTTCCATAACATCTTAAATTATGTTCATATATCACTAAAATTACACAAATTTTCTATTTAAAAGCATTGAAAAATGATGACTAATGATCGAATTAACACCGGATTTAAATCACATTTCGTGAAAAAGACTGTGCTCAATACCAGAGGATCTCAAAATGTGCTAGTCCACTTACCAAAAACAATTACGAAAGCAAATACAATTTGGAACGGACATTAAAAATAAATTCGAGATATCATCTCACTCGACCAGTATACGACTTAATTCTTTACGCTACCGCATCTGGTTCCACGCCTTCTTCCCTCATCATTCCTTATTATAGATAAGCTACTCTATGCGGTTGAGTCCAATTTGATTCATACAGTTTACATATACAATACATATATTTACGAAAGTGAACATGAACACTAATTTCTATCGAAAAGAAAATGAAAGATATTGAAACGATATGGATACATAATGTAAATAATAATAAATGAAAATAATAAATTATATTTGTTATTTTTTTCAAGTGATATATATTATATATACAATACATTAATGAATATAATAATTTTCATATATTTATACATTTACCTACCCGGAAAAAAAAATGTTAAACAATTAGTTTTAGATACTCAGCTGTATACTATTTTTCTGACGTATACTATTTTCGTGGCCTGCTGATATCACTCTCAGGTGTAAAATATTTTTTCCAAGGTTTTTTATTGCTTAAATAAGATCAAATTTAATTAAATAAAAATATCATAATTTGTTAAAAATTATCGATGACTACGGTAGAAATATCACACAAAATTTAACATGCTGGAAGAACCCAAGTAGACGGTTTTAACTTGTCCAACAGAGTAAATGACTAGATCGAAAATTATATTTCGTTTTACTAGAGTTCGATTATTTAAAGATGAAACTATGACTCATCAAAATCTGCGCGACGAGATTCTACCATAAGCGTAACACGGTGGCATCCAAACAATACTTAACCTAACTTTAATATTTCTGTATATATTTTTTACTTCAATCGTAATAATTTTTCACTTACCACTGATAAAATGGTTTTGAAAAAATAGTCTTTTATATAAATTATGAAGCTAACAAGTAAAAACAGCGAAAACAGCACACATACTATAAACACACGAACAACAATGGACACAACTGTAAACAGGGTCGCCCCTTCAGCGCATAATTGACTCGTCCTAAACCAAATTTCGTCCGAGCGCGAGTTTCTTCTCTAAATAATCGAACTCTACAATACGTATATAAATGAAGTAATATAAAATTGAAAATAAAACGCACATATATTAAAAATGTTATAATACAGTGAAATTCGCTTATTGGATTACTCAAATTGTCCGCCAAAATTATTCCTATATGCGGAATATTCCATTATCCGTTTTTAACTTATTTTTTCTTATTACTAGTAAGTTAAGTATGTATATACATACATACTTCGTATTCTTTATACGATTTTATAACTATAAAATTGACTTCAGTGTAATACTGTAAATTTATGTAGCGATTTTCATAAAATGTATTTAAGAATACATACAAAAGAAATAAAACACATTTCAGCGTAATACGTATTTTTTAATTGATACTATTTTTTTTTATTTCAAACTCTACACATACTTAACAAAATAATCTGTAATTTAATTTTGTTTTCTTTCTTTACACAAAATATCAGTGATTTGGTTATCTAATGCATAGAAATGTGCAAAATTACAACCAGTTTTTGATTCTAAAAAACGACGTATAGTGTCACATGCTAATTTCACTTCTTGAGATGATGGCGCGCTTGATGGAGTATCCTTTGAATATGTATTTTCACCTACAATTTTTTTGAAAGAAATTTGGGAACGACTTTTCCATCTGGTAAACCCATTTGTTGCTTGAAAATTTACACTACCCAGATTTTGTGCAATCTGTTCGGCCTTTTCCTTCAAAATGGGTCCGCTAAGTGGAACTTTATGCGCTCATTTTTTCCATAAACCAATGATTTAAAGCATTTTCTACGTCAGCATTCTTCCCATTGCGTCTTCGTTTTTTGAGTAGATTTAAAATTATCAGGTCAATCGCTTAAAATACTATCTTTTCTTTTTAACAATTTACTCACTTGTGCTTGAGACACGCCAAATTTTTTGGCAACATCCGACTGACTGCAAGTTGTTTCTTCTAAAAACTCAAGCAATTTTACTTTTTCCTTCAGAACAAGGTCTTTTCTTTTCAAGTTTGTCGAAGAAGCCATCTAAATACTGTTTAAAATCACTTAGGTACAAGATTTTATTGCAATACGTAATTTTCCGAAGATTATCTGTAATTATGTACATAATAGTTTTCTAAAAGTAAAGTAAACATTCATAGTAACTTTTGGTTTACATCCACCTTCAGTTAAGCAGGTAGAGAAATTTATTCTTTTATGAAGACAAAATCGCATTAATGTTCTTAGAAAAGCCATTCCTTTACCCAATATATTCTATTAAAAGATATTCTTATAACCGAATAATTTTATTAATACTTAATGGGAAATGGTTTGGTTCTGGAGATTTTAATTCCTTTGACCGATATATTCTATTAAGAAAGTTTCCAGTAAACTATTTCACTGTACTAATAAAACTATACCTAACCTTATTACTAGTATTGCCAACTCAAAACCGCGAAATTTAAAAATGTCTACTTGATGCAAATTATTTAACTGCGAAATTAATATGATAAATATAAGGCAATCAAAATTTTTACATTATGCAGAGAATTTTTCACTCATAACTAATTGGGGAAAGGTGGGTAAAATGGGCACTTTAAAGTAAAATACTTTTTAAAGCATTTTACTGCTTAAAATGTAAAAATATGTAAAATTGTATACAGGCAGCGCCCACTTTACGTACAACCTACTTAACGTACGGCCAATACGCACATGTTCACTTACTACCCTCTGTTAGCACGAACGTACCCTTACGAATGTGCAGATCTACGTAATTTACACTTTCAGCTGTCTGTTTTACATTCATGCATGTCAGACTTCTAAAATTAAAAAATGGAAATAATAACAACTGATTGAAATAATTTATTTTTATTGTAGATAATAATGTAATACAAAAATAAAATAAATGTCTGTGCATAAGTGTATATAAAGCATAAATTTAATTCTTCTTTGTTTGTGTTAAGAACTTATCCATAGTTAATTGTATTGTAGTGGTTACTAATGTGCTATCGCCCATTTATACTTCTTTCACTGTCTGGGTCCAAATTTTCTATTGGATCAAAAATAGCTTTCACCTTACTTAAAATTTCACTTATTGTTTGCAGTTCCATTTCTATTGAAAATAAGTTTTCTTGAGCTTCATCTTCATGATCGATTTCTGTTCCCATTCATTCCTGCATTTCAAATAAATCACTGACTGCACGCTGTTCTGAATGAGGCTCTATTAAATCAATAATACCTATCCCATTTTCACGACTTAATTTATAATTGCATCTCCAGTTTCTGTCATATTTTCATCATCAGAAATAAACTGAGGATGATTTATAGTTATATTTTTAATTTGAGCCCAACTCGCGCCAATATTTCTTACCGCAAAAAGAATATTGTAACTTTTCCAATTACTTTTTGCACTTTCACCTTCTTCACCATCTTATTCTTCATCGATGGCTTTCATCGTTTCTGCTACAGTAGTCCTCAAATAATATTTTGTGAAAATTGCAATGACCGTTTAGTCCATAAGAAAGCTGTATTTGGCGGTAAATAGATAGCTTTTATATTAAGACACAATTCATCTAACGTTTCAAGATGGCCTGGCGCATTGTCTAGAATTAACGAGACTTTAAAATTTAAATTAGTTTTGGAACAAAAATTTTGTACTGAGGTTACAAAATGATTCTTGAACCAATCCTCAAATACAGAAACAATAAGCCAGGCTCTGCAGTTAAATTTCCAAATTACTACCAATAAAGGTTTTACACTTGCCCTAAATACTATAAGATTTTTGGTAATAGTGGTATGACACCACGGAACATCTTTCTAACAAGTTTCAGGCTTCGCTCAACTAGAGTAATTCTCTGCATAATAAGCTGAAAAATTTACATTTTATGGATTTTAATTAATATAATTTTGCTTACGAAAATTTTTTTTGTGGTTCGCAGTCCAATTAAATTTTGAAAGGATGTCCACATCATAAGAGCTCATCCATTGCCGTGGAATTGCTTTTTCCATAAATATTTCTACCAAAAATTAATATAAATAATTTATCTATATATTTGATCTTATTTTAAGCCCAATTTGTACATAAAATACCTATGTGATTATCTTGTATAATTTGTATAAATAATAAATCATGGATCTTCCTGTATATCATTGTATCTTTATTATATTAATATGAATCTATTGTTTTTTTTTAATTTTCTTGTTATTTACTGTTAATATTTTAAATGATTAAAAAAATTTTATATTTTCTTTTCCCGTATAGGCCTTTATACATTTGCTTAAACATAAAATGCATTTTATTAATTGTTCTCTTTTTGTTTAATGATTCGTTTTCTATTTTTAAACAATTACTGTATTGTAATTTTTAATTTGTATAGTCCCTAGAATGCAAAAATTCAATCATAAAACGATTATGTGAAAATTTTATCAGTTTCATTGTAAGTTACACTGAAAGAAAAGATGTATATAATAGTTACTATTGAAATAAATGTTGTCTTTTCGTTATGCGTTTGCTTTTATTAGCTATAATCATTTCCCATCTAACATTTTTTCTTTTTCTAAGAAAAGTAAGAGCTATTAAGACATAAAATGTAAAATAATCTTACTCCAATATAATTCGACAACCAGATTATTTAACAAAATAAGTGACTTAAACATTTAAGTTATCAAGAGAAGTAGTGTAGTGCTCATGAACTAGGTTTTGATACTTGATTTAACTATACATACTTCATTTAATTGTTACTCGTTTTGAGCATCGTATCTAATAAATACACTGGTAATAATAACACTTTTATTACAAAAACTACAGTGAAATCTCGGTGTACGTCTAGTACGGAATACTTTCAATTCGAAATATGACCTGTTTGGACTAAACAAACTTTTCTGGTATGACTAAATTCAATTATCCGCGCCATCTATGAAAAAGCGTCATGGTATGCGCTATTTCTTGAAAAAAGTTGACAGGAATCATTATTTTTTAGCACTCACGGTTTTTTAACCTTGAAACAAAGATTTACATATTTACATGGCGAGTTTAGAAACTCCTTATCCACAAAAGATTACGAAAAATTTGTTGCCTATTTTAAACTTTGTGTCTGTGTCAACAATCGACGATGCCTCTTTAGATTATAAATAACAAATCAAATTTCTTAATAATTTAAACGAATTCACTGCACGTTACGAATTAGAAGTTTTTTTAAATGAAGTAATAAGCCGTAACTAGTTCATAAAAGCTGAAATATTTACTTACATAATATGCTTTCAAAATATAATGTAATAAATTGTTTCGTATGTATAAAAATAATTATGAATAATTATAGATTTGTAAAAGAATACTTGCATATGCACAAGTTTTTATATTATGTCAAACTCAGTACTTTTGCCATTTATAAACAGTAATCAGGAGTTTGCCTTGTAATGAAGTAATATACTGATGATAATGCTTAAAAGCTGAAATATATACTTAATATAATACAGTTTTGAAATATAGTATAATAAACTGTTTCCTATAGATACGAATATTATGTAAAATTATGTGGCGCCATCTCTGATACAAGGTGGAAACTTAACCGGCAATCGTGCGGTGGTAATAAGTACTACGATAGAAACTTCAATTTAGAACTATCCGGGTATGTACACTGTCAAGTAGATGACGCTAATACCTATCGAAAATGATAAAATTATATTATAAATAGCGCGACATAAATGGATAGTTTTAAAATATATTGCGTCATCTCTTGTAATATATACTTAAGGATATGTGAATATGCACAAATTTTTATATCATGTAAAACTCAGTACTTTCATTATTTAGAAACAGTAATTGGGAGTTTGTCTTGTAATTGGGTAATAAGCCGTATCTAGGGCTTAAAAGCTGAAATATATACTTGATATAATAGTTTTGAAATATGGTATAATAAATTATTTTCTATGTATAAGAATATTAATAATAATTGGTAAAATTATGTGGCGCCCTCTCTGATACAATTGAAGTAGATAACGCCAACATACAAAAAATTATTTTAAAATTCTTGAAAATCATTAAATTGCATTATAAAGAACCAGACATGAATGGATAATTTAAAAATATATTACGTCATCTCTTGCAATATATACTTAAGAGTATGTGAATATGCACAAATTTTTATATTACGTAAACTCAGTACTTTCATTATTTAGAAACAGTAATTCGGAGTTTGCCTTGTAATTGAGTACTGAGCCATATCTAGTACTTAAAAGCTGAAATATATACTTGATATATGAGTTTTGAAATATGGAATAATAAATTGTTTTCTATGTATGGGAATATTAATAATAAATTAATTGGAAAATTATGTGGCGCCCTCTCTGATACAATTGCAGTAGATAACGCTAACATACAAAAAATTATTTTAAAATTCTTGAAAATTATTGAATTGCATTATAAAGAACGAAACATTAATGGATAACTTAAAAATATATTGCGTCATCTGTAGCAATATATACTTAAGAGTATGTGAATATGCACAAATTTTTATGTTATATTAAACCCGATACTTTTGTCATTTATGAACAGGAACGGGGCTTGGCTTGTAATGAAGTAATAAACTATAGATAGTGCTTAAAACGTGATATGTTCACTTGATATAATCATTGGTTTGAAATATAGTGTAATATATCGTTTTCTATGTATAAGAATATTAATAATTTGTAAAATTATGTGGCGCCCTCTCTGATACAATTGAAGTAGATAACACCAACACAAAAAATTATTTTAAAATTCTTAAAAATTATTAAATTGCATTATAAAGATCGTGACATAAATTGATAATTTGAAAATACATTGCGTAATCTCTTGTATTGTATACTTAAGAATATTTGTGTATGCACAAATTTATATGTTATGTAAAACTCAGTACTTTTGCCATTTATAAACAATAACTGGGAGTTTGCTTTGTAGTGAAGTAATAAACTGTAGATAGTGCTTAAAAGCTGAAGTATATACTTGATATAATACAGTTTTTAAATATAGTAGAAGTTGTTTCGTATGGATAAGTATATTAATAATTTGTAAAATTATGTGGCGCCCTCTCTGATATCGTTGAAGTAGATATCGCCAACACAAAAAATTATAAAATTCTTAAAAAATATTAAATTGCATTATAAAGAACTTGACATAAATGGATAATTTAAAAATATATTGCGTAATCTCTTGCAATATATACTTAAGAATAATTGTTTATGCACAAATTTTTATGTACTTTTGCCATTTATGAACAGTAATCGGGAGTTTGCCTTGCAATGAAGTAATAAACTGTAGATAGTGCTTAAAAGCTGACATTTACTTGATATAATAATAGTTTTGAAATATAATACAATAAATTCTTTCATATAGAAATGAATATTAATAATTAATATTTGAAAAATTATGTGGAACGCTAAATATTTTAAAATACAATTCATTTATTTTGTAATACAATACACATAAATGAAAGCTTTAAATAAATAAATAAAACTAAAACCTAGCTCTGAGTAATATATTTCTATATATTTGATTTCACTAAGACTTTAAATGATAAATTATTTTGCTAATAATAATTTAACCCAATCTATGGATACATTAAAAACCTCTTGTTCTAACCACAATGCGTAGTGTTTCTTGAAGTTATCAGACAGATCATATTTTGTACCCAGCACACTACTTAAACAATTATCAACTGGTTCATAATCAACATCTTTCAAATGATTTGTGTATCTGCGATTATTAAATCTATCAACAGATGCCCTTAATGCACATTCTTCACCTTGAAAGTCCCAAGGTCTAGCATCCAAATCATTTCCGAAAGCCCAATCATCGTTGAGATGATGCCTTACCTTAGCATAAATTGCACTTATAGTTTTCATATTGGATTTTCTCCATTGTCGTCCTAAATACTTAGTTTGCATTTTCAATAACTTTAGTACATACAACTGTGTCATGGCATGACGAACTTTCAATGTTCTTTTCAGTATAGGTGCTGACTTAAAAACTACCAACATCATAATCCGAGAATGTTTCCATTTCGTCAATTTATTCAAAATTCGTAGCAAATTAATACAAGAGTAAATATTTCTCCAAGAATAAGGAGCAGCATATCCTATTTCTAAGCTTTCTGCAGTTAACTCCGGTTGATCACCAATTACACATGAAGGGAAGTCAAGTATTGGAATCATGTTCGTAGCTCCGACGTACCCCATAATGTTCTGGTTAAAAAATTTAAGAACTAAAGGTATGCAATTTGCAAATACTAAATGCTGTGACATAAATTCAAATTGACAGACATGATTAAGTTTGAAATGTTTCAGAAGGAGAAGAAGTATAGCAGACACAGCTTTTACTATGATTTCTTTGTGTCTATTCACATCTAGACCTAATTTCATTGATTGGACAACAGTCATTGGCATTTCCTCAGGCAAAACATCTGACATTATATTAATCGAATCAGTTTTAGCTTTTGAAGTTGGTGCTGCTGCTAGTAAGATTTTTAATAGAGCTATCATATACTGAGGAAGGTTTGGTAACATTGCTTGATACAATAACTCTGTCGGTGTTAATTCAATTTCTTCCTCTTGTGTTGAAAAAGGATTTCTTGCTATTTCCTCTTCTTTGTCTATTTGTAAATCAGCTAAAGATGTATACATATGTTCCTTTAACGTTTTGACACCTACAATAAAGTTTGAAACCAAAACTGTACATTCACAGTTTCATTATGATAAATTATTATTAAACTATACCTTCATGAATTGGCTGTGGCAATCCAGCTAAACTTTCTCTATCATCATCGAAAATATAGCCTATAAATTTGATTCTAGCATTTTTCAAAAACATATCAATATCTCTCGATCGTACTTTTGGCTTCCATGGTAATCCTCTCGGTATTGGTAAAGGCATAGGAGGTGGTGTACTTGCTCTGTGTTGGAAATTACTATAAATTTGGCTTTCACCATTTTCTACAGGTCTGCGCTCATCGAACTCTGATAATTCAACCACTTCATCTCCATTACCATCAACTATTCCACTTTCGAGGTCCATTGTTAAAGAATCATGATCATCCAGTGAACTCTGTTTCATTAAACTTCTTCTGAATATCTTATTGCGTTTGTGATTTTGTGTTTCTAAAAGATCAGAGGCACTAGCCGGAGGTGATGAAGCTCTCATATTTTTTGTAATTTCCATAGTATCTTCATCAAGAGCAGCAAGGCCAGCATTCTTTCTCTTTTCCATTTTCATATTTTTTAATTCTTCCATACCCCCTAAAGATACAAGAATTAACTTCCAAAGAAGTAACAATACTTTTTTCATTGGAAAATGTGGAGAAGCACCACTACAAAATCTTGTTACCATTGTTAATAATTTTATAATCATCATATCATCACCAGTTGTATTTGTCAAATCGGTACAAAATGCCTCCACTTGATCTTTATATTCTGAAAGTTCATTTAATTTTTCATTTCTTATTACTTCTGTAATGGTGTAAAGAACAGATAAAATAACACGTAAATCTTGAGAATCAGCTAATGAAACAGTATATTTTTTAATTGCAACATGGGCAGCAGCACTATTTTCAATTTCTATGTTTAACAAGTCTGTAAAAGCATTAAATACCCCTAAGTTATAGAGCAATATACAATTAATTTGTGTCCACTGTTGTTGTTCTGTATCCGATTGTACTTCAGCCCAACACCCTTGACATATATATAGAATACATCGTGCAGCTCTCATTCTTAAAGTCTTATTGCTGATTTCTAGTTGATCTAATAATTTCATAATAACAGATCTTCTTTGTGGAATTGATAACCTTTGCCAGCTAGGGGGTAAATTATATTGTTCCATTTGATCCTCAAAAGCTTTAACATTATGCTGAAATTCTGGTTGCTCAGTATAGCTGTATAATTCAGCTATTTCGTTTGGTGCAGTATCCGTATCATCATAAACAAAATCTAAGTCAGGAGAATCTGTACCTCCACCATCAGAGTCCTGCCTTTGTCTTCTAGCCACATCGCGAAGTCTCTGTGGACCTCTTTTGCCATTGCCATTGGCATCCATAACTTCAGGTGGAAATGAGGCGTACATGGGTGATTTTGTGAATATCGAAATCCAAAAAATAACTTATAAATATAACTTCCAAACTTATTTGGATCACAATAGGAAATTAAAATTGAACTATTCTTTTAACATACTTTAGTGACTAGTCAACAATTTATCTTTCGTTTAAAAATTTGTTGACAACAAATGTCAAAATATGATTTTTCAGTACAGGCAACTGTGCTAAAATAATTCAAAGCATTGATCTAGGTTGTAATGAAAACCTTATTTTTTAAATCTCACACAGTATATTGATTACTACCAAAATACTAGGCAATACTTGCTTAATTTAAATGCCCTCATCAAATGTTTAAATGAAATAATATTAAAAAAACTTTTGGAATTCAAATTTGAATAGTTTTTTCCTGCTTAAAATTAATTGCTATTGCACAACATGGAAGCTTCCGACATTTCTGCCAAATTTTAATTTTTATAGTTACTAAGAAATCCAAATATTTTATATGTGAATGATAATAATCAGCATTATCACAAATATGGGATAACAAAATAAAATATTGAAAACTGGATACTTAAATTCGACATATGAATTTAAGTATATCCATTAAACGAGTAATAAAAAAGAGTACTTTCTATACACATTATTACATCCATAGAATCAGTTAGTGTTGTATGATATTGCAAGTCTGTGTTCTTATTTGTTGATTTAAAAGAGCATTATAACCTCTATTTAATTATTAAAAACAAAACGGTATTATTAAAATTTATAGATACGTATTTAAAACACATTAAAAACAGATATTTGTAGGTAATTTATAAAGGAAAAGCTTCATTATGGAAAATCAGGCTGTTACTATGATACTAGAAGAAATATTAGATAGAATGATTATTAAAGAACCTGTCGTTGGACAAGATCTAATTAAAAATAACAATGATCTATTATCGCATATTCGTGATATCAGTGATTGCAGTTGTATTCTTCAATTAAATGAAAAAGTAATTAAATTGAAGACAGTAGCACATTTAGATCTTTCAAAATGCAATTTATATTCGGTACCTGATAACCTATGTAATTTACCATTGAAATCACTGAATTTATCTCACAATTATCTCCATGTTGTGCCTCATTGTATATTTTTAGGTTTAGATCTTGTTGAAAATTTGAATTTATCGTATAATAGCATTACTGAATTTGAAAAAGAACCAAAGTGCCTTTTAAATCTTCAGATTTTAAATTTGGCATGCAATAAAATACAATATATACCAATATGGTTTGTACATGCAAAAAGTAGAAAACTTCAAGAGCTTTATTATAACAGCAACATTTTAGGAAAAACTAATGAAAGCTTATATAATGAAATACATTTATACAATGTGAACAAGATGGTACTACAAAATTCTTATGTATTGAATGATAATATAGACTTCATTAAATCTATACAAACACTGAAGATTTTAGATATATCAAATGACACAGCTTTAAATTACAAAAATGCACTTACTAATTATGATGATTTATTTAATGAACCTGCTTGGAAATTCAATATTGAAGTATTAAATATGTCAAATTTGAAGATGGGATTTTTATCAAATGGTATATTATCTCTCATTTCACTGAAAGAATTATATTTGTCAAAGAATGCTATATTTTGGCTTCCGGAATTTATAGGGAATTTAGTAAATTTGGAAGTCTTAGATGTTTCCAAAAATTCTATGTGCTTTTTACCAAATACAATTAGCAAATTAAAAAGCTTGAGAGTTCTCAATTTGGAATGTAATAAATTATCAGAAATATATATGCTTGTTGACTTAAATTTGGAAGTGCTTGATTTATATGAGAATGAATTAGATTCATGCAATTTAAGCATGTCAAAATATAAATATCTAGACTTGGAAAGAAATTATTTTGACAGTACGGTATTGGATAAATCGTATATTGAAAAAAGAGAGAATTATAGAAAAGACTTTAATTTAGAATATCGTACACTAGGTTACTATAAAGAGAATTTGGAATTTAATTCAGACTCCTCGGATGAACAAATTGAAGATAAGTTTTCTGATGAAGACAGCGATAACTCCAATATCACACCTAATAGCCAGTATGAAGAAGAATGTTGGGAAGATGAAAAAATCGAAACTCATCCTGATATAACACCCTCAGATGATGAATGGCTAGGATATAGTCCTATATTAAAACCTAAAAAAAAAGCTAAGGAAAATTTAAACCATTTACTGGAAATGTTATATGTAGATGTTGACTAATTATAAAACAAAGTATTTCATTTCATTAAGAACTTTGCAGTCCTATTTATTTCTATTTTCTTTATTTAATATTTATATGTACTTTCATTTAGATGTATAAGAAACTATTTAATTTACTAAATAGACATTGTGTTACTTTTCTGATAAGTTATTGAAATCGTTTGGAAGATCAGTAAGTAAATCTAGCTAGTACAATAGAAACGAAAATGGCAGTGATTTTACTTTTTCTATATATATGTATATTATAAGCCAAAATTACATATGTCATTATTTATAGCATGATAAATAAATTTTATGTCAAAGTATCACAAAGAACAATGTATCCGAGCTCATTTCTTGAGATATTCATTTTGTATTGCCTCTTGACCACAAAATTTTACAAAAGAATATCCTGACATCAATTTTATTTGAGCACATAAAATATTCACTTCTATTTTACTATCTTTATATGCATTGTAAGTTCATTGTTTTTATTTGAATAAAGAAATGGCAAAATTGTTTCTTGTATAATTTACTAAATCTGTACATCTTTCAAATATCAAAATACATTACATTTTAAACCAAATCTAACTTTCGTAATATTATGATTTTTGACAAATGGCAATAGAAATATTATAAAGAAGCTAGTTTTCAGAGAGTGTGTTGTTGATTTATCATTACAGAGTTTTCCTTTGCGTTTAATGTGAATACTGGCAGACAAAGATCTCAAGTCATTCTCTTAGCACCGATGTAATACTAATTCATGGTCACCAATGCTTCCCATAATTAATGTTTATTAATTATATAGATTCTGCACATACTGTAATATCATAATTTAAACCAAAAAAAATTAATTTTTCCATCTGAAGTGTATAAATATGGGTATATAATTCACAATACTATTTAGTATTGAATATTTATTGTGTTCGAATAGAATCACATTCAAATGCTTTGTGAGCAAATTCATACGCAATCATAAGACTATTAGTCATAGACACTGTAATGTGTCCCATAAATAGCTATTACTCTATGTAATTGCGCCAAAAATAGCCTCAACTAAACAGTAAATGATTATTTAATCAGCATGTATTCATACGTGAGGCTTAGCATACCATCGTGGTACATGCACTTAGGTTGCATTATAAATACTCCACCTAACTTGTGCAAGAAGAAAACAAAAATTATTTATTAACCTTCAATATACTCTGCTTTTCAATGCACTTATAATATTAAATATGTAATTCACTGCAGCTTTCTTTTCGAGATTGTGGATTTATTCAGGAGTATACTGTAAATGGTTTCTCTTAATTAAGCCGTAATCTGTAAAGCACCTTGTTCAACAATAATCAGATGGCTGTATGCATTGTCACAGATCCTCTAGTCAGTTTTCTGGTTCTTTTTCATAGAGAAATACAGTATAATATTGAATATTTGCGTTTGTTATAATTCTTTTCGCAAATAAAACACCTTTAATTAACGAGAAAATACTTCACTGGATCTCCACTATTCCATAATCTATTTGTATTGAGAGATAGTAGTACACCGCAATAGTTACATATACACATAACTTGAACTATATACAGTTTGAAAATTATACTTTCGTCTTATCAAATGAATAGTATAGAGTTTTATGTTATACTTTTTAGATTCTTTGATATCATTTGAAATAATTTGTCACAGACATCAAATAATAAATGAAATACCATTTTTTGTACATCTACATGTATAGTAATTAATGCAAATATATTTAATAATGAATCAAATAAAATCTATACAGTAACAAATATACAAAGAATATTTTCTTATATGAACATTTCTAATGCTAGGAGACAAATATAAAAAACCAACTTTGTTTGAAACGACAAAAAGGTACTTTTTAAAACATATATTAAAATTAAGTCTCGATATTTAGGATTTAATGTGTACGAGGACAAAACTCATAAAACATATATTTTAACATATTTTTTTATAGACAAATTTTAAAATTTATAGATATCACTAAAAAGGTAAATATGAGTTATGTCAATTTCACATGCAAGTATAAAGTCATAGAAACACAGCATCATTTCATTAATTTAAAATGTTTGTGTTTTTGTAAATTTACAATTTTCAACTGAAAATGTTTAGAAAAAAAATAAAGAAATAAATTAAAAAAAATTCCCAAAACGTCGTTAACTAAATGTTTTTGTTATTCCAATGGTTTTTTTTTTTTAGTTTCAATGTAGGATTTATTGCAAAATATTTTCAATTATTAAGAATCCTTCTTAAATTATTATAAAGCATTTTATCTAGCAATAATTATTAAACAAGCAGATAATTTAGTCCTAAATAATAGATGTCGCATGGAGTAGTGATAATGCAGTAAATTCTGGATTATAATTTCAAAATATATGCAGAGATGTCGTAATATACATTAAATTGAAATAAAATTGATTATGTAATAACATCAGGGATTCATTTACTTTTTTATTCAAATTTTATAAGATGCAATTTGGTTCAGAACTTTGTCTCTTTCTTTTTGAAACAGTATAAAAACTATAGAATTTAGTATTAAATGTTCTCATTGTTTTAAAATAAAAAAATTATTTAATATGTATTATTTGTCTTAATTATTGTAGAATAATATTGTATAATAATATAATTATAAGACCTGTGGAACTAATATTGATAATTTAAAACCAAAAATCAAATTTAGATATTTCTAGCATTGTTTGCAGGGCTTTTAGGAGTATCTATTTTTTAATCTCTGGTTAATATTTATGGTTACAATATACTTGTTTTCATGTACTCAAGCGTCAGTCCCAGGGGGTATAATGTTAAATGGGAAGTAATAGGATAGTGTTTCATCTATATACGAGGATAAAGGTTATATTATATACACACATATTATATACTTGAAGCTTTGAACCTGTTTTTTATAACAATTTTTATTACTCTCTTTTATTTTATTCAATGTAATAATAATTATGTACATGTAATATATAAATTTTAATATTTTTAGAATTGTTAAACATGCCAGGTAAACAATGTTGCAAATTGTAATCAAGAATGGTCTGTACTTCATGAATTTCCAAAGGCGACATCGTCTTTGCTTCGACGCTTGGTCAATGCTGCGAGAAGTTCTCAGTTATTGAATATGACCATTGAGAATAAAGATATACATTTACCATTTGTAGAAAGCATTTTAAGGTACAATATCTAACATGAAACAATAGATTAACACTAAATGCTATACCAACACTTTATTTACCAAGTAAATAATCTTTTGTAATATATTTAAGTTATCCATTTATAAATGCAATTATAATAAAAATTGCTTGGTTTAATTTAGAATCAGTTTGCTTTGCTGCTACCGACAAAGAAAATATAAAGCTGATCATCAATCATATATTGGATGACAAACGTGTCATCAACATCGAAATGTGCCACAGAAGCAGATATTGATTCCATTGATTCTAGTAATATAATTGAAACAATAGTAAGTATTTAGTACATAATTTTTGCAGGATTTTTTTGTTGGTTTTAGAGAATGTGAACATTTGGCAAATTTAAAGACGTCTATAACAAAACATTTTATTTATATTATTAACTTCAGTTACAACAAAATTAATAATAGAATTCTACAAAGAAAAGAGCTACCTGATTCAGATGAATTTTAATGTAGACTGTACAATTATTATAAAAAGTTAAAAAGTAAAGTAATACAAGAAGCTGTTTTTTTAATTATTACCCACATGTACATAAGTTAAAAAGGAAGTTGATTATTTGTTACTCTATATTCCTTATAACATTAGTTTTTATTCTTATAGGTATAAAATGCAATTTAAGATCTAGTTAGACTTAAATATTTTATTTTTGTACTTTAGTAAGAGCCATAAAAATCAAGTAAATTTTTATACCGAAAATTCAAAATGTTCGTTGAGGTAGGTCATGTCTCTTTCAGTTCTCTCGGAAATTGTACGTGGCGCTAAACACTGACCCAATAATTTACTATTGCACTATTTTCTTGCGGGTTTGTATACGGTCTAATCCTTTCATTATACATAGAATAACAAATAATTATTTATGTGTAATTTATTATTTCACATGTTGTCCAACATTAAAATATATATCTTCAGTAACTCGATTATTGCCAACATCTAAAATTTAATGTAAGCCCAGAGTCCTACCTTAAGTACTTGTTATTAAATAGAAATTGTAAGATAAATGCTTATACATGATGGAGCGAAGAGGCAGAATGAGTACGTTATATCGGCAATATTCGTTTGGTAATTGTTATGTGTATAGATTTTTATGTGAATTATGAATGTCTGTGTATTGATTAAATTGCCTGCTTTGTGAAAATTTTCAATTTTAACCCGCTAAAGTCCCATATTTATTCTAATAATGTAACAACAAAAAAAAGTAATATTCATGTTCATTTCAATTTTTTTTATAACTCATTTTCGTTCCCATACAAAATTCTATAACGCACCAGTCATTTCTATGTACTTTTCGTTTATGAATCATAAACTGTTATGGACGAGAAGTTATATGATGTCATTGATATGCTGTTTCTGAATCATTTATTTAACTGCTATATATATATATATTAACTGAAAAAAGTAAAAATTTATGAAACTAACAGAAGTAAAACAGTGGTAGATAATCGAATATTTAGTATCTTTTGGCAATGGTAAAATATTAAATACGTTTACTAACATAATTCATTTAAAGATGAGACGAAATCCACGAATACTACTACATCCTCATCCACGACTTAGGCATATGAGTACGTTATTTATGTGTATATACCAAAAGGTTAATAAGACTCACTAGCAATAATTTTAATGTACTACATAGCTTGCAAATTTTAATAAAATATGTATCTTTATTTTTGAAATCGTAATTTGTTTTTATATTTTTTTTAGCAAAGGTTAGATATAACGTTTTTATCAGTCAATGTTTAATTTTGCAATTGCATGTTCATATTTTTTGCTTGCCTTTCTGGTTCTTTAGAAATAAAAGTTATAGTCATCTTAATGAAATCAGTCATACAATTTAATTATAAATTCAGATGTGGATCTTGTCAGCCCTAATTCGGATGATGATGATTTCTTTATAAGAAATGAAAACGCTTTTTGGATCACCAATGACCTATTTAAAAACATCGGTCGGAGTCGTATTTGTGTCGTAAGGGAACATTACTTGGACCTTTTTTCTATAACTAGAACTCGAGATGTAAAAGATGTATTTTCTACGCCACTCCATATTGCAGCTGCTAAAGTAAAAGAGTAAATATTAGAACACCCAGCATTTATTTTGTATTTTAATAATGAACTTTTGTAGTGCCGATACAGCAAAATCTATATTACTCAGTAAAAAAGTTGATCCAAATGGAAGAAATAGATATGGAGAAACAGCATTATTATTGGCTTTGAAAGAAAATGTTGATGCAAATATAATAAATTTATTATTGGAAAATAATTGCGATGCCACTACGTGTTGTTTTAGAGGTGTAACACCTTTACATGTTGCTACTCTAGACAATAAAATTGATACAATGTTCAATTTAATTGCAAAAGGTGCAGATGTCAATAGTGTAAGTAATATTGGTATTACACCATTACATTTGGCAGTGTTAGCTTCTCATTTTGATGCGGTTCGTGAATTATTAAATCATAATGCCAATCCAAAGTTAGTAACAACACTAGAATTCACTCCTTTAATGTTAGCGTTAGCATTTCAAGACATTGATTTTAGGATCTGTGAGTTACTTTACACATATGACATAAACACTCCTACAAGAATAGGAAATCCTATTTACTGTGCTATTAAAGGTCGGCATATTTTGACTGAGAAACTTATATTTGATGGAGCAGATGTAAACTTTGTAGGCCATATTCATGGTGCTAAAATTTCTTGTCTGCTAGAAGCTATCTTCCAAAATAACAAACACTATTTTGATCTTATTTGGTCTAGGTTTGATCAAAATGTTTTTGAAACAAAACTCAGCGATTTTTTGTGTTATTTTGCAAATTCATGTGGTATGAAAGGATCAGATTTAGTTGAATGTTTGTGCACAATTTTAAAATCATCTAATGCTGTTGTGTTACTTGAAACTTACTATAAAAAACGTAACCGTTCTCTTTTAGAAGTTTTTTTTGAAAATTTGGAACAATATCAATTAGTAAATAGTGATTGTTGTAGAATTATTAATTCATTACCTATTGTATTTTATGATGATATTTATTACATATACAAAAAATTCAATTTCGAAAAAGAATTGGTGAGTCTTTTAAAGTCATACGAGTATAATAATACCCTACAACCTAAATCTACAAATATTTTCATCGATTACTTGTGCTACAATACAGTAAAGAAAGATGTATATAATTTGAAAGAGATTTTACATTTCTTAAAGTATCATACTCCAGACAATACATTTCGTACCCAATTTTACAGCAGGTTTTCCGGTATAGCTTTCTCTAGAGACAATAAATTAGAGAAACTCGTATGCTTATACAAATTATGTGATCAATTACTTGCCAAACACTCAGTCGCAAGTTTGCAAGAACTCACGCGTGACAGACTCAGGAAAATCTTCTTTTTATCTAACAAAAAGCCTTACGAGGCCATTTGTAAGTTGAATCTCCCCGACATATGTAAAGATGTGTTGTATTTAAAGATGCCTATTTATTGTTAATTTAAAAGAAATAGCTGGCGCACACAAATATTTTTAAGTGTAATGTAAATGTGTTTAATGGTTCTCAAATTAACTATTTATATGTAAAATTTAAAAATTAAAATGTTGTTGATCATGCATAAAATATTTGTGAGTGTTTTAGCTAATGACAGAATGCATGCCAATTACTTTCTATTGAAGAGATTATTTTTATATTGTAATGGCAATGATAATCTTTTTATTCCATATTATATTAATAACTCAAATGGTGTTTCATGAAATTGTTAACTGTATTACAATATTTATTAAATAATAAAGTGTATTAAAAGCTAGTTTTTTTATTAAAGCAGCCTGCATGCAATTTATATCCACTTAAGCCACTATACTGAAATGAAGTAATTACAGTGTGAGAACCGATTATATGCTTTAACTTTAACAAAATGGATATGTGAGAGTCCATGAAGAATAATAACTTTGATAACTTCAAAATGTAAATTAATATGTCTAGGATTTCACCATATATTGTATGGCGATAGCCAAATCGTCCAGAAATAAAACTATCATGGTTTGATAAGATAAGGTAAACATGAATGATTCATTTTAACATTCAGTCGATTAGTGACAATTATTTAATTTGTACATACATTTAAAGGTTCCATTAGTAATATTTTATGATACTGTTACATAAAGTATTATAAAGTCTTGTGCAAAATTACGTTTCTACTTCTTGTGATTATTTTTTCTGCAAAAAGGATCAATTATGAAAATTTTCAATCTAAAAATATTAGCGCCCAAAAATGTAGCTTTATTTGAGTTCATTTTGAGTAGATGGCGGTTTTAACGTGATGTTTTTATAAGAGAAAAATTCGTATCCTAATTAAAGATTAATTAATATTCTAGAAATAAAGGTGTCCATAACAAAATATTTTATATTGTTATCTACAGCTGTAATATAATTAATAATAGAAACCTGCAAGGAAAAATGGTTCCTGGCTCAACTGAGTTTCTATATAAACTATATAATTATTATACAAAATTAAAAAACTGAAAATAATACGAAAAGTTGTCTTTTATTCAATACCCACGTGTATATAAGACAAAAACTAAATTCATTATTCATTAGTCTATGTTCTATGTAACATTATATTTATTTCTCTTTTAAAAATAAAACATAATTTTTAATCTTGCTAGATTTAAATATCGTTTTACTTTGATATTTATAATACGAGGAATAAAAATTAAATTCTTATACTAAAAGTATAAAATGTAAGTCCAGGTAGGTCATATTAATTTTGGTTCTACCCGAGGATTGTAGATGGAGGTAAATGTACCTAATTTTTATTAGTAACTTTACTATTTTTTACTATAATGTAGTTTATGTTTTTTGAATAGAATAAACTATTCCTTAATTTGAATTAGTTTAATTTTAAAGCATGTTTGCATAAACTAGTTTTTAAAAAACTATTGAGTTTTATTCACAACAATTACTTCAGCCTTACTAGTTTCAAAAGACCAGAAAATACATAAGATTTAACAATCCATTGTATACTGAAAATTGATAGATGTAAATATACCAGTGAAGAATATTTAATTGTTGTACAATGTCTGCACATTTGTTATGCCTTACTTCAGGAGGTGGGCTCCCAATTTTTACAAGAACAAAAGGAACTACTGAAAATGTAAATACTTTTTTGAATTAAGTACTCGTATGCTGTACAAAGTAAATTTCAGTTACCATTTTCTGTAATTGGTTCTTTAAATGGAGTCCATATGTTTTCAAAATCATGTCAAATGACTTTATTAAATACTTTAACAGAGGATTATTCTGTAGTGTGGAATGAGTTTCATGACAGGTTATAAACATTATTGTAGACAGGGAAACAAAACTATTTGAATATTTTATTATTCCAGTATTATTCTAATTGGAATAGCTGCAGGATGTACCAGAGAAATTTTGGAGAAAGTATTACAATCTGCATTTAATGCAATGGTATTAATTGCAGGTTTTGATGAAATTAGTTCACAACGTAACATTGACAGATTAAAAAGAGAATTAAGGGTAAAAGTGAATATTTAGAATCTGTTTCGGCAAATGGTTTCTGATAATTAAGATCATCTATCAAAATTAAAGATCCAAACGTATTAGCTAAAACTATAAATAATTATAAATTGGATTAACTAGAAACTTTTAGAAAGCATTTACTGAAACAAAACTTTAACCTAGATATCCATTTAAATATACATGCAAAGTAATTTTAGCTATGTTATCCGATTATTGATAGATTATTGGATTCATTAGATTGTAGTGATTCAAGTAATAAGCATACATCAGATTTAGTACAACTTGCAGAATGTATATTATGTCAGGAAAATCAATTTATACAAGTACATGAGATTTCTTTTCATCGAATTTCTCTTTATTTATAATTTAATTTTTTAGGTTGTATTAAATACTTATTCTGAATGCGTAGATTCAATGTTTAGTTGTCTTTTGATACATGGAAAGATAGCTGTAGCAACTGAGAATTGGTGGAGTTTATCCCCAGATGAATTAAAATTGCTTACACTGTTAGCTGTAGTTGAGAATACATCAACCAATAAAGATATTCCTGTATTTCTTCCACAAAAAAGCCCCAATGTGAGAACTAATATTTTTTCTTTTAACAGGTGCATTTATAATTAAGTTTGTGTTTAGGCTGCATTTAGATTTGTAACAGTTACATTAATATCAGACGTTCAGGTTTGTTGTTTATGTGGACCGACACCTTCATTAGAAGAAGTTGAAGTTTTAGCTAAGCAATGTTTTAAAAGCATATCTGAAGTTTTGGGAACAGCTGTTCATTGTTTTCCTAGAAACTTTCCAAATTCATTGCAATTGGATACAGGCATTTTGGGGTACATACGTATTATGTATTTGTTCTAATATTAATTTCATACTTTTCTAGATTACTATTAATAAATGTTAGATGTGGTAAATATATGATATCTAGAAGTCCTCAACAATCGTCAAGCAAAAGGACAGCAAGTGGATCACATCGGCTAGATATTCTCAGAAGTTTTTACTATCAAGCTGTATTAAATTATTTAACTAGTAAAGATGATAGGGTGTTGGAAAATATATGTGATAAAATGCTTGAAAATGTGGATTTTAAGCACACATTAAGAAAAAATCCTCATGAAAGTATTGGTAAAGAGACATATTGGTGTTCCGAATATCATAAATGTCATGCAATTAGGGTTAACAATAACATATTGTGTGTGTTGTATAGTTCTTCTATACCTACACACGCCATTCGATTGGTGACTCAAAAAACTTTGAAAATGTTAATTTCCGATAAGCAAGTATGCTGGTGAATGAGTTGCAGGCATCTTGACCGGTACTTAAACCTATATAATCAGTATTTGTAATTTATGGATATCTATGAATGAAGAGCTGTCTATATATTACGTATTGAGTTACAGTTTAGTAGATTTATTGATGGAAAATTTTGAAAACAAGACTATTAAATAGTATAAATTTTTACCATTATTCAAACAACTGGAAAGCTATTTTTTATATGGAAGATTTTAAGCTTGTCAAAAAACACATCCAGGCAGTTTTAATAATCTCTGAAGAATCGAATTCTCTGTTGTTTAATGCAATAGTAGATATGAAATTATACATTATCATGATGCTTTTCTTCAAAGGCGCCTTTTCGATCTGTCAAATGGCAGCAGTAATTTTTGAGTGAATTGACTCAGTGGCGAGAATTCATTTTTTTTTTTTGAAATGGGCTAATGTGACAGAAATATCGCTTTTGGTTTTCTATGTTCACAGCATTACAGATATGATAACACATATGTAGTAACTACAATTGAGACGAAGTGAACTCTCTAATCATCATTTTACATTTCAAGTTCATGCGTGTGAAAATTAGAAAAAACGCTGTTTTCTGGTTAATCTAATACATGCAATATTATAGAAGATATCGATGGTGGAAGATGTTTGAGTATCGTATTGTAGGTTTGGCTCTGCTACTAACTTGATTTAATCATCGATAAACTATTTACTTAAAATATTCATTTAACACATGAATGAAACGGTATCACCGATTTACGGATACAAAAATGTTCAGATTTTGGTCAACTACAGACAGATGAAATTACTCATAGTGTATTTAGTTAATTCATTGGCATTATTTCATGCTTACTTGTCATAATGTGCCTTTTTTTATTTGAAGGTAAGAAAAGGCCTCACAAAATGTACAAGATGTATGACTTGACAACTTGATGAGCATCTATAATATAAATAGGTTTATTTCAAGTTACCGAATGTCATTGATTTGATCAATAGGCTTCATTAACTTAATAATTCTGTAAATATAATTCTATTTACGAAGTTTTCTTCATGTTGAGTATGAAGTACAAGATGTTATGCATTTCACCTGTACAAACTTGTATAAATGTTCTACTATATTTTAGTAATAAACGCTATGACATGTTGACGATAATCAGACACGGTTTATTTTCATTATAACGCTGTCAATTGTCATGCAATGTATATAAACGTTAGATATCAAAATTTCTTAGAAATGGAGATCTGCAAATATACTAATTTTTCATTAATTGTTAACTTTATTATCAACATGGAACATATATTTAAATGAAATTGTAGACTATTCACAATACAATTGGTGCACGTCATTACCATTCAGAATAAATATTCAATTCAGAATATTTTATCATCTTGCCATCTACTAACATATTCCTTTATTTATTTGCATTATTATAATTTTGACAATCAGCTAATACCTAACCTATATATTAGAATTATACTGACTGATAAGTAATGTTCTGCGAATGTATGACACTATTACAAGACGAGGACAATTGTGTCGCATGCTACGTCTTTTCTAATACAATAGGTATAGCCACAATATTTCGGTAAGTAAATCTTCTTATTACAACCCAGGGGGTAGCATAACGTAACTGCACCTTATTACAACTCGTGGTGTAGCATAACATAACATCACCTTATTATAATCGATCAGCTACTTCGAATTTGTCCATCCACTTATTCAAACTTTTCACTATGTATATTTGGCAACTTAGTAAAAACGTCATTGATTACGTGCACCTATTCTTACTGTGAGTAGCCTATATTTATATTTCTTACATTTTGTAAACAATAAAAAATTAATGTTTTATTGATTTTAATTAAGCTTTACTTTAAGACACCCATAATTCTTACTATTTTAAGAATGCATAATGTTGAAACTAACGTGTTAAAGTTAATACTATTTGTATTGGAAAACTATACAGAAACCTAGTACAGAGTGATCAACAATGATTGACCTGATCTTTTACTACTTTCCACACGCCCCATATCAGTACTTCCTATTTTTCTATCTGAAGTTAGTAGTTTAGTAATTTCTAGTGAGTTTTCCTACTCTATGTTTATGTCATTAACCTTTCATTGACGTGCAGTATACAAAACAAAGTATTTCTATAATATATATATATATATATATATATGTGTATATATATGTATATATATGCATACACTTTAATACATACCAAATGTATTTTTATTAATATTACAGTAAGTAATTTGCACAGTAGTATTTGTTGTTTACATAGTAGCTAGCATATTTTTATTATAATTATTAGAATTGCGTGAGACACTGTCTAATTTCACTTTTAGGAGGAAGTCAATATTGAGGTGATATGTATGGAAAGGAGTGTAGGATCAGGTCACTCATTGTTGCTCGTACGTTAATACAAAAGTAAGCCATTATCATAATAAAAAGGCTGAAGTAGCTACAGATATGAAGAGGATAAATAAAATTAAATGATACATTTGGTCGACGCATATAAAAAGCTTAGTTTAGAGCTGTAGCTTATTAATGCGGCCGTTATATTTTTTTTCTAATATATGCGTATATAATCAGTAATATTTAGTCTTAAATAATTACAAATAAATGTAAATAGTGTCAGTTGTATAAAAAGTAAAAACCATTATTTTTCATAATTAACTTCATCTATTTCTTCCTCGTCCAGGTAGGACATCATATTCCGCACCCGTGATTGTGATTTGTTCTGTTTAACTCTACCTGCGTACCATCCAAATAACCAGCACGTGTACACTTTGTCTCCTCTATCAAAAGATTTTCTTTCTGTGTGAGCGGTTTGGATTAATCTCAAGCCAATTAAAATTATTATCTAAAATATTTGAACAATTTTAAATCTTCCAAAAATAAATTTTTATAATAGACTACTAATCGAGCATTTCCATAAATTAATATTTACGATAATTGTAATTTCCTTTTGCTTCCTAGAAATCCTTAATTCGATAAGGTTAATTAATCTCTAAAATTATATGTTTTAAGTGAAGTAGAATTCATACCCGTTATGGATTTAAAGTGATAATTTCTAATTAACTCAAAACTAAATGGAAATTTAAAGTTTCGGCCAGGTAATGTAAATTGTAACTTTATCTGACCAAATTTTTAAACAAACATTTTACGCCGAGTTTATATTGCTTGTTTATATAAGTATTGTAACGACGTAGTCATTCAGTGAGTGTGATAGGCACGAGCTACGTTTCCTTCTCTCGGATAGTTTTATTTTTCAATTCTCGAGATGGAAGTATAGTTCCTTTTATCGATGTCTCGTATATATTCTATGGACAATGGATCTAGTGACCGCGTAAGCTAATTGATAATATTGACACTGGTTTTTTGTAGGAATCGTAATGTAACAACTGTAACATAAGGATGTGCATCATGCTGAAATGTGGCATTATATAGTCCTTAGTCATATATAGTAAAATGAATGGTTTTAGAACTTCGTAAATATGCCTTTAAGCATTTAAATGATCACGGAGGCATGCTAAAGAAGTCCTATTTCTTTAGTTAATTCCAACTAAAACAATCGATCTTTGAACAAGAGCAGTTTTACGTTCTACGAAAAAAAATTTAGAAACTGTCTTTCTCCAGCGTTTTGATATTCTAATTCACAAGTAATTGTGATCACCATCTCTCCTGGAGATTACAGTAGTGTAATCTCCAGGAGAGATGATGAGTGGTGAGGTTGCGCTGTAGTCGCTTTTAGAAACGTACATATCATTTAATTTGTAGTAGTACGTAAGTTGAGTTACTTTGTAAGTGGCGGCTCAAAATGTCTTCGTTAGGAATCATAAAGTGAAACACACTCAAACGCAATAAGAGTGTTTTTTAATTATTTTTGTAAACATAATAACAGTTCAGCGAGATTAAGTGAGATAAAATAATCAGTTTGTGAAGGAACTGGTATGTCGGTGCGAACAATCGAAAGAATTGTACAAGAAATGCATCAATACATTCCGATGGAAAGATATTTAAAAATCATGGTAAGAAGAGACCAAGGCGAAAAAGTGTCAGAAGATTATCGGAGTATCAAATAAGGATGGCGTGGGACATTATTTATAACTTTCGTAAGACAGACGAGTGACGTGTTACAGTATCGGTTCTACGCAAGAAGATGCAAGACTAATTAGAATAGAACGCATCGAACACATCACTGCGAAGAATTTTAAGAGATTTAGGATTTAAGTGTTGATGTACACAAAATAATAAGAAAGTATAAATAAAAAAATTGATATACAAGCATTGAGAATTGATTACTTGCAAAAAAATGAATCGACCCATTGTATATATCGACGAGACTTGTAATGCGCTCTATCATACAACAAAAAAACACTCCAAGAAGTAATAGTAAAAAAAAGGTCGAAATGATTGAGTGTTTAACGTTAAAAAACTTCTTTTGAGTACTAGGATGTTAAAACCACAGTTATACCAGCTAATTAAGCGCTATAAGGATCAATATATAACGTGTAAATTCGATGAACTTTTACAACGCTAAGGACACAGTTTTGAGACTTCCACCGTATCACTCTTTTTAAAATAGAAAATGTTCCTAGGGTAGTGGAAGAAGAGCTTTTAAAAAGGTTGAAGACAACGTTGTAAATCTGTAACTAATACTGAAGAAAAATATTTGGAGTCAGAAATATTAGTTCATAAGAGAACGGCAAGTTCAAATATTAATGTAAATATAGTGATAGCGACGACGACAATTTCAGTTTCGAAGAAAATTATATTTTTGTTTATTTCTATTACAAAACTGCAATTCTTTTTGCACATATTATCTAAAATGTATTACATTATATTGCCAGTAGTAAATGAATACACTATTTACAAATGAACTATTCTTTCACGTATGTATATACATACTTAAATGAATTCTATAAAGTGGGATTTGCTATATCCTTAAATACCTGTTTATACATTAAATATAACATTTTAATGTATAAACAGGTATTTATATACATATGTTTTTGCATGTGTACCATATAATTGATTTTACAATAGGTTTTCAATGTTTTAAAAAATATTCCTTGTATATATTCTAGTCTAATAAATTTTGTTTATTAAATATCAGATGAGTAGTCTGTGTCGCCATGACGTCTTGCATCTTTATGTTAAATCTTACAAAACCTTCCTCTACTTCTAATGATGCGCGAACTTACTTCCATCGCTCGCAAACTCTCCTGGCGTGTATAGTATAAAGTGTTACTATCGAATAACTAAACTAAACGAATCTAAAATAAAGAAAAGAAAAACGATTTCTTTCATTAGAGTTCGGTAAAAAACTATACACTGGTGTATTGTTTACTATTTTTTATAATTTATTGTGTTCAGCATACAAGGGTAGTCCCAGAAACACCCGAGCTGACGTATAGATGGCGATTGTTTGAAATGAAAGACATTCGTAGAAAGTGTCAATCTTATGAGGCTTAAATTTTATGTTTGACGACACTACGTTGTTTAATACTTGGTCGGCAACTATCAATAATTAACGCTTGGGACGAATGTGGATTTGTAAACACGGTAAACATTGGTCATCGTTATGTGATACAATACTTTCATTTGTCCGACCAATATCAAAGCGAAACTAGATTTTACTGTATGGGGAGACTGCTTCTAAAACATTGGGTGGCAGAATTTAAACGAGCCCGTACGATCTGCTTAGGTGAACATCGTAGTGGTCGATCAAATGAGGTGACTATGCCGGAAATGGTGACAAAATCCACAAAATTGTATTGGACGACCATCGACCATTTCAAAAATACGTCGCACGCAATTACTCACAGTGGAACAAAAACAGCGTCGTGAGGATGTTTCAATCGAGTGTTTGGTGAAGTTTCACAGCAATGAAGCCAGCTTTTGCGTCAATTCATAACCATGGACGGGTCCATCATTTGACACCTGGGACAAAGGAACAGTCGAAGCAATGGACTGAAAGAGGAGAATCGGCTCCAAAGGAGGCGAAGACAGTTCCATCTGCAGGCGAGATCATGGCGTCGGTTTTTTGAAATCTGTATGGGATAATTGACATTGATTATGTTCAGAAAGGAAAAAACAATTAATCGCGAAATATGTGAACTTATTGCAGTGTTTGAGTGATGAAATAAAGAAAGATTGGCCGCATTTGGAGGAAAAAAGTTTTGTTTCATTAAGACAATGCTCCAGTTCACATACCCGTCATCGCAATGACGAAAATCAATGAGTTAATATTCGAAGGGCTTCCTTGTACACCCTATTCACCAGATTTAGCGCCCTCGGATTATTATCTGTTTCCTAATTTGAAAAAATGTCTCGGTGGTAGAAGATTTGCCAACAGTGATTAGATAGAGTCTACGGTTGATGGTTATTTTGAGGAGCTCAACAATTTTCACTATAATCATCGAGTATCGAAGCTATTGAACATCGCTGGGAAAAGTGTATTGAGTTAAAAGGATACAATGTAGAGAAATAAAGATATGTTTTCTCGAATTTTTTGTGTTTTCTTTGTAAGGTCGGGTATTTATGGGACTACCCTCGTAGTAAAAATAAATAAAAAAATTTTAGTTTAAAAATATAAACTTTTGGTGAGTGGTTCCTGTGTTTTATCTCATTGTATAGTGAAATTATGTAAATACATGTAATAAAGATGAAACAATGAAGATGTAATATATCTGGAAATGAATATACTATTTTATGTATGTACATTAGTATAATAACGATCACATTAATAGAAAACTAATGGGTGAAAGTAGTTTTTTTCGCAGTTAGATAATTATTTTTGTACCTGTAACAATGCGAGCAATACTATTCTCCAGACAAGATTCCAGCCGGTGATTTGTTTTACTGTCAAGATTACCGAACGGCAACCGCTCATTGAAACACTTAAGTTTGAACTCTTGCGGTATATGTAGGCATTTGAAGCTACTTCGATACCATGATGAATGCAAGGATACACAGACTTTATTGAGCAACAACTAAAAGGTGTTTCTCCAGACAATTGCGGGTAACTTCTATAATTAACAAGCATATATATCAGACGTAATTTTACGCTAAAATAATTTTAGAAAGGTAAGAAATACTTTTATTATGTAGATGAAATATGCAAAATTCACATATGAAAGTGTATCTTTAAATTAAAAAAAACTAACTAATAATAATATTGTTTAAATTGAAAGATAGGTATCATATTCTTACGATTTGTTATTGTTTGGAAAGGAAAATTTTGATGGAGATTGTGTATGGTTAAATTAATTAATGGAGGTTTATATAAACCCTTTCCACAATAATTTTTGTATTCTGTATATGTATTTCGACAACTAAGTTGCCTCATCAGCAGACAATCACAGTGTCGCACCTGAAACGACGGTAAAATCTGCACAGAACCGAGAGCCAAACACTGTAGATTCGCCTCGCATAATTTAAATTGTATTCTAGTCTTAAATCAAATACTTATCCTAAAGGACCTGCTTGCGTATACGATACCTTTTTGTCCGTCGTATATTACTTTTGTATGAGGTCAAACAGGAATGACAAAATAGTCTTGAACCTAGACAAATGTGTAGTGATGAATGTGAAAATCCCTACATCTTTCAATATTCTGTGGATCAGAATATTATTTCAAGAGAAGTATTAATGAGGATCTTGGAGGTATGGTCTGATTCTGCTTTGTCATTCCATTAGAAATTCTGCCGCACAAATTTTAGACTACTTAATGCGATACTGTAGGACATTTAAAACCCTTTACATTCCAGCCTAGTAACTCATGGAGGATACCAATAACTTCAGCACTATATTAGTTACAAGTACATACCTGTGATGTAAAGAAAAATGGAGTCGTTGCAATAAAACAAAATACTTATTTCTTAGCTATTTTATTAAGAAACATATTCTAACTAATATTATAAAAGAAAAACAAATTTTAGGGCTTAAAATTTCTTAAAGTGTGATGTCTTTGGAAACAATCACCCATATGCATTCGCGGGGGAAGTATCACAATATTCCGTTTCGCGTCTTTGTCCTTTTTCCTGTCTATTAGAACACACAATACAATCTCTTTTCTTGCCTTTTCGCATTATGTGCAGCCTTTTGTCTAGTCTTGTTTCATGTGTTAAAGTGGAAGGCTTTGATCGATCTTCGTGGAACTCACCTACGAGTTGATCGACTAATCTCTTGACGAACTGCAAATGAGACAGTGATTTTTCGTTCTTGCTTTTTTCTTAGAAAACAGTGCGATGACGCGTATTGATCCACGCGATCAACACCATCTATTGAAGCCGTGTAGTTAACAACAATTTTTGGCTTTTCCACATTTTGTTGTTCACCTCCTCTTACAAATTTTGTTTTTGTAATGAATATAGCGCTATCACTGGTCAAATCGAGATCATCTTCCACATCACTTATTTCACAACTATTGTCAAAATTTTCGCCTTCCATCTTCACTACACGATGGGTTATAACGTTATAATTGTAACGATAAGAAACTAAATAAAGCACACAGTAAAACAACCGAGTCGCCGTAGCCGCGACAGTGGATTTGTTGTTAGCATTTTAATGTCGCAAATACGGTGACAACGGAGTGTAAAGGGTTAAAAATCAGAAAATCTTGAAAACATTGTATTATGGCCTCGTTCGGATTGCATAGGAATTTGCTTCTGTGGTTTGGTATCCGCATTACGTTTCCTATCAAATTGTATTGGAAAGACTTCAGAAGAGATTTTTAAAACATTCATCTTACAAAATCGATGGTATTAATCCTGAACGTGATACTGATTATAAACTGTTATTGGATAGACATTCTCTTACTGACCGCAGATAAGAAGCAAGTAGTAGATTCTTGTTTAAGTAAGAAAGTTAAAAGGAATCATTCTATTATTAATAACACCCTATCAACTACATATGTTTCATCGAATACACGAATCGTCAGGTTGATTTGTGTTATTAATGAATAATTCCTTCAGAGTGTATTATCATATCTTTCGATACAGAAAATAATGAAAATATCACATCTCCCTCTCTCGACCAATACATAAATGTATTGACCGACAAAGCAAGAACGCTTCTATCTTACAGATCGGAGACTATGTTTCCAGTGTATAATAGACAGAAACTTACATCTCGGCTTTATGCCAATTAAAGAATGTTAAAAGGAATCATTCTATTATTAATAACACCCTATCAACTACATATGTTTCATCGAATACACGAATCGTCAGGTTGATTTGTGTTATTAATGAATAATTCCTTCAGAGTGTATTATCATATCTTTCGATACAGAAAATAATGAAAATATCACATCTCCCTCTCTCGACCAATACATAAATGTATTGACCGACAAAGCAAGAACGCTTCTAACTTACAGATCGGAGACTATGTTTCCAGTGTATAATAGACAGAAACTTACATCTCGGCTTTATGCCAATTAAAGAATGTTAAAAGGAATCATTCTATTATTAATAACACCCTATCAACTACATATGTTTCATCGAATACACGAATCGTCAGGTTGATTTGTGTTATTAATGAATAATTCCTTCAGAGTGTATTATCATATCTTTCGATACAGAAAATAATGAAAATATCACATCTCCCTCTCTCGACCAATACATAAATGTATTGACCGACAAAGCAAGAACGCTTCTATCTTACAGATCGGAGACTATGTTTCCAGTGTATAATAGACAGAAACTTACATCTCGGCTTTATGCCAATTAAAGAATGTTAAAAGGAATCATTCTATTATTAATAACACCCTATCAACTACATATGTTTCATCGAATACACGAATCGTCAGGTTGATTTGTGTTATTAATGAATAATTCCTTCAGAGTGTATTATCATATCTTTCGATACAGAAAATAATGAAAATATCACATCTCCCTCTCTCGACCAATACATAAATGTATTGACCGACAAAGCAAGAACGCTTCTATCTTACAGATCGGAGACTATGTTTCCAGTGTATAATAGACAGAAACTTACATCTCGGCTTTATGCCAATTAAAGAATGTTAAAAGGAATCATTTTCATTATTTTCTGTATCGAAAGATATGATAATACACTCTGAAGGAATTATTCATTAATAACACAAATCAACCTGACGATTCGTGTATTCGATGAAACATATGTAGTTGATAGGGTGTTATTAATAATAGAACGATTCCTTTTAACATTCTTTAATTGGCATAAACTTACATCTAAGTTTCTGCCAATTATACACTGGAAACAGGAATCATTCTATCTGTAATAACAGCGTTCTTATGCTTTGTCGAATCAATACATTTATGTGTTATTAATGAATAATTCCTTCAGATGTGATATTTTCATTATTTTCTGTATCGAAAGATATGATAATACACTCTGAAGGAATTATTCATTAATAACACAAATCAACCTGACGATTCGTGTATTCGATGAAACATATGTAGTTGATAGGGTGTTATTAATAATAGAATGATTCCTTTTAACATTCTTTAATTGGCATAAAGCCGAGATGTAAGTTTCTGTCTATTATACACTGGAAACATAGTCTCCGATCTGTAAGATAGAAGCGTTCTTGCTTTGTCGGTCAATACATTTATGTATTGGTCGAGAGAGGGAGATGTGATATTTTCATTATTTTCTGTATCGAAAGATATGATAATACACTCTGAAGGAATTATTCATTAATAACACAAATCAACCTGACGATTCGTGTATTCGATGAAACATATGTAGTTGATAGGGTGTTATTAATAATAGAATGATTCCTTTTAACATTCTTTAATTGGCATAAAGCCGAGATGTAAGTTTCTGTCTATTATACACTGGAAACATAGTCTCCGATCTGTAAGATAGAAGCGTTCTTGCTTTGTCGGTCAATACATTTATGTATTGGTCGAGAGGGAGATGTGATATTTTCATTATTTTCTGTATCGAAAGATATGATAATACACTCTGAAGGAATTATTCATTAATAACACAAATCAACCTGACGATTCGTGTATTCGATGAAACATATGTAGTTGATAGGGTGTTATTAATAATAGAATGATTCCTTTTAACATTCTTTAATTGGCATAAAGCCGAGATGTAAGTTTCTGTCTATTATACACTGGAAACATAGTCTCCGATCTGTAAGATAGAAGCGTTCTTGCTTTGTCGGTCAATACATTTATGTATTGGTCGAGAGAGGAGATGTGATATTTTCATTATTTTCTGTATCGAAAGATATGATAATACACTCTGAAGGAATTATTCATTAATAACACAAATCAACCTGACGATTCGTGTATTCGATGAAACATATGTAGTTGATAGGGTGTTATTAATAATAGAATGATTCCTTTTAACATTCTTTAATTGGCATAAAGCCGAGATGTAAGTTTCTGTCTATTATACACTGGAAACATAGTCTCCGATCTGTAAGATAGAAGCGTTCTTGCTTTGTCGGTCAATACATTTATGTATTGGTCGAGAGAGGGAGATGTGATATTTTCATTATTTTCTGTATCGAAAGATATGATAATACACTCTGAAGGAATTATTCATTAATAACACAAATCAACCTGACGATTCGTGTATTCGATGAAACATATGTAGTTGATAGGGTGTTATTAATAATAGAATGATTCCTTTTAACATTCTTTAATTGGCATAAAGCCGAGATGTAAGTTTCTGTCTATTATACACTGGAAACATAGTCTCCGATCTGTAAGATAGAAGCGTTCTTGCTTTGTCGGTCAATACATTTATGTATTGGTCGAGAGAGGAGATGTGATATTTTCATTATTTTCTGTATCGAAAGATATGATAATACACTCTGAAGGAATTATTCATTAATAACACAAATCAACCTGACGATTCGTGTATTCGATGAAACATATGTAGTTGATAGGGTGTTATTAATAATAGAATGATTCCTTTTAACATTCTTTAATTGGCATAAAGCCGAGATGTAAGTTTCTGTCTATTATACACTGGAAACATAGTCTCCGATCTGTAAGATAGAAGCGTTCTTGCTTTGTCGGTCAATACATTTATGTATTGGTCGAGAGAGGGAGATGTGATATTTTCATTATTTTCTGTATCGAAAGATATGATAATACACTCTGAAGGAATTATTCATTAATAACACAAATCAACCTGACGATTCGTGTATTCGATGAAACATATGTAGTTGATAGGGTGTTATTAATAATAGAATGATTCCTTTTAACATTCTTTAATTGGCATAAAGCCGAGATGTAAGTTTCTGTCTATTATACACTGGAAACATAGTCTCCGATCTGTAAGATAGAAGCGTTCTTGCTTTGTCGGTCAATACATTTATGTATTGGTCGAGAGAGGGAGATGTGATATTTTCATTATTTTCTGTATCGAAAGATATGATAATACACTCTGAAGGAATTATTCATTAATAACACAAATCAACCTGACGATTCGTGTATTCGATGAAACATATGTAGTTGATAGGGTGTTATTAATAATAGAATGATTCCTTTTAACATTCTTTAATTGGCATAAAGCCGAGATGTAAGTTTCTGTCTATTATACACTGGAAACATAGTCTCCGATCTGTAAGATAGAAGCGTTCTTGCTTTGTCGGTCAATACATTTATGTATTGGTCGAGAGAGGGAGATGTGATATTTTCATTAAGTAAGAAAGGTTTAAACATAATCCTAAATATTTTCCAAGACTGGATCAGGTATGTATATAGATGACATTTTCGCGATTTTTAATACACATAAATGTAACGATTTCGTCAAGCAATTAAATTTAAAGCTCCCGACGATTAAATTTACGGTAAAAAAAGAAAACAATGACATTTTACCTCTCTTAGACAAATAGAAATCGACATTTTCCGAAAATAAATTAACATTAATAGATTTATTATGGCGGATTCAAATCACAGCACGCAACTAAAGATGGCCTCTTTCAGTTTTCTTATCAATCGTTTGCTTAGTTTCTCACTAACAAAAGTGAGATACGAAAGAGAGTTGAATTTTATTAAGAAATTGGTTTAGATTCGGAAATAATCAATGGATTACTTAGGAGGAACAACATAAAAAAGATAATTCGGGATACCACATGTTTGCTATGTCGAAGCAATTGAAACAAGCAATTTTTGTGTTTACCATTTCACCCTTCGACGAAAAATTTGTTTTTAAAGAGGGCAGTTACATTTCGGTGCACTAACTCTGTTAATTCCATCTTAGGAAATGCGAAAAACAAATCTGAGGCAAATAAGAAATCGGGGATTTACGAAATTAAATATCTAGATTACAATAAACAATACGTAGGCCAAACAATCGCTCGATAGAAATAAGATATAAAGCACACATACCGCACATCAAATTCAATCGATCTGATAAATCTAGTTTAGCTAAGCACGTGCTACAGAATAATCATAATGTAACCGCGGATTGTTTATAATTGGTTAAGAATGTTTATAATTACAGTGAACTATTGTAGTTGTTCGAAAAACAAAAACCATGTGTTAAACACTGACGGGGGACCCATCGATAACTCGCGCCTATTTGACCTCATACGAACGTAATACACGATGAACACAATGGTTTCGTATACGCAAGCAGGTACTTTACGATAAGTGTTTAGTTTAGGACTAGAATACAATTTAAATATGTGAAACGATTGTACAGTGTGCGTTTAGCTCTCGACGGTGAAAGTCTATTACCGACTTTGCGTTTGTGCGGATTTGTCAGTGGCACCAGGTACGACACTGTGATTAATTATCTGTTGATGATGACGACTTAATTGTCGAATAACGATTACAGAATTCGAAAATTGTGGAAAGGGGTTATATTTACTTTAATTGGTTAATTGTTTGAAAAGTTATTCTTATGAATCTTCAGAAGACGTTTAATAATTCTTTTAAATTAAGTAATTCATTATAAGTAAAAATCTTTGCGTGTGGGAAAAAAGATAAAACGATGAGAAACGTTTAAAATTGATAATAAAATACTAGAAGTAAAAAAAGAAGAGAATTAGGCGTACTAGTTAGACGTAAAAATGCACAAAACGCGCATTCTTTTTCAAAAAATAATCGGCCGTAATTGACTGGAAACCCAAAAACAGTTCGTAACGATTTACACATTGCGGTGTATTTTGCAATTACGAAATACATAGAGTATTATTATGAAGAATAAGCAATATACAGTACTGCGCAATAAAATTAAGGCCACCATATAAATTCAACTTTTTGGATTTATTTTTATAAGAAATAAAACAAAATAAGGACTTGACGTGAACAACTGTTTATTTACATTATAATATAAAGATTAATATACATTTTTAAACGATATTAATATTTTGTTTAGCAACTCCTTGCTTTGATCGTGGTGGCAATTCTTCTCAGCACAGCTAATTCCTTCAAATCCTGATTGTTGCACCAAGTATCTTCAATATTTTGTTTTAAAACAGTTAGGGTTGGATTTGGAGATAGGTAAACAATCCGTTTTGAACAACTCCATACATTTTCGATTGGGTTTAAGTCTGGAGAGTTGTCGGGCCACGACAAGACCTGTAAGTTGCAGTCAAAAAACAAATCCTTTATTGATTTTGCTCTGTAGCATCTTGTACTATCTTGCATTGTAAACAATATTTCCAGAACTTATAGAGTCAATATATGGAATTAGTATGTATTGTTGTTTCTGTTAATACATAGCTCCTAGCTTCTTTCCTAATATGCAGGACAAAATCATAATAATCGCATCTCTATGGAAACGCTGATGTGCTCTTCTCCCAATGAAGCGGAAATTTTCCTCTACCTCTTCCAAGCGTGTATCATCACTGGATACAAAAAGAAAAGACGAAACATTCATTCAATTTATTTAAGTTTATTAATGTGTATAATTTTATGAACATAAATAAAATAATGATACATACCTTCTCCAAATCCTCAAGCATGAGGTTTTTATGCTGTTTCGCGCATTGTAATCTCATTTTCTTCATCCACTTGATCACTCTTGGTTTTTTCGCTGGTCGACGATTATAAATTTTCTCCTCGTATAATGGAGATTGCAAAGTTCGCCCCCGATATTTTGAAGTTATCTGTTTCTAAGAAGCGTTGCACCTTTCTAATAGGTCACCGTCGAGTCTCTAATTGTTTCTTAACAATTAATCCGTATCCACGATCTGTCGTCTTTCTCTTTATTATACAATTAGTCTGACTTGGGGACGGAGTTAGCGGAGGTGTCTTTGTAAATAGTGGAAAAGATGCACTTAAGATTTAACATTGCGAATGATGAAGTAGTTCAGGGATATCCTTGTACATTCAATGGAAGAAGCTGCTTCAGCTAATGTGTAAGTGAATGCGGGAAGTCCTTGTCACAATATACGAATTAAATGTCTCTTACCAGGTCGGCTGAAAAGTCCCCGGTCTGACACATAGCTGGCGTTACTGTTATTAAATCCATATGTTTTTTAGATAGTACTAACTTCAAACGATACGTGTCAAAATTTGACAGCAATTCGACCATTAGTTACTGAGATATTGCGTTAAGAGTGAAGCTACTTTTGTTATTTAAAAAAATGGAAAAAAAAGAATTTCGTGTGCTGATAAAGTACTGCTTTTTGAAGGGAAAAAATACCGTTGAAGCAAAAGCATGGCTTGATGAGGAGTTTCCGGACTCTGCGCCAGGAAAATCAACCATAATTGATTGGTATGCTAAGTTTAAACGTGGTGAAATGAGCACCGAAGACGGCGAACGCAGTGGACGACCAAAAGAGGCTGTCACCGACGAAAACATCAAAAAAGTTCGCAAAATCATTTTAAATGACCGTAAAGTAAAGTTGATCGAGATAGCTGACATCCTAAAGATATCAAAGGAACGTGTTGGACACATCGTGCATGAATATTTTGGGCATGCGGAAGCTCTGTGCAAAATGGGTGCCGCGCGAGCTCACATTCGATCAAAAACAACAAGTTGATGATTCTGAGTTGTGTTTGAAGCTGTTAAATCGTAATAAAACCGAGTTTTTGCGTCGATATGTGACAATGGATGAAACATGGATTCATCACTACACTCCAGAGTCCAATCGACAGTCAGCCGAGTGGACTGCACGCGATGAACCAGCTCCAAAGCGTGGAAAGACGCAACAGTCAGCTGGAAAAGTTATGGCGTCAGTTTTTTGGGATGCGCATGGAATAATTTTCATAGATTATCTTAAAAAGGGCCAGTCCATCAACAGCGACTATTATACAGCGTTATTGGACCGTTTGAAGAACAAAATCGCAAAAAAAACGGCCCCATATGAAGAAGAAGAAAGTGCTGTTTCACCAAGATAATGCACCGTGTCACAAATCAATGAAAACAATGGCCAAATTAAGTGAATTGGGTTTCGAATTACTTCCCCATCCACCGTACTCTCCAGATGTGGCCCCCAGCGACTATTTCCTGTTTGCAGACCTCAAGAGAATGCTCGCCGGGAAGAAATTTAGCAGGGATGAGGAGGTGATCGCCTAAACTGAGGCCTATTTCGAGGCTAAAGACAATTCGTACTACAAAAATGGTATCGAAAAGTTGGAAGAACGCTATAATCGGTGTATCGCCCTCGAAGGCAACTATGTTGAATAATAAAATCGAATTTTGCCAAAAAACTGTGTTTTACTATGGTAGACCGGGGACTTTTCAGTTCGACTGTTATAATACATTGCGAAACGAAAATATCAGCCTCATTCTGATATATTGTATAAATTCCTTTATATTTCTCCGGCAGAATGTAGTTGACTAACAGAAGTAAATGTAAATTGTGCCATGATTTTCGTTCTTAAGTTGCAGGGAAGTACGATACGAAAATTACTATTTACTGCTTTTAAATACGACATACACTTGATGTATTTTACACATTCATAAAAGTATTTGAATAAAGCACCAATCTCTAATAGTAGTTTGTATAAAACCGGTGACGTATTTGAATGAAGAAGTTGCAAACATTTAATCAGTTTTCTTGCCCATTTTTCTGCGAAAGTTATGCAAAATTATAGAATATACTGGGTACCGTTTATCGTAGTGTTTGTTTCCACGATGTTTTTTCTTACATCAGAACATCGTGAACAATTTTCTCAATCATTCTTCAACAATCTATTGATAGACCATCATATTAGAACACTGTTTTATCATCTGTAATTATCGACCAAAATTTCAAGTGTGTAGGCGTCATAAAGTTTTAACTGTTATGAACTCCCAGCTAGTGACTGAATACGGAAACTAGTGCTTCCGGGGGACCCGAGTTAAATACAAACTAAGGTGTAATTCAACGTGCCGAGAGTTACGTGGCCGCAGGGTAGTTAATGTTCCCCTGGTGATACATCACCCCAAGTTAAAGAAGATAGTTATCATTTATCCCCTGCGATAACTATATCTATAAACGGCGTACGTGAAATAGTCTTTAAAGCAAAGCAGTCAAAATGTTACAATTTTAAGAAGGTAATCTTTTTTGAACTTTATAATGGTTTATCAATTGTGGATTGGAGCTTTTTGACAACATTAGATATGTCATTGAAATCAATCAAATGTTTGTCGATAAAGCAATGATGGAGACGCATTTTGTTAAATAACCAACACACCTCAGTCTACCTGGTTTTATCAACAAATTCATTAACTGACCGGAATATGGTTCGAAATAATATAACAAAAAACAATGTACTGACATCTCCCAAAATAACCAAAGAACTGACCAAACGAGAGGTGTATGTCGCAACCCTCTTGTATTTAGCCTTACCAGGTCCAGTGGGGTTTTAATCAGGCATACTATTATTTCCCTTGCTATTCATGGGTATAACATAAAAAAGATGCAGAATAAATCCCCGAAGCAAACAGAATAATCACTATTTATTATAACTGTTAAAGGTATCACTTTTGAAATTTTACTCGTTTTGAGTATTGAGACCCACCATATACAAGGATGGTATGAAAAGTACCCGTGTTTGGAGACAGATGGCAGTTTGCGCCAAATTCTGCATAATCGACTGTAAGATCTAATTCTTCAATAGATGTCTATCAAAACGTTGGAGAGATTTGTCGAATAGTGTTGCTTGGACAGTTGTTGAAAGAAAGTTTATGTATTTGTGGAACGATGGGTATAACACGGAAAAAAGCTCCATCTAGCGAAGAAAAAATGTTCCGGCCCACTCATCAGCAATAGCGATTTTGTAACTAGTCGATTTACAGTATGAATTGATGCTCCATATTCGCTAGACTTAACACCCTGGCCACGACGTTTTTTTGTTTGCAACCTTCATAAAACGACTTGGCGGAAAGCGGTTCACGTCAAATGAAGACGTCATTGCCGATACAGAGGTCTACTTCGCAGAGTTCGACAAAATTTATTATTTGGATGGCTTAAAAAAGTTGCTTCACCTTTGTAGTATCTAGGAATTTGTAAAATTGGGAAGGATTTTCATCAGATTGAAAATTGATATTTTATTTACTCTTGTTACGGTATTATACATCCAAATCATATCTGGTCTTTTGTGTTTTGTACGAATTTCTCATGCAGTTGACGAAGATATTTTTTGGACTAGTATCGGAAATTTTCTTTGTTCATGAAACCCAATCGGTGAAAAAGATATTTTATCATACGCAAAAAAATGAAAGTTATCACTTTCGTCCAAAATAAAAAGAATTAGGGACAAAAATTTTGGCAGCCAGCGTAATTTTAATTTCTCAATGCGTACACTAATTGATTTTTCCTCAGTGGAACTTTAAAAGTTGATACAAAATATATTATAAACTCCCACCAGAAATGCTCAATATAACCGTATGACAACGGCCAGAACGCTATTTAGTACGTTCAGATTTTCTCTATGCTTTGAGGTATAGATATAGGTCTTTCTCTACTAGAAAGCTTCTTTTTCAGTGCAAGAACTAGGTCCTTACGATTAATATTAGGTCGGCGATGAAATAATCTTAGTACTGTCACAGTACCATCATTATTTTTGCAACATGTGTAACTTTCCTCCGATGCGGGATTTTTATATTGAAAATTGCATTTCTCTACCGGACTACAAAGGGTACTAGGAAAGTTTTGCAATGCAGCTTTGTTTATTTAATTTTTCAAAGTAATTTCCTCTACACTCGATACACTTCTCCGATCTCCGAAACCAATATTTAAACCAGTTCTGCCAAGTTTCGCTAAGGAGTAAAGCACACTCGTTATCCCAAGCCCGCAAAAGGTCCTCATCACTGGAAAACCTCCTCCCTTTTAGCTTCATTTTCACTTGCGGGAACAGTGCAAAATCGCAGGGAGCAAGATCTGGACTGTATAGAGTGTGCTCGAGAAATTTCAATCCTGTCGTGGTTAAATATTCGGTGCAGGCTTTGGCGCGGTGAGCTGGAGCATTATCGTGGTGGAGGAACCAGGTGTCCATTCTTGAATTTAGCCGCAGGTTCTTCATAGATCCAATGACTTTAGTGCAAGAGTCATTTCTTCGAAGCATTGGTCTATGTTTGAACCACACACGAAATTATAACGCAAAACTGCCATTATCTCATTTCGGGACCACGATGCCATCGCAAGCACTTTACACTATCACTGCTACTATGAACGTATGAACATGTCTCAACATGCAGCAACAAGCAGTTTCCTACGATTCATTATTGCGTCATATTGCAAAACTTTCCTAGTACCCTTTGTATGTATCTACTGATAGCATTGTATTATTTATAGCGCGCTATTACAACTAAATAGAACATTATATAAAAAATTCACAATTTCGTGTTTTAATATTTTATAACTCGTGCAATACTACGGAATTTTTAAATTTAAATAATTTGTGCTCACTTACTCAGTATTTATCAAGTTAGCATCGTACCATTTAATGGTATACCAGTCGGTGTAATTTCTACTACCGCAACATTGATTTTCTATTTGCATCTGATCCACTTTTGCTTTAATCAAAGAATCTTTTGAATAATTCTTCATGGCTTCCATAATACCGTCGTAAACTTGCTCACGACTTGAAGAATATGCATGAAGTAGAATAAATACGCAAATCAATAGCAAGAGAAATATGGTAATGAGGCAGGCTATGATCAACATGAACAGTACGGAGTTTACGTATTTGTTCCTAGTGCCTTTGAATGCTTTCTTAAGGAAGTGAATTATCAATGCATTTACGACAGTACACATCAAACAGGGCAGAAAAGCCAGGCCAGGGAATATAACGCCGTTTCTGGAAACCATGTCTATGTAATTACTAATGGTTTTCCAGAGAGCTATAGCCACCGTAAATAGTTTGAAGCAATAAAAGAATACGAAAATGCATAGAATTATGGAGCAAATTTGTATACCTCTCAGTGTTCGATATTTTACTAGTAAAATTGGCTTGCCCCATCGTACTTTTACATTTGTTTGCATCTAGAATTAATGAAATTGTCAAAGCTTGATTGAAAATGTGTCAAATATATTGTCATATATGACAGAAAATGATTGTGTTGGTATACCTGAAAAATTACTAGTAAAGTGAAAGAACTTCACGACTGTCATCACATTGATGCTTGAAAATTGCTAAGTAAATAAATTAAATGGAGATACTATGTTTTTTTGGTTAAAGATCTTGCATTTCTTTTCAAAGTTATGGACATTTAAGTAAAGAAAATTAACGTCGATTATTAAGAGGTTATAGAGCAGTGGGATCAATTCCACTATACTTTTCAATTGAGAAATCACTGAAAATATTTGAAACATACATTGGTAGGTTGCTTAGCGAACATTTATCATATTGTCAAAAGCATTCTGTAGTAGTTAATTGTTACAGCCGAGAAATATAGTCTTAGTTGCTATCTGCACTTTTTTATTACCTAGGGCTATTTTTTATTCTATATTTTACCACGTATTGCAGTGTAAAGGCATTCCATTGTTATTTAATCAATAACTGCACGGATACTTACATTACCGCTCACGGAAGTTTGGTCAAAGGGTAAAATTAGAAAGAATTAAAAAATACGCAATCGATAAAATTACAAAGTAATATATACGCAATCTGTCGCAAGGAAAACAGACGTTTTTTAAAACAGTAATTCTTAGTGGCGCTACCTATTAAAAAAAATATGAGTCAGTAAGGTAGATCTTTCACCAATGTTATGTCAAAATATCATGACATTTGCATCATTAGAAGCAGAGAAATTGCGTATAAAGTCACAATGTGTATTTGGCATTGGTCGAAAACTGATTTTTGAACAAAGAGCAAATATCGAGTTCTGTTTTAAACTCGATTTAAAAGCGGTTTTGCGGACATAAACGACGATGAACATCCTGGTGAAAAAAAATCTGTGGTTACGGAAAGTAACATCGGACTTGTGCGTGAATTTATCAGAAACGAGCCGAAATCTTTATTGCGATACATGGAAATTGAATTCAATATTACCAAAGATTCAATTCATCGCATTTTGACACAGCATTTGTGACTGAAAAAGATTTGTGCAAGGTTTGTACCACACAAGCTAACTGATGGTCAAAAATTGCTCCGAATTCAACATTGTACAGACTTGATTAGAGACTCAAAAAAGGACGAAATAACTGGCGATGCGACATGGTGTTTCCAAGATGAACCAGAAACCAATCATCAAAGCTCTGAATGGAAGCATCCAAGGGAAGAAAGACTAGTGCATAAAGAGTTTGTACCAACTAGTCAACTAGTCAATGCTGTATATTATTTTTATTATTATACCATGAAAATGGTAGCTGGCGTTTGTTACATGATAATGCACCATTTCATCGCTAGACACTTATCACTGGTTTTCTAACTACAAATGGCATTTTAGCCATCAACCATTCACCGTATTGACCGGATTTGGCTCCCCGTGATTTCTATCTGTTCTCAAAAGTACATTTGCCGACGAAAGGACAGCGTTATGCCGACGTCGGGGCCATTGAACAGCGATCTCGAAGAACATCTCTAAAGATGAACTTAAAAATTCATTCGACATGTTAATTGACCGTGTTGAAGCCGAAAGCGACTACTTTGAATAAAATAAATGAATTTTACCAAGATAGTAAGCTTTTGTTTTTATTTTAAAAAGTTCCGTTCTCTCAGACAGACTCGTTGTATATATACTTTCCAGTGTATTAATCCAAATGTATACAAGAACATAATGCAAAAAGAAAGATAACTCAAAATTAATAACGAAGTAATTAACAACCCTTAATTATACTCGTTAAATCCTCCCTTTAAATTAAGTACTGCCTGAACAATACGTGACATTCTTCTAATTAATTTTCCAAGACTTTATGATTAGTATAATACATTTACATTTGGAAAATACAAATTAAGCAGCATCTTTACGTAAATGAAGTTAAAATAAAATATTTACACAAAAAATCAAAATGTTCTTTTCGAAAAATTACGCGTACCATTACACTCGACAAAGCACTTGGTGCGCCTATAATAAATATTAAATAACCGTTGATATTTGATAGTATATAGTCTTGTAAATTTAACAAGCTTGAAATCTCTGCTTCTTAATTACCAAGGTAATCACTTTTTGATGGTATATCATTAGATTTTAATGGTATCAGAGTAGTTTGTTTACTAAATAGCGTATTTATATTTTATGAAGAAATATGTTTCAAAATAATATTAAAACCAAAATAAATGAACACTCAGTTTATACGCACTAAGAAACGATGTAGATTTCAACAAGACGCAATCGATTAATTAAGTTAGCATCGACAATAAAGAATATTGTTTTTGTCTTGCCAATATTCACTTGAGTGTCATTATAAAGCATACTTGTAGTTGTAATTAGTTCTAATAGAATGTAAAGGAATAGCTTCTGTTCAACAACATGCAAATTTTCATCACTTAACTGAGATTGACGGGATAAACGGTTTACGAGAAGCCGTTGCGCAATTGTTCTATGTTGCAGACAAGGGATAGAAAACAACGAGGGACATGATATCCCAGATGATCGAGATCGTACTCTTCGACTTGTAATTCTTGGGAACCGTTTTTCTTCAATAAGGGAAATTGGTGGTAGATGGAGAGATTTAACTAACCGACAAATCTCATATGATCCACATACTGAAGACTTCGATCTTTTCGGCTTATATCGTACCGACCATTGTCTTGTTCATATCTAATTCCAATCTATAAAATTTCACGCCTAAAATGATGTAATGAAAACTGCTTTGGGAAGAGAAATGTAATTGAATTATCTCCAGGCCTAAATGCACCAGAAATTCGTTCGATTCTGCATGATCATTTGCACGTGAAGAAACTTTGTTCTCTCTGGGTGTCGCATCGACTGACTGAAGAGCAGATGACACGACGTGGGACTTGGTGCCGTGAGATGCTAAAAAAGTTTAATAAGGGACAATCTCGGTATGTGAACAACATCGTGACAGGTGACGAGACTTGGCTGTACAATTACGATGTGCCGACCAAAGTTCAAAAGAAAATTTGGGTCTTTGATGGTGAGAATACACCAGTAGTTGTCAGAAAATCCCGATCTGTAAAGAAGAAAAGCTGTATTTTTCAAATCGAGTGGAATTGTGGAACGTATCGTTTTGAACACACAGAAGACAGTCATAGCTAAGTAGTATACTGAACAGTGCTTGCCCGAAGTCAATGGATCTATGAAGAACCTGCGGCCAAAGTCAAGAATGGACACCTGGTTCCTCCATCACGATAATGCTCCAGCACACCGCGCCAAAGCCTGCACTGAATATTTGATCACGACAGGATTAAAACTTCTCGAGCACCCTCCCTACAGTCCAGATCTTGCTCCCTGCAACTTTGCACTGTTCCCGCATGTGAAAATGAAGGTAAAAGGGAGGGGGCTTTCCAGTGATGACGACCTTCTGCGGGTTTGGGACAAGGAGCGTGCTTTACTCCCTAGTGAAACTTGGCAGAACTGGTTTAAAGATTGATTTCGGAGGATGGAGAGGTGTATTGAGTGTACAGGAAATTACTTTGAAAAAATTAAATAAACAAAGCTGTATTGCAAAACTTTTCTAGTACCCTTTGTATTCTCCTGATCCAGTTAAATAGTGTTCAGTAAATAGAACGAAATAAATGTAATAAACAATTTCAAAGACTTCAACAATAATTTTGCGATGTTTCCAATGAAATACCTGCTGACAGAAAATTACTTTTATGTCTGTTATTCTAAGCATAGGATGACAGAAATCTCTTCGCAATATTGATTAAAAAACTTCACCAATATATCAGTTGCTGTCAAGCTGTGCATATGAAATTTAGAAGAGTTGGATTTATGAAGCGGTGCTATTTAAATTGCGATTTCAACATCTATGTGAAGTGTAGAACACGAATGTACGTAAATTTTTTAAGTCAATAAGTGACCTTGCCTCATTAATTTTCGTTTAACGTTTTCGCGGGTAAAGCAGATGTATGTAATCATTCGTTACAAATCGTAATCTACGTTCACACACTGCCACTGTCGGTGAAATTATTAAAAAAAAAGTTTCGGTGGAAAACTGTAAGGATTACGACAATTTTTCCGGAAGTGGCTTCTTCGTGGCGCCATCTGTGTACATTTTCTGCCAACTCCGGCACTATATCGAACGGCAAACAGAGCGATGCGATTAAACCGACGACTCAACTGTTCAACATCAGATACTATGTAAAACAGTGCGGCGAGTCGGCGGCCTCGGGTTGTCTCTTTTTCGCCAACGGTGAAAGTGAAAGAGAACGCATCGGAGTTCCCTACCTCTATCGTCCGTCAAACAACACCCACAGCGCTGCAAAACACGAGGAGAACCTAAATGTCGGCACGGCGGACCTTCCCTTCAGTGTCGTCCTGCATGTCAGATGTATTTGTGCGTCTCTACATTTAAGGCAATCGCCTTGTGACATTTCACCGAACGTGTGAGAGTGCTCCCGTTCTTTTTGTTCCGTTATTATTGTTATTGCTCTTGTTGTTGTTATAGTTCCTGTTCTTTCACATAACATGAGGCGGAACATCAAAATATTGTTGCTCTGTTCTATCACATGGATGTTTGTTATTATTTATTATCTACAGACCAACGGCGATGCCAAGGTTTGTCCCATAATTTATGCTAGATTTGTTATGTAGTTTTCGCTTTGTTATATTTTATTTATCACAGAATTCCGCTGATAATCGCTAGATAGGAATAATACCTTTAAATTCAAATTTTAATGACAATAATCGCACAATCTTAAAGAAAACGAAATTATATCTGCCTTAGTTTTTGTAATGAATAATGTCATATTTATTTTAATAATACTGTCAAGCTAACTTTGTTCTTTAAAGTAATTACCAGAACTTTGAGATTGCTTATTTTGTTAGTCCCTCCTTTATTATTAAATAAGTTAAAAGATTTTATTTTGGGATTCTATAATCTACAATATTTCTATATCGATTTTTTTTAATAGCACATAAGTTACATTATTTAAAAAAGAATTGCACGTTTTCACCTTTCTGAATATTAGGATTTAATTTTATGTTTTTATAACGGCCAATCCACTAAAAAGAATTACATTTTGAACGTATGCCTAGAACCAAAATCGAAAAGTCAGAATAAAATTCGAAAAAGAACAAATCCTAGTCACATTTACTGATTATATTACTTCCATTTTAGTTCAAAGTAGTCGAGAATTTTTAGGGCGTCTTCCGCCCTAAAGCAGTTGGCCCCAGAGAAAACATATTTTAATATAATTACTGTTATTGGTTCTGTTATCTTTTATTTAATTATTTTTACGAAAACTTAATATTTAAATTAACGCCTTAAATGGCATTTAATTCATTAAAGTTATATTCAAAACTAAAAACCAGTAATGGGTTTTCTGGTTTTGATTTTATCGTACGTTTTGAGAAAATTTTTGAGATGTACAGATATACGCGTTATATAAACAATAATATTTAACACTGTAAGGTTAAGCATGTTTTACAGGTTTCGCATTAGTTACTAATGATTATTTTTACTTGCAAATAAGAATTCATTATACCAGGGCGGAACAGTAATTAGCGGATCTTCCAATAAGAGGTTTTATTTCGACATGTAAAAAAAAACAAGTATTTTTAAACGAAATCATCGGACGTTTATTTAATTGTAAAGAGGAGGATATGCCATTAATAATGGAAAACAATATCCGGCAAATGGTCGCCACGGCTATGCTTTCAAAACCATATTCTTTTCATGAAATTTTCCATCACCAATTCGCACATTTGCGACTGTATGTCCTCGATAACTTCACGAATTCCATCTTTGAGGTTTTGAATCGATTGTGGGCCATTGGCATAGACCTTATCTTTCACGTAGCTAGAATAAAGGTCTAAAGGTGTTAAATCACAAGATTTCGGTGGTCAATTGTGATCGCCTCTTCGAGAAACCACACTTTTCACGTTAAAGAGCGAAGGTGTCATTACTTGTGTGGTATGTAGCGTCGTCTTGTTGAAAATAAACGTCGTCCACATCAATATCTTCCAATTCAAGCCATACAAAATCATTAATCATCGTTCGATAGCGCAAGCCATTCACCGTAACAGTTGCTTCAGTCTCATTTTCGAAAAAGTAACGTCCAATGACCCCGCCAGACCAAAAACCGCACCAAACAGTCACACGTTGAGGATGGAGAGGCTTTTTAACAATAATTCTTGGATTTTCCGAGCCCTAAATGCGATAATTCTGCTTGTTAACGGAGCCTCCGAGGTGAAAATGGGCCTCATCACTCAAGATGATTTTTCGATGAAATTCCGGATCAGTTTGAAGCATTTCAAGGATCCAATCAGCAAAGACACGACGTTGTTGATGGTCGGTAGGCGTGAGTTCTTGTGTTAACTGAACTTTAAAAGCCTTAAGACGTAAGTCTTTATGCAAAATACGGTGCAATGTCGTTTGTGGAATGCCCAATTTCAAAGATCGACGAGAATTGGACAAACCAAGGTTTTTGTCAACACTAAGGGCTATAACAGCAATATTCTCAGTTGTTCTTGAGCGACGTGTACGAGTTCGATTCTTCACATCACTAACTTGTTCTAACAGCTCAAATTTTTACACCAGTTTCACAATTTTTCTATTGCGTCAAATAGTCCTGTGTAATGGTCGTATCTAGTTTTAAAACCTGTTTCAAGTATCTTGAAGTCTTATCTAACTTTTCTTAATAGCTGCAGCTTCGTCAGAATTGAATTGTAGAGTGAGAGTTTTAATTTGTTGAAAATACCCTGAAAAATAAAAAGCGCCTTCAACCGTGTTCGCCAACGTGTAAGGATTGGCTGTTGTGCTTCTCGAATAGTTTGTGGCACAAGATGTAAAGCATGAACTTTTCACGTCACATGTAAAAGTCTTCTTTACGAGATTAGCATATAGAGCGCATTGTCGCAGCAAAATCACTCACTAAACATCTTGATTGGTTGAAAGTTTTTCTAGCGTATCTACTGCAACCCTTGTAATCGCTGCACTTGTACAGTTTCCCAACCTTTTGCTAGCTAATAAAATTGGAAATGTCGGTTTAGGAGCTTTTACGTATTGTTAAATTTACGATAATGTTTTTACGATTTGCTGTCTCGTCAACTATTTGGCTTTTACTGCAGCTTTGATTCTATTTTCGATTTCTTCGCGTAAAGGTAGATGATTGCAGATAGTTATGCAACGCTGTTCGAGATGGTAGCTTCCAGTTGGAATTGTATTTATGCCAGAAGGATCGAAACTGTTCTTTATTCAGTAAGTCTAGCAGTAAACTACATGTACATTAAAAATAAATCTAGCATGAATTCTATTCTATTGCTATTTCTTCTCCACAGTCGTGTTTGCATCAGCACATCAACGGTTAATGAAATTTTACATATTATCGCAGAAACATCATAAAATAGATCAGGAAATTCACTGACTTATTTCTCCATGTGTCAACCAATGGTCGCTTTTTTCCCTTCTGCACATTCGACATATTTAATTATATATCTATAATATATAAAATGTGAAACAAATAACATTGCCTAGCCAAGTACCGAGGCTAACTAACACTACAGTGACATGCGTACGTATTGCTCAGAACGATCCAAAATTGACGGATTCGCTCCATTGGTTTGGATTTATCTGACCTGTCGCACCGTGACAAAATGTCAAGGCTACTCACAGATATTTAAGTCTGTTAATTCTTAAAATTCTTATTCGACCCAAATCTCTTGCCATCGAATCCAGTTTTGAAGTTGAGAAAAAGGAAAAGTCTGACGAAAACAAATCTGGCTGGCTAATAAGTTGGATGCGGAGGTAGTTCGAAATATAGTTCATGAATTTTGTCGTTTAAAATCGGAACGTAAATGCGTCCATTATTCTGAAAAAAAAGTCCTCGTTTCTTCTTTAAGTGGAGTCTTTTACGTTGTTTGCATCGTGCAGTAGTTAAACTAAAAGGACTGTATAGTATTCGTCTGATACCATTTTACCTTCTTGAAGATAATCAATAAAAAGATTTATTATATGTTAAATATTTTAGGTTTCATTCGAGTCTAGAAATTTTCAGAACGTACCTCGTATATATAGCGCGAACACGAAATTATTTATCACTTTATAAATAGACTACGTAATAAACATTTCACGTTAAATAAGTTGTACCTAGAATTTACATAATCTACTAAATCCTATAGGAAATTGAGAGTCGTTTCCACACCTTAGAAGTTCCACTCCCTAACATTATTCAGTAATAACAATAATAATAAAAGATTATAATTATTGCTGAATAATTTTTTTGATAACAATAATGACTAATATAATAATAGCAATAATAATACTCATAATAATAATAAATTATTATTATTATCGAATAATGTTCTGGAGTGGAACTTCTAAGGTGTGGAAACCACTCTCAATTTCCTATAGGATTTAGCAGATTATGTAAATTCTACGCATAACTTATTTAACGTGAAATATTTATTACGTAGGTTATATATAAAGTGATAAATAATTTTATGTTAACGGTATATATACGAAGTACGTTCTGAAAGTTTCTGGATCTGGATAAGAGCTAAAATATTTACGTCAGTTGATAGCCCATTTTGTAAGGATTCTTCTGATTATTTACAAAAAGGTAAAACGATGCCAGATGCATACTATGCATTCCCTTTAGATTTCGCCTAACAGACACCAGTTACAGGGTAAATTAAAAAAAATGTAGTGCAAAAAGTAAAAAGAAGAGGATACAATGTAAATACAACTAATCAAAGTATAGAAAATAAACATTGTAACAAAAATTATATATATATATATATATATATATATATATATATATATATATATATATATATATATATATATATACAGTACAGTTAATGTAAATTAATGTCAAAATTGTGAAATTAACAAAACATGGGTCCGTTGACATTAATATTGCTGAAATAGGTCCTTATTTTGCTAAAGCAGCTTTATACAAAACATTTGTTCTAGCTTCTAGCACCAAAAATGTATTATTCATTCGGTTTACACAATGTGAAATATGGAAGTTAGGTTTCGACAAAATAGAGGTAGAATTTATTACATTACTGACAAGTTAATTAAACAAAACAACAACGGTCCAAAATTCGATTCCTGCGGAACACCTGATGAAGCACCAAAATAACTTGTATCAAAACCATTTTAAGAAACAAAACAAGACCTATTAAAAAGATACGACTTTATATTTAATTATGGAAATCGAAAATACAAGTGAACTCATTTTGGAAACATATGCAAAATGATCCAGCATATCGAAAGCTTTTGCAAAGTGAGTGTATATTACTTCTACTTCCTGTTGGTTATCAATTGATTCGTAAATTGACCTACCATAAATCAACATTGATTTTAGAAATATATGTCTGAACACAAGCATACATTTTAGAATAAAGTAGTTGTTCAAACATTTTAGCATAGCTAGAAAGAATAGTAATAAGGTGGTAGTTGCGAATATCTCAACGATTTCATTTCCTAAATATGGGAGCAATCTTGTCAATTTCCAAGTATCCGGAAAAGTAGACGTAGAAAGGGCCATACCGAAGATCGTCTTTGATAGTTCACAGAGCCATGTAGTATAGTTACGTATGAAAAAATTAGGTATGCTATCATGTCCACAGCAAGAATTTGATTTCAAATACTTCATTGCAGAAAACACCTCTTGTTTTGAAAAAGGAGTTATTTGGAAAAAAAGTAGAGTACTTGTGCGAAGGTGTAGAGGTTGAAGCACCAACTAACACACTCTACTAGTAAATATCAGAAAATGCAACAGAAAAAGCTTCCACAATTTCTTCAGGATAGGAAATTTTTTAATCTTGATAATGACGCATCTTGGTATTATTGATTTACCAACTTTAGAACCAATATACTGCTAAAATACTTTTATGTTGTTTGAAATTTTGTTTTCAACTTTAGACAAAAAGGCATTGTAGTAAGCATTAGTTTCCCCTTCACTAACTTTTTCAACATGCTCTATGCATTTCAGATTTAGCTTTCGGACCAGGGCAAAATGGGGATGCTATGCTCTTAAAATAGATTTTTCTCGATTTCGCTGTATGATACAGCGCTCCATTCTGCATGAAGGTGTATAATTCTTTTTCTTCATTTAGTGAGTTTAGAAAAGGCAAAAATACAGTTTCAATGACCTTTTTATATTGCACTTGATTTATGGTGCTCTCGACAAAATACAGAGAACCGAGGCCATTCGCGGTTATGTACAATATGATCAGACCATGGCTGATGGTGGGTGTTTAATTTTTTTTTGTACAGCTTCATCACTATAACGTTCATTGGACTTTCGTCTGACGAAATTAATACTCCGATGCTTCAAGTCGGGATTCATCTCACAGGTTGTTGAGAGAATATGATGTAAAAATGAAATTTATTATAGAAATTGATACTTTCAAGAAATGATATATTAATGACAAAATTTGTACCCATTTTCTTTTTTCTAATCTTCAATCGTAAATTTCTGTGCAGTTTTATTCATTGCAGGCGTGCTTTCTTCATTTTTGGTGTCAATCTAAGCTTCTTGGCTGGTCTGTGACTTTTGATTCCGGCAGTGTACAATTGTAATCGCATCGTGCGCTCAGATACGTTTATATTACGTACTTTTAACTTATGTAGCAGCTTTCTAACAGAAAATTGTTTATTTTTGAATGCTTTCGGTACAATTAGTCGATCATTTCTCTCGGCGATTTTGCGGACGCCATGACAACTTGCGCAGTTTTGACAAATCATACGATAAATTGTGGATTTGTGGAATTTTCATTTATTAAACTAGTATTCTTTTAATTTGATTCGGCGAATCAGATCACCGTTTAACCAACAAGGACACCGACGAGGAAAGAAGATACGCGTGACACGTTTCTCAATGTAAAAATAAATTATATCGTAAAAAGTAGAAGTTGTGAGATTTATGTATATCGGAATAAGTTTTCAAGGTAAACTAATCGGTTTTCTTGAAAATACGGTATAAGGTTTCGTAGTCGGCACGATGGAAATTAAATTTGCTAGTTGGAGGGAAAGTTAACACACTCTTTAGTTCTTAAAATATTTAATGTTACATTAAGAGCTGGATGATAAGCATCTAGTGGAACTAAACGACCTACATTCTGCGAAATAGAGAGTAGTCGATGTTATTAAAACAAAATCTAAAGTTCTATCGTTTCAATTCACCACGTTATTTACTCTTTAGGGCTTAAAGTATTTATAAAGTTCCAATTCAAACAAATTTTCAAGTATTTCATAATGGTGGTGGAAAATAGCAGCATTTAATTAATTGTGTGTATTATCGTCGTTACCAAATCCCTTAAGAATGTCTACGTAGATCTGATCAACTAGATATATTGCACGACAGGAACGGCGACAGTTTATACAATTCTTTCGCTACATATATGAGAGGGATCTATTGTGATTTTGCTTATATTTATATTCTAAATTTATTTACTAAGAGGCTTGCTTTATTTCTGGGGACTTTTCTTGTTTGCGCAGTAGCAAATGACAATAAACTCTCTCTTAATTTATTATTTTTTTATGAAATATCCCTTATTATTTTGTATAGTGTAGTACAAGTACACTATCAACCATAAGTATTTGCCCACCCAGAAAGTAATAGAAAAACCAGTGTAATACTTACTGTAAAATTAAAATTTATTGTAGAATTATATAAAACGTTTTAAAATCTTAAAAAAGTATTATTTCGAACAATTTTAACAAATATTTTTTTAAATTTGTTTAAACCCTTGACTCGTCGACTACCTTTACCTTTTATTACTGACTGGCACGATCTCAGCATTCTCTCTACTAATTTCGCCAAAGTTTCTAGTTCTATTTTAGACCATATATTCTCTAGTTGGATCCATAGTGTTTCTGTGAATGTTGGAGCTGATTTTCGTACTGGTCTGTTCAGCTCATCCCATAACAGTTCTATAGAATTCAAGTTGGGAGTCTGAGGAGGTCGTTTCAAAATAACAATTATTCCTTCCCGTTTTAATTGTTCCAAATACCTCAAACAAAATTTGGATGTGTGTTTGGGACCGTTGTCTTTGTGGAACACTAAGTTTTCTCCAATTAGTCGTGTTTCAGAGGAAACGGAATTCTGTTCCAAAACTTCTCTGGCCCGCTCTTTTCTTAGAATCGCCTACATATGTTCCAATAAAACAATCTCAAACCATTACTGATCCTTCTCCATGTTTGGTGGTGGATGCAATGCATGATTCGAGAATTCGTTCTCCTGCTGATCTTCGGACATATAGTACGTCCTTTTTTTTGAACCGAATATTTCGAATTTGGATTTGTCAACGCCTGCTCTGCAAGCGTGTGTCCCATCGATGCGAAAACGTGATAATCGGACGAGATAAGGTGTGAAGAGTACAGTATGTGCGATATTATGTCCCATCCAAGTGTTTTTAATGCTTCCTTAACCGGTTTTGCTGTATGAGACACTTTACCGCGTCTGCGGGAACATTCTAGACGTTTTTCTATCAATGCATGGTTCAAATTGATAATTTGTTGTCGGTAGCGATCAGTATTAACTGTTACACCAGATTTCAACAGTTCGTAATACACCACGCCACTCCGGTCCCACCAGAAACACAGACCATTGTTTTGTGACCAAAACGATTTGGCCTTGGAGCCGATGGGCCAACCTCGACTGATGTCCATGATTTTTTTCGCTTAGTGTTTTCGAAGTAAATCCATTTTTCATCACCCGTCACTATTCGATGCAGAAATGAGTTTCGAACGTATTTTCGAAACAGCATTTCACAGACGATTTTTCGATTTTCCATTTGCCTGTCATTCAATTGATATGCCACCAATTTTCCCATCTTTCAGATTCTTCCCATTGCTCGCAATCGATCGCGAATCGTTTCTATCAATTGCTTTTGAGTTTGGGTTGAGTTTTCATCCAACGACTCTGCAGTTTCGCCTCTTCAAACTTTTTCGATAGACTAGAACGTTCTTTGTCTTGCACATCGAAATCACCACTTTTGAATTGTCGAAACAACGCCTCACATGTTTTTATGGTTGTAGCAGGCTCACCGTAAGTTTCTACTAGCAAGCGATGACTCAGCGGCTTTTTTCTTTTGATTAAATATGAAAAGTAATGCACTTTTTCAGGCACGAAATTCGACATTTTCAAAAAGGTGTAAATTTATGACAGTGCTACTTTCCCAAAATATAACATGTATATCTTTTAAGCTTGATGTAACTAGAATACAATGACATATGTATGTGTCAAGTCATAAAATTTCGTACTTTAAGCGCAGCGACATCTTTTAGAAAAACCTGTAATGACTATCGGGTAGGCTTTGTATTCTTATCTTTCAATTAAAATTTAATAAGATATCGGTTTTAGGCTATAATATTATTTATTTAAATAAAATGAAAATATACACGTGAGCAAACACTTATGGCCGGTAGTGTATATATTTATATATATATATATATATATATATATATATATGTATATATTTATATATATACATATATATATATATATATATATATACATACATATATATATATATATATATATATATATATATATATATATATATATATATATATAGATAGTATATGAACACACTAGACTTCAAAAGCGAGAATTGTTTCGCAAACGTTTGCTCTTTCAGTATAACTTTATCGGTGTGGGATCTGTTTGACCGGGCCATCTGTATATAGAACGGATATGCATTATAATAATGATATAATTTCGTACTGCTTATTTTCATAAACGCCTAAAACATGATTGGTAATGTGTAAACCAGCGCAAACAGTGACGTGATCTATTTTAAAGCCGTCATTGTCAAGGTGCCGTCGCTTAAAAGAAAATTGTGAAATATTTATTTATATAAGTTAACCTTTAGCTAACGATTTTCATTTGAATATGTTTAAGTGTATGTATATTTAAATTTATATATTTTTTCGTGTGTTACGTATTGTATAATATTTCAGTACCTTTTGTGAATATTACTTTCTATAAAAGAAAAAAAATGTCACAGATAACCTTTTACACTACTTATCTACTTCAATATGTTGCAGAACCTGACGTTTTTAATAACTTTCTTATCTTATTAATTGTTAGAAATCTGTTGTGAATGGACGGCTATATTTTTTGTGTAACATATTAGAAAAAATTTTGAACAAATAGCGACGACTTGAACATGCTAAATTAAACCATTTGTTCCGCTTTAAATACAATACCAAAGTTTTATTGTAAGTTTTTGCATTATATTTAACGAACGTTGAACTCACTTGGTTGACCTAAGATTTATTGTAGACTATTGTTTCCTTGTTTTCTGCTTTTATTTACGTAAATGCATTTATACGTTTTTATTATATTTATGTATATGAATAGTGGGTATCATTTCGCGAATATACGAGGACTGCTTGAAAAGTTTAAAGCCTCAATATGAAGACGGCGTTACACATCAAACATATTTTGATAACAGAATTGCATATGCGCTGAGAGATAGTTCAGAAAATTTCAGCCATGTTCGACACTCAGTTGTTGTTTAACAGTCGTTTGCGTTAGTCGATGTTAGTGTTTCTGAAAAAATGGGAAAAAGTAAATATGGAGCCGTCTTAAATTCTTTCATTTGAAAGGCGATGCGTCTACGTAAATTAAAGTGGAGATGGACGCTGTTTACAGGTGATTCTGCACCATTATTTGATTCAGTGAAATTTTGGGCGGCTGAATTTAAACGTGGTCATATTAGTTTGGTTGACGATGAGCGTTCAGGACGGCCAAAAACTGCAACCACTACCGATTACATCAGAAAAGTTCACCAAGTGGTTCTAAAGTACCGTCGATTTAAGAAGATGTCAGAGACTTTGGGCATCTTGAAGGAACATATTCGTCATATATACGCTGAATATTTGGGCATGAAACAACTAACCGTACGTTGCATACTGCATTCTGAAACTAAGTAGAAAAGGTGGACTGCGAATAGTGAATAGCTTTGCAAAAGGTGAAAACTGCTCCATTGGTCGGGAAAGTGATGGCTATTGTTTTTTGGGAAGTTGTGTTAATCGACTATCTCGAAAAAGGAAAAACAACAACCACGTAATCATTACTTGACAAAGTAACGGCAGAAATTGCGAAAAAACGGCCGCATTTAAAGAATAAAAAGTTTCGTTCCACTAAAACAACGAACCGAACTCAAATTCAATGGTGAATGAATTAGGATTTGAAGTGATTAACCACCTACCGTATTCATCCGTCCCGTCTCGTAAGTTTATAGAGCTGATGGACATGTAGAAAAATGAATATAGTTTCCCCAAAAAGTTGTTTCTTCCTAACTCGTTCTAGACATTTTTCGATCTATCCTTATAGTAACCATAAATTGTGTATATGCTGTGCAAGAATTATTTACTGTAACGAGAAAAAGAAATAGTAAATGTACAAAGGGTACTAGGAAAGTTTTGCAATACAGTTTTGCTTGTTTAATTTTTTCAAAGTAATTTCCTCTACACTCAATACACCTTTCCATCCTCCGAAACCAATCTTTAAACCAGTTCTGCCAAGTTTCACTAGGGAGTAAAGCACACTCGTTGTCCCAAGCCCGCAGAAGGTCCTCATCACTGGAAAACCGCCTCCCTTTTAGCTTCATTTTCACATGCGGGAACAGTGAAAAGTCGCAGGGAGCAAGATCTGGACTGTAGGGAGGGTGCTCGAGAAACTTTAATCATGTCGTGGTTAAATATTCGGTGCAGGCTTTGGCGCGGTGAGCTGGAGCATTATCGTGGTGGAGGAACCAGGTGTCCTTTCTTGAATTTGGTCATTTTCTTCTTTACAGATCGGGATTTTCTGACAACTACGGGTGTGTCCTCATCATCAAAGACCCAAACTTTGTTTTGAGCTTTGGTCGGCACATCGTAATAGTACAGCCAAGTCTCGTCACCTGTCACGATGTTGTTCAAATACCAAGATTATCCCTTATTAAACTTTTTTAGCATCTCCCAGCACCAAGTCACACGTCGTGTCATCTGCTCTTCAGTCAGTCAATGCGGCACCCCGAGAGAACAAAGTTTCTTCACGTGCAAACGAACATGCAGAATCGAACGAATTCCTGGTGCATTTAGCCTTGAAGTACCCTCTATCTGTTGGTAGGTCACTCGCTTGTCCTCGCCAAGCATTTCCCCCACAGTAGTAACGTTTTCCTCCGTAACTGACGGTCGTGGCCTTCCCGGCCTTTCAGCATCCTCCACAGTTACATTTCTCCTTTGGAATTCTCTATACCACCTGAATATCGTTGTGCGATATGGACAAACATCACCTAGTGCAAGAGTCATTTCTTCGAAACACTGGTCTGTTTAAACCACGCACGAATTTATAACGCAAAACTGCCCTTATCTCATTTCGTGACCACGATGCTATCGCAAGCCCGTCGAGATGGCGCGGCGGCTTCTATGCACGTATAAACATGTCTCAACATGCAGCAACAAGCAGCTTCTTACGATTCATTGTTGCGTCATATTGCAAAACTTTCCTAGTACCCTTTATACATACCAACATTTGTTGTAAATTCATACCGTTTTCTTTTTTTTCACTAGCAATATGTGAATTTTAATAAAGCCACTGTATCTAAATAGGAGGCAATAAGCAGTAGTTCACATTTAAAAATTAAAACAATGATTCACATCATTAACTGTCTCATGATGAATTTGACCTAGTTTTCATTACATTATGAAATATTACGCCATTCCAGTAGCGAAATTTATTAATTTACTTGAATTCACTTTATTGTAGTAGTAACACGAGAGGCTACTTTGTAAAAGTTTCCGGATCTATCTGCTATAATTTTATAAGAGAAAAGAGTTCAGCAGGAATTACGAAAGCAATTACTTTCTTAGAATAAACCCCTCACACAAAGCTTTTGTTTGAACTATATCGTGACTTAAAAGAAACCAACTAAATGTTGGCCATGACATAGTTAAGTACGTTTTAACTTAATACACTTTCCTTAATTGCCAAATGTATTATAACTTATAATAGTGTTGTTTAATAAAAACAATTTCATGAAATTATATGAGTATGTATTTGAATTTGATGGAGCTTGTGGTTGATTAACTTAATCACCAAGGTTGATATATAACCCCTTTCCACATTAACTTTTGTAATTCTGTATACGCATTTCGACAACTAAGTTGTCATCATGAGTAGACAATTGCAAAGTGTCGCACCTGGTAAAACACGGCGAAAAATAAATGTACGAAAACAAACACGAAACGCGATCTACACCGCTGAGAACCAAGATGTACACTTAGTTGTCGAAATGCGGACACGGAATTACAAAAGTTAATGTGGAAAGGGGTTATATATCAACCTTAGTGATTATGAGTATGTATGTTCATGATTAAAGCAGGGATTATTAGATACGAGGGAGCGTTTTTATATTCGCGGAATGGGGGACAAGGGGTGGAAATAAAAAAACCAAGTTATTTTTCTTTTTCAATATATTCACCTGCAAGACGGATACATTTTTCACATCTTTCAATTAATTTATTTATATCCTCATAAAAAAATGATTTCTCTTTATCTGCAAAATACGCCGAAACTGCCTCCTTGACTTCATCATCGGCAGTAAATTTTTTACCCCGCAGCTCTTTTTTCATTTTCGGAAACAGGTAATAATCACTCGGGGCCAGGTCTGGGCTGTAGGGTGGATGATTCACAATTTCGAAGCCCACCTTATGCAGGGCAGCTAACGCAACGCGGCTCTTGTGGACGGGCGCGTTGTCGTGCAAAAGCAGAACACCTTTTGTCAATTTTCCCCGTCTTTTCTCTTTAATGGCTTCTTTTAGTCGCTCTAATATTGAAGCGTAATATTCTCCGGTTATAGAAACACCTTTATCTTTATAATCAATCAACAATATTTCTTCCGAGTCCCAAAATATAGTTGCCATGAGTTTCCCAGCTGATTGTGACACTTTAAATTTCTTGGGAGGTGCTGTGCCCTTTTTATGCCACTGCATGGAGTCTTGTTTGGACTCAGGTTCATAATGATGAACCCAAGTTTCGTCTCCAGTAACAATTCCACTCAATACACCATCCTTGTCTTCATTACAGAGGTCCAAAAATGCACGCGAACATTCTACGCGCTGTTGTTTTTGCGGCGACGTGAGCATTCTCGGCACCCATCTTGCGCTGACCTTAGACATGCCGAGATGATCGTGTAGGATTTTAAAAATTGTTGTATCGGATACTCCAACCATTTCTGCGAGTTGTTTCTTCTTTAGTCGAGCATCTTCGAGTACAATTTGTTCAACTTTTTGGATAAGTGCTGGCGTGGTCACCTCAATGCTCCTGCCCGGCCTCGGGTCGTCTTCAAGGGATTCCCTTCCTTGTTTAAATAAACTATGCCACTTGTACACCATGGTTTTTCCTGGACAAGAGTCGCCGTAAATCAATGACATCTCATTCATTATGGTCGCGACTGATTTTCCTTGCCTGGTAAGGAACTTTATAACGGCACGATATTCGATTTTTTCCATATTTCACTTTTCACTCCTGATTATGTTACTTGGTTGACGATAGCTCAAAGACTAACTGTCTAATAACAATGAAACTTAGTATTTATACTAATCATGAGTCGCTGCACAGGCCACGCCCCCAATGCGCCTACTCACCCCTCTACAACCCGCTCATTCCGCGAATATAAAAACGCTTCCTCGTACCGTGAATGAACGGCAAGTGAAATTGTGTAACGCCTCTCTCTACACTATATCCTAGTGTAGATAGTAGCACAAAAGCCCGTATTGTTTACCTTAAAGAAACTAATATTCCTTCGTTCCTCCTAGGGAAGAAATTAGCCAGTTAATTCAGAGAGTTAGGGACGGGGGGTTCCTATATAAAAGTTCTTAGGGGGCGCCACAACATTAATCCTTAGAAATATCTTTGCTAATGCGGAAGCATATGGATTTTCAAATACGCGTCAAAGGCAAAATTTAGAATAGTCTAAACACTAAAGGCAATAACGGAGGAAAATTCGAAATTAATTTTAAACTATCGGTTCATTTAGTAGCATGCAATCAAGAACTAAATAAGCAGTCCTAGTATATAAGTCCTCAGAAATATTAATCTACTAGCAAATAATCAAGAACTTAAATGAGTAATTCTGGTACATAAATCTTATAAGTAATACTAATCTAATGATTGGCACGTAAGCAAAAATATTGCTACACTACTATTACGTGTGTTGTCTTTTAAGTTTTTCATGTAAAACTGCATATAAAATAGTGGATAGCTTTTAAAGTCTTCACTATTTTTCGAAGTATTCTCCACGAAGATTAATGCACTTTTGCATGCGCTCGAACCAACTTTGGAAGCAGTTGTTCCATTCATTTGTTGGTACAGTCAAAATTGAAGGCATCGACTGCTCCTTCTAACGACTGGAAGTTTTAACCACCCAGTCCGTTCTTCATTTTAGGAAAGGTAAAGAAACCGTTCGGGCTTAGGTCTGGACTGTACGGAGGATAGTCCAACGATTCGACGTTTTATTGCATTAAAAATTCAATTGTCTTTCGTGCTGTGTGTGAACTTGCATTGTCTTGGTGAAGGATTTTTCGTCGTTGGTTTTTCGAATCTCAGCGATGACAAAGCGGCAAGCAAATGATTCTGTACCAATAAGCAGTAACAGTTCTTTGATTTTGTAGAGGAATTGTTGCTACATAATCTGCTTTCGAGACAAATGTCGCGACCATCTTCTTCGAGACACTTCGAGAAAGGATGACTTTTGTCGGCTTTTCTTCACCTTAAAACACCCAAACAGACGACTGGCTCGTACGAGTAAATCCAAGATTCATCACCACTAACAATGTTGTACACGTTTTTAGAGTTTCCGGCGTTGGAGCGATCTAGAGTTTCTTGACATCATCATCCTAGCTGTTCTTCGATCAACAGATGCCGTATCCAACGGGAAACTAATTTTTTTACACATAATTCTTTATGCAAAATTTTTGAAATCCCCAATAATGCTTCAATCTGGCGAAATATAACAGAAATTTGAAGAGAGATTACTAAGCACTCAGTCATTTGAATTTATTTAATTTTACTTAGGCCAATACTTATTTTGTTAATAAATATTTGCTTGCAAGCATAAACAATCACTTCTTTCTTTAACACAATCAATAATTTTGATAACATAATAATCAATCATTGAATAATAATTGATAACAAAAAAAACAAATAAAAAAAGCTACATGTATATTATATTTTATTATTTCGTGTATTGAAATATCCCGTTTCTTTATCTGATATACAGCTTTTCTACTTTTTTAACCGATCCATTTTAATCGTACATCACACCTAAATTATAGGGTGAGCCGGTAGTAATGCGTTTCAGAATAATGTCATTCATATTTAATTTTTTTCCGACACGCAAACCAACTTGCTATTATTGTTAACAAACCGTTGAAAACTAGAACATTGAATGAATAACCTTTGGGATTTTCACTCTAACATACGTATAGTACATATAAAAGTAAGGATATTTTTAATTTTTAGTTCCGTTGCCAATTTTGTTAAAAATAAAAACAAAATTTAAATACGTACGTTCTATGAACATATTTCAAGGCCCAAGGTTATCGTATATTACTGGGCATAAGTCTTTGCCCACGTGTATGTTTTCATATTATTCAAATAAACGATATTATAGCCTAACTAAAACCAATATGTTATAAAATTTTAATAAAAAATAAACATAATACATTAATATTCTTCAGTATTTATCTATTTAAGTACTTTAAAGCTAAATTATCGATAATGACCATTTTATAATCTAGGTAAGGTCATTAAATAGACACTTTTTCCTCGGAAATTTTAAATGCGGTTACATTAAGTCATAAATCAAGTAACGAAAGGTATTGTTATCTGCTTCTGGGCGTCCGAGCTGGAACCGCGTCACTTGTATATCTGCCTACGTTTTGTACCCATTTGTATGGAACATCTTCAGGGCACAACTACTGCACTGAAACTTCAGTTTCAGTGCAGTAGTTGCTTCAGTTTCAATGCAGTTTCAGTGCAGTAGTTGTGCCCTGAAGATGTCCCATACAAATGGGTACGAAACGTCGGCAGATATACAAGTGACGCGGTTCCAGCCCAGAAGCACATAGTATGAACCACGACCGCGGAAGTCTAGAGGTTTTGTATTTACATAAAAATTTTAGTTTTCATTGAGCTTTCGAAGGGTAAAGACTCCGTATCGTAGTGTTTGTGTATTATTTTAAAATAAAATTGATATTTTGAGTAATGTCGCGTAGAAAAGAACTATAACTTCAAACACTTATTCTTATAGGGTCTCATTATGATATTGGCACACGAAATAGACAAATTGCAAAATTACTGAATTTAAACCGCAGAACTATGGACTGTAATATTAATAAATATGAAGAAACTGGTAGTTTATTGAATAAAAAGCTGCTAGGCCGATCAAAAATGATAAAACCAGCAGAGGATCGAACAATGGTTTTGTTAAGTAAAAGAACTAATCGGAAAATTGTACTGGAAATTGTAACTGAGATAAACATCAATCGAAATAAACTAGTTAGCGCGACAACGAGGAAAAAGTGTTGCGGAAAGTTGCTGTATGAAAACCTTATCTTGAGCAAGACAACACAAGAGTTTGTTGCTGGAAAAATTGGAAAGTGTGTTCTAGATCGCCGCATCCAAATTCGAGATATTCAGTTGAAAAAGAAAAATGTTTTTCCGAAGAACTAGTTGTCGAATTATGTATTGCAACCACCACCAAGTATAAAGGGATATTAGTAATGGTTTAAGATTGTTCTGCTGGAACATCTGTAGTTGATATACTAAAATAGATAATATTCTAAAAAAAGAATGGTGCAGAAAAATTTTGCCGTTTCCTTTGAAATCTGGTTAACTGTTTAAAACTTTGTGTTTCAGCAAGACAGCGATACCCAACACACATCCAAATTGTAGGGGGTATTTAGAGGAATTGCAACGGAGAGGAATAATTATTATTATGAAATGGTTTTCTTAGAGCCTCAACTTAAATCCTATATAGCTGTTATAGGATGAGCTAGACAGACAAGTACGAAAATCAGCTCTAACATCCACAAAAACATTAGGGACCCAACTACATTATAGATGGTTAAAAGCAGAACCGTAAGCTCTGACGGTTGATGGGAGAGGATACACTGTGGTTCTGCGTTGTAAGTGAAGTGGTCATAATTAGTAAAAATTGTAATACAGCAAGGGTTCTAGCACTATGTTTAACACATGGCGACCCTTTACCACATCCGTCCCATAATTTGTTAGCCAGAGGTCAAACAAGTGCATTCTAGTGAATGAACACTTGTGAACATTGCCTGAAATAAATTATAAAGACATGTTACATCGCAGCCGGTTTGTAGACACAGTCTACGGAGGCCCTACGACGGCGTAGAACTAGAAAGCGCGGAAGACACTTGTGGACGACGATACTTTATGATTTTCATACTAGAGACTGTAACCTTTACACTCATATATATTATAAGCGGGGAATCACGGGGGAAAGTAGTTAAAAGTCTCAGAAAAGAAGAAATACATGAAAAAAGTTTTAATTTTATTATTCATGTTTCTAGCATTCACACTACTTAAATATTATAGAATATTATCATTAAAAAAGTAAATAAATACATATCTCCTTCCTGGAATTCCATTGCATAACAATCGCCAAAACACAAACAATTCCGAGAAATGGTGAGGGTAGTTAGGACTGCTAATGAATCACCAAGATATACGATTGTGTTCTACCGATATGTTGTTACTTCAAATGTCGAAACCCATTTCATGGGATTAATTTTTATACCTTGCATTAAGTAGGGGTAGTAGTTGGGCATCAGGAGTAATTACACGCAAGAATACTAACATACATATTTTGGAATTATGACCTACGGGAAGCCCATAGTGGGATGCCGAAATTGTTCCAGGCAGTAATAAAAGCTAAATTTGGTCACATTGACGAAAAATAAAAATCTAAACAAATTTAAAAGAATATTTGTTAAAATTGTTTGAAATAATACTTTTTAATAAGATTTTAAAACACTTTTTATAATTATAAAATTTTAATTTTGCATTATTTTCCGGGCGTACAAAATATTTAACGGATACTTCATAAAAATGGTAATAAATTAAGTGAGAGTTGTTATTTACTACTGCGCAAACAAGAGAAGTCCCCAGAAATAAAGTAAGCCTTTTAGTAAATAAATTTGGATACAAATATAAGCACAAGCAAAATAGATTCCTCTCATATATGTAGCGGAAGAATTGTATAAACTGTTGTTGTTCCTGTCGTAAAATACATCTAGTTGATCAGGTTTACGTAGAAATTCTTAAGAGATTTGGTAACGATGATAATACTCACACAATTAATTAAACGCTGCTGCTATTTTCCACCATTGTCATTAATACTTGAAAATTTTTTTGAATTGAAACTTTTAAATACTTTAAACCTTGTTAAAATTGTTTGAAATAATACATTTTTAAGAGCTTAAAGCACTTTTTATAATTATATTGGGTCTGGGAAAAAGTTCGTGGCGTTTTTCCCGATAGATCCATTGGTTGCCGATAACTAAAGAACAACAAGTCACAGCGACACTACCGAGGGCTCGTTTTTTAGATAACCTTCCGAACGTTAGTTTGAGCGTAGAAACATTGTAATCGGTGCTGTGGTTGGAAAGTTATTCGCACTTGAAAATGGAGAAGAATAATGAGAAATTTCGCTATATTCTGCAATATTATTATGATAAGGGGAAGAACGCTGCGCAGGCTTGTGATAAAATTTGTGCTGTGTACGGTGAAGGTACTTTATCGAAATCTGTTGCGCGGAAATGGTTCGCTCGCTTTCGTTCTGGAAATTTCAATGTGAAAGATGAGTCACGCTCCGGTCGTCCAATCACTGAAAAATCTGATGAAATTCTTGAAAAAGTCCAACAAGATAAGCATATCAGCAGTGTCGATATTGGCATGGAGCTAGGCATTGACCACAAAACTGTTTTGAACCATTTACACAAAGCTGGTTACAAAAAAAAGCTTGACGTATGGGTTCCTCATGAGTTGAGCGTGAAAAACATGATGGACCGAATTAACATCTGCGATGCGCTGCTGAAACGGAATGAAATCGAGCCGTTTCTGAAACGTTTAATAACCGGAGATGAAAAATGGATTACGTACGATAATCGGAAGCGTAAAAGATCGTGGATAAAGGATGGTGAGCCGTCACAAGCGTTCGCTAAGGCAACATTGACGCCAAAAAAGTGATGCTGTGTGTATGGTGGGACTGGAGGGGAATCGTCCCCTACGAGCTACTTCCAACTGGTCAGACGATTGATTCTCAACTCTACTGTGCACAACTAGAGAGATTACGCCAGGCGATTGAAAGAAAACGGCCCGAATTGATTAATAGGAAAGGTGTTGTCTTCCATCATGACAACGCCCGACCACACACTTCTTTGATGACCCGTCAAAAATTGAGAGAGTTTGGTTGGGAAGTTTTGATGCATCCACCTTACAGTCCGGATATAGCACCCTCTGACTATCATCTGTTTCGATCTCTGCAGAACTCTCTCAATGGAATTAAGTTGGTTTCAAAAGAAGCCTGTGAAAACTACTTGATTCAGTTTTTCGACCAGAAACCACAGAAGTTTTTCACCGATGGGATCATGGATCTACCAAAAAAATGGCGAAACATTGTCGATAATAATGGAGCATATTCGGTTTAAATGAATTCGTCCACGCGCCATGCGGGGACCAGTTGAATTTTACTGAAAAAACGCCACGAACTTTTTCCCAGACCCAATATAATATAATTTTAGTTTTTTCTGTGTGGGCAAACACTTATGACCGGTAGTGTATGTACATTATGACATACATGTATATGTTGTGTCTGCAGAAGCGTTAGAAAATTTATTAATAAACCTTTTATTTGAAAATATAAATGTTATAAGTGGTTAGAAGCTTGGTAATATTGTATATTTAACCCGTTCCGTTATTTAATGGGTTCAATAGCAATTCAGTAACTTTTAAAGTTATATCGGTCTGGCTTACGTTTATGTGGTTACATTCATTGCTTTTATTACTGCAAGTTCTGAAGTGTTCAGAGAAGCAAAATCAATTTTTCTATAAAGTATCTCGTCCATTTTATAACTACTTAATGCATTGAGCGTACAAAATTCCTGAACTTACAAAAGCAATTCCCATAGTTTTGAATTATAATTAGAAACGATATATTTTGCTTTTTATTTCGTATAAATATGAATAAATTATTATCATCGGATGATAATGCAATAATAATTGACCAGTTATTCTTATTTACTTACTTTTAGGGCTTGTTTGTGTGTAATGTTGTATTTAGAGTTAACTTCAATGAAGTATATTCCAGGGTATATTCAACTGATATTAACTGATGACGTTTTTATTAAATATAGATTCATTCGAGGCAGTTATAATATATATTATCAACTCATTATTGATAATATAAATACTATCATCTTTAATGCATACACATCCAAACAAACAAACATGTACATACGTATATGAACAGTTATTGCTACTAAATGATTTGTGATCTAAATTGCAATTGTTACTCTATATTTTTAGGTCGTGCCGTGACAGTATCAAACCAAAAAGAGAGCTCTTGTATGTTTCATTAAAAAAAAAAGAACAATTGTATGCATAGTGTGTAATTCAAGTAGCTCATGAGTTTTTTTACATTTTCGACCCATAACAAAAACGCTTCAATCAACTGCATTCTTTTTCCCACCGTTTGGGCAATATTAGAATATAAATTTATATAGAATTTACTCCACAAAATAGTGAAGAATTGTGAGAACGTAAGGAAAGAACATTCGCACTACTTTTTGCGTAATGTTTTCTATAGAATATTTAATTTTGTTAACGCAATTTTAATTCTGATATTTAATATTTTAAAGTAAAAGCTTCGGCGATATATCTTTTGACTTTTTTAAGTTAATGCATGGTGAAGATAATGATGAATTAATTAAATTTATATTAGTTGTAATCAAAATTATGCTACTAATTTAAAAGCCTAAAGTAATGTGATGATTTGGTGCCAAACTTTTTATTTTGTTTGTATTTTATTTAATAACGGGTGATTCATTTGGAGGCACTTTTTTCTAAAATAAAAAAAACCTCAATTTTATCGGATATTCTTTATTATCATACAAAAGAATCGTTGTTGACATTTATTCCTTAAAAATTATTTCCTTCAAATGCTGGCCGAAACTGCGCCTAACATAGTCCATTTTGAAGTTCCAATTTTCGATGATGCATTCGAGCATTTCAAGTGGTATTTGACGAATAACGCGAATAATTTTAGCTTCCAATTGCTCAATCGTAACTGGATTATCCATGTCGACTGGACTTTATGTAGCCCCAAAGGAAAAAGTCTAAAGGTGTAATTTCGCATGATCTAGGCGGCCATTGCACAGGTCCATTACATGAAATTAAATGTTCACTAAATTGTTCTCACAATATAGCCATACTGTTACGAGCTGTGTGGCAAATAGCACCGTCTTATTGGAACCAAATGTCATCAAGATCATGGGCTTCAATTTCAGGCAGCAAATAGGTCGTTATCATGGTGCGATATCGGACGCATTCACAGTTACGCTGCGCTGCGGTCGTGTTTATTTTTGATAAAATATGGATCGATGATTCAACTTGCCTACAAACCACACCAAACAGTGGTTTGTCTGGATGTAATGACAGTTCTTGAGCTTCTTCGGGTTGCTCTTCATTCTAAATATGACAATTGTGTTTATTAACGTAGCCATTGAGCCAGAAATGAGCCTTATGCTTAACAAAATTTTGGTCGAAAACAATTGACCTTATTTCAGCTTTTCATGAGCACAAAGACTGAAACGGCGACGATTCGAAAGGTCGGCTGTTTTTATTTCTCGAACGAGTTTAATTTTGTATGCTTTTAAACCAAGATCCTTACGTAAAATACGTCAAGTTGTGGCATACAACAAGCCAAGCTGTTGAGATCTACCTCGAATCGCGTCTTCATGATCATCGCGTACACTCTCAGCAACCATCGTATAGCGAATTGTGCGTTTGGTGGGCCGATTTCGTTGATCATAAGATTTTCGTAATGTAGCTGAATAGCTTATAGACGTTGTGAGGGGCTGAGTCTTTCCATTATAAAATTTCACACAATACTTAACTAAAATAACGTGTAAGTTTGACACGACTCATGCTTTATCTGTCAAAAAATCGCTATTGAAAAAAGTACATCATAATGAATCACCCATTATATTATATAATAATCATATTCATTAATAATTAAATAGAATTTCGAATTAATTTATAAAATAACTGTTCTGATAATAATACGAATATATAAATTAAATTAAGCAAGAGATTTATTCGTATATCCACACATTATTATTTCTCGAATACAAAATCACTATTATGTTATGAGTCATATACATGATCGGACTGCCAATGTTTTGATTACATTGTGTAAAGACCATCCTACATGAATTCGGCAGATATATTTTCATGTACATCGTAAAACTTTTTCTGATACCTACTGTGCATACAGTTAACAAATGATTCCTGGTTTTCGAAGATTTAAAGCCAGGTCGTCATTCTTTAAAAAGCGTTAACATGTGAGGACTTTTCAGAAAAAAATTAATAAAGGATTTTGATAGTCTTGATTCCAGATTTTATTTTATGTATTTTATAAACATACCAGAACAATTAATTTATTCTTAATGTTGTTACAACATATGTATTTCTTCTACCGGCTGCGATTCCTTTATTGTGTTATAGTTTTGAATCTGGTACGTGTAACTGACCCAATGTCAGAGTTATTATTAAAATATTACATTAAGACCGGTATGGGTTAGTTAGTTTCTGTTTCAATAGTAAAACGTATACTCCTGCTTCGTGACATGCATAATAATTCGACTTTTACTTTTATTAGCTCATTATATACGCAAACCTTTTAAAGGTTTTAGCATTTTAGTTTACATGAATGTTCAGCGGTTTCAAATAATGCACAGCGATAATGAGTTGAACATTTATTATGTAAATAGCAGAGGTTCAACTTCACAAATGATCGCGAATTTCTAGCTTTAAAACAAAGTTTGAATCTATAATTATTTAGAGTGTGTAATTTTATCTCTTTCTCTATCTGAATATGTACATATGCATATAAGTATACACAAGCATTGGCCTTTAAACTAGAGACACTAAGATAATGTTAAGTTTTTGAGAATAATTTTAGAATTGTACTGGAAATACATTTATAATGTATCGAGTTTTTCTATAAGGACATAACAATTTTGTATTTAAATACAACACAAAATCATTGAGATATTGGGCTGTATTTGTGTTTGGATTTTGATATCTGTACAGTTGTTGGCTTGATGGACTTGCTTGAGCTTCTTGTGAATTTAATTTAAAAATACAAAGTTTAAAAATGCGAAAGTGTTTCTCGTAGTACATTACCGCTTGAAGCCACGTTCCCTATATCGTTTATAACGGCTGTTGTGACAGAGCCCGGACAAGAATTTTTCAATTCGCGAGTGCGTTTTAGAGATAATAAAGACTTGTTTGGGAGAAGCTATTAATTTATCTTTTGGATAGATGTTTCTAATATACTCTGCTACCTGATGAATTGCATGGAGCAAACATGTTACGCTAAATAATTCACGAAAAGTTTTGTTTCTTGCCAGATTTAATCATGTTTCAATCGCGACCTGTAAACAACATTACAACTTCGATTAGCGATGTACGAAATTTCATTTTTACATTTTTTTAATAGTTTTGCACTATGTGTTCTGCGTTTGTTTTTTGTAATATTTCACTGCATGAAAGAAAAGCCTTCTTTACAACACTTTTTTTCAGCAACTTTTCATCAACCGATGTATGGCATATATTTTTATTTACCTCCATCTTTATAAAGTCCGAAACCGTGTCTTTACTTGTGGTAAATTATACTGTAATTATATTTTCCAGTTTGTAGCTTCTAATGTGGACTGTATTTGCTCCAACACTGACGAAAGTTCTCATTATATAAGGTCTAGTAAAAAGAAATCCATTATTTTTGCATTAAATTGAAGGTTTTATTTAGCATAGTTAGAATGATCCGACTTAGGTCAAATATGCACCGTTTTGTTCGATAACTTGTTGCCATTTTGAAGGTAATTTCATAATGCTTCTCTCATAGAAACCCTCGTCCCTATTGGCAAAAAACTGGGACAGTCGATTTTCACAAGCTTCTCTTGAGGCGAATTTTTCACCAGCAAAATCATTCGCCATAGACAGGAACAGGTAGTAATCACTTGGTGCTAGGTCCGGACTATAAGGTGGATGTATAAGAACCTCCCAACCAAACTCCCGGAGCTTCTGGTGAGTCACTATCGATGTGTGTGGCCTGGCGTTGTTATTTAAATGGTTGCAAACGGTTTTTTGTGCAATGTTTAGCTCCTGGGCAATCGAAACAGTGCTTACATGACGGTCGGACTCGACGATTTCCATTATTTTATCGATATTTTCGACAATTGGCCTTCCAGAGCGTGGTGCATCTTTGACATCAAGATTACCGGAACGGAATCGACGAAACCAAAATTGCGCATGATTGACTGTTACAGTATCAGGACCATAAACACTATTCACATTTTTAGCCGCCTGGCTTGCGTTTTCGCCTTTATCGAAGAAAAACTGTAAAATATGCCGTATTTTAACTTTGCTGGTGTCCATCTTTGACGCGCGCTCAAACAATATTAAGTCAAGTAATCACAAAACTGTGAGAAGTTCGTTTAGTACGAAATCTTATCTTTCGAACGCCATCTAGCGGAACGCGATCGCACTTATACAACGCGAGATACAGATTACTAAAGCCATCTATTGGAAAAATAATGGATTTCTTTTTACTAGACCTTATATATCGCAGAATGTGGGACGCAGTTAAAATAATAGTGAAATCAAATACAAATTTATATGTTTATATGTTAATGTATCTTTTACAATACATAATGTCATACGGCAAAACATTAACATTGCAAATAACGCATTTAATTATAGTTCCTGTATATTTTAACGTAAAAAAATGATTTAGACTTTTATTTATACCCGTTGCAGTTAACAATCTGCATTTGCGCGGCATCTTCGTTTCACTGACATGGTGCAAACTATCGGTAATGCCTGTACGTGTTCTCCCCCATTGGTTCATGTCCCTAGTAACCCGGAGGATTGTTCAATCTTAATTATAAATGTGACGGCATCTGTCCTCCATATGGTATTGATTGCAATCACTTACTAAGGAGGCATTGTTCTAAGTTTTTACTAAATCTTCTAAATGATAACATTAACTCTCTGGCTCCACTATCTCAAATTTATTTTGCTGGTCTTTCCATAATACAAGGCCTATGAACACGTTTCTGGTCACTAATTGCTTGCCTTCATTTAGTAGCAAATACACAGTCCATCGCAGGGAAAGCCGAACTTTTTTAAAATAAAAACAAAAGCTATTTTGCAAAAATTTATTTATTTTATTCAAAGTAGTCCTTCAAGATCGCTGTCGATGCCTTTTTAATGGCTTCGACGTCAGCATAACGCTGTCCTTTCATCGGCAAATCTAGTTCGGAGAATAGATGGAAATCACAGGGGGCCAATCCGGTGAATATGGTGAATGGTTGATGGTTAAAATGCCATTTCTAGTTAAAAAACCAGTGATAGGTGTCGAGCGATGAGATGGTGCATTATCATGTAACAAACGCCAGCTATTATTTTCACAATATTGAGAGCGCACACGACGAATACTTGCTAAAAGGCGCTTCATAACAACAAAATGATAGAGCATTGATTGTTTGACTAGTTGGTACAAACTCTTTTGAATCATAGAAACAAATCAACATTGTCTTCACTTTTGACTTCTCCAAAGGTTCAGAGCTTTGACGCTTGGTCTCTGGATTATATTGAGAACGCCACGTCTCATCGCCAGTTACAATAGAATATCTGAAGTTTTCTTTCTTTTTTGAGTCTTTAAAATCAAGTCTGTATAATGTTGAATTCGGAGCAATTTTTTATAATCAGTTAGCTTGTGTGGTACACCTTGCACAAATCTTTCTCAGTCCCAAATACTGTGTCAAAATGCGATGAATTGAATCTTTGAAAACATTTAATTCCATTCCCATGATCGCAATGAAGATTTCGGCTAATTTCTGTTAAATTCACGCACAAGTTCGATGTTACTTTCCGTAACCACAGATTTGTTTTGCACCAGGATGTTCGTCGTCATTTATGTCCGTACGACCGTCTTTAAATCGTTTATACCGCTCATACACACTCATACCTGATAAACACCTATCACAATATACTTGTTTCATCAAATTTCAGTAAACGATTTACCGAGTTTGAAACATGACCTTGAACTTTATTCAAAATTCATTTTTCGACCAATGCCAAATACACACTGTCATTTTATGCGCAATTTCTCTGCTTCTAATGGTGCAAATGTCATGATATTTTGACATAACGTTGGTGAAAGATCTACCTTACCGACCTTAATAGATGGCGCCACTAAGAATTGCTATTTTAAAAAAGTTCGGTTTTCCCTGCGACAGACTGTATACAAACAGATGTCGTGACATGTATAGTTGACATGGCGTGGAATATTTTTAGTTAGTTGGATTATTTTCTACTTTCTCTGTTTTATTACTGTGAACAAAATTTTAATTTTATTATTTCTTGTAAATGGATATTGTCTGTTGAAAGCAAAGATTATAATTAAATAATTATCGACGAGAAATGGCAAAGAAAAAGGATACGATGTAAGGAACGTTATTAGCAATTGCACGATACTATTTTCTTTTAAAAAACGTTCAAAAACAATAGAATACTTACGGATATGGGTTACTAAGTGGTTCATTGCTATTTCTCCGCTTGGTATATCTATGTGTTATGAGTAGAGCGGCGACGAAAGTGGCAGTACCATAGGCGGTACGGTAGAACCGGCAATTGGTGCGCAGTAAATGAGATCATTCACATCAAATACGATACGGTTCACGGTTAGTGTTTATAATAACTTCACACAAACATGTCGCGAAAGTCTGTGCCGTTTGCTACGTCGGTTAGAAAATACATAGCAGAATTTCCCGATTCATAGTATGATGGATGTGCAGTATTGTGTTTGGTTTGTAATAAGCGACTTATAATACGGAAGAAAGACAATTGTAAAAAACATGTGAACAGTACAATACATAAACTGAACAAAAGAAATGAAATACCTTATGCAACATTCCTTTATGATTTTTTATTTATGTTGACTGCATGTAATTTGCCGCTTCGTTTAATCAGCAAACGCCCTTTTCAAGTGTTCTGGAATATATATCTGCCAAATTATAAATTACCTGCAAGAAGAACTTTACAGAAACATTTGCCGCGTTTAAGAGAGAGGCTTGAAAATATAGCAAGAAGAGAATTGCATAATAAAAATGTGTGGATTACTGTAGATGAGACTACTGATTTAAAAAAAAATAGTATAATAAACGTAATCGTACGTATTTTATCAGCCAACACATTTTCACAGCCCTATTTGTTAGCCTGTAAACGTATACAAGCATGTACTGCGGTAAATATTCGGCACGATGGGTCACGTGGCTAAATGCAGCTTTTTATTACCATAAGAATTTTCACAAAGTTAAATCCGTTATATCAAAATTTAGGCCAACCGAATCCCAAGCAATCAGAGACAGTCAACATCAATTTGAAAATCCCCAAATTCTGGAAGATCTGCATACAATATATAACAATTATCATCCATTAGTAGAAGCAATTACAAAACTTCAAAACGAAAACGATTCGCTGCCCTTAGACGCATCACTATGCATAGTGCAAAATGTGACCGCTCATTTGCATAGTTTAACTGACGCTGCTGGTGTACGAGCTCATCAAAAATTATTAAGTGTTTTAAAAAAAATCCGGACTTGCATGTTTTACGAACTATTTATGACAAATGTGCAAATAGTGAGCTCTGGAATGATTTTGAACAACAGCTTCTTTCTGCCAAAATTACATCGATAGACGCCGAACGATCTTTTTCTCTATACAAAAACATTTTCTCGTCGCGCAGGACGTCGTTTACAGAAGCAACCGTAGAGACGTATGCAATGATGCAGATGTACAGTTACTTCCACAACACATTACCAGGGTTATGAAATTACATATTACTAGGTAAGCACTAATTGTGTAAGAATAAGTCTAGACACGGCACTGCTACGGACACTTTCGCCGCAGTTTATAATTTACACTTAAACACCAACCGTGAACCGTATTGTATTTGATGTGAATGATCTCATTCACTGCGCACCAATTGCCCGTTCTACCGTACCGCCTATGGTATTGCCACTTTCGTCGCCGCTCTAGTTATGAGTGATTTCGTATGTTACAACGTCTTTTGTTAGATACTATAATTTACCCTACTCTATCGCATGGTTTCACAGTCCGTACCACATCCAACACTAATTTATCTTCCATAAAATAGCTCTCATCTCGAATTCGGATCAGCTAGCTTATTTGTGTTATAGAAATGGTAAGGGTTGCTATTAAAATAAGGAAATTTCGTAGAACAAACTGATTTAATGACATAGTAATTAGCACAAATTATATATTTGCCCCCAAAAATAAAATAAGAATAATTTCTTCTTCGATGGGTTTAAAATTTGTATTCGGAATTTAAAATTACGATCCGAGACAAAAACAACACGCAAAAGAGCGCCGTAATCAAACACACAATGAATTTCTTCCTGTGTTCGTGTGAAGTTCCCTCACGTTTTGCGCCACAGTTAATTGCGTGGATTCCTTGATGATAATTAATCGTATTTTATAGTGGATTCTTTTTTTTTTCGTGCGGTTTCTTTCGTTGGATTGCTGTTGTTTCACACCAAAAATGAAGGTGATTTACATTTTTCGGGCGGTTCTTGAATTATTCATCGGTTGTTTCGGATTTCGCAAATCTGTGTTCTCATTTTTGGCGAATTAAATGCCGCGCTTTAAATCAAGTGGCGTTCACAAATTTGGGGGAACGAATATTGAATGAGGATTATATATCCTGAATTATTTGAATTAATTTTCTCTGTGTTTATTTAAATTGGAGTTGCTGACTTGAAATACGTAGAAGTTAATGATCGGTTTAAAGCAAAATTTAATCGTGCAGCGGTAAGTGGAGTTGAGATCGATAAACGATACGTAGTTGAAATATGTAAAATTTATATCGTAATTATAGCTGCCATGGACTAAGAAACATCGTATGTCCGCTCATGGATGTTTGGCCAAACGGAAAAATCAAGAATAATTAAAAAATACGCAGAATAAATAAAGCACATAATTTGCATTCGTTTTCAATAACTTTTTATTGGTAATTGAAGTATCAGTTATGACATTTATATGCGAAAGATAATATCTGCCAAATGGCCTCCTCTTGCAGCTCCACAGACGTCCACTCTTTTGTTAAAATTTTCAATGACATTTTGACATAGTTGAGGCTCTATCTCACCAATGACACGAATAATTTCATCTTTCAAAGCAGGAATTGATTGTGGATTGTTTTTATAAACCTGACTTTTCACATAACCCCAAAGAAAATAGTCTAACGGTGTCAAATCACATGATATTGGTGGCCAATTAACATCACCGTTTCTTGAGATTACACGTCCAGGAAATTTTTCTCTCAATAAATCAATTGATTCGTGTGCAAAGTGAGGTGTAGCGCCATCCTGTTGAAAGCACATATCAGATCAATATTCATTAATTCAGGCCACAAAAACTCGGTTATCATCCGACGATATCGATCACCAAGCCACCAAGTTCAAAATGTGCCTCATCGGAAAACATTATTTTTTGAGAAAAATCAGCCGGTTGTTCATTGATGAAATTGACAAATTAACGACGTTTTAAATGATCTAATGGTTTCTGTTCCTGTGTTATTTGACACTTGTATGCCTTTAGAGTTAAATCCTTGTGTAAAATACGCCATGTTGTTGATCCACTAAGTCCAAGTTATTGTGAACGTCGTCTAATGGACATTTCAGGATCTTCGGCAACACTTTCCCGAACCAAACCAATATTTTTTGTGAACGACCACTACGACTGTATTTTTCACTTTTTTGACCTTCCACGGAACCGGTCTCTTGAAATTTTTCAATAATTCGACAAATAATGCTTTCAGATGGACGATTATGTAAACCATAAAATTCACGTAATTTTCTAAAAACTCTTTTCACAGAACCCTGATTTTCATAAAATAATACAACAATTTGAACGCATTGTTGTATCGTCTACGAGGCAATTTTTATAAATGTCGTACATCACACTGTTTAAATGCTCACATACCCAGACAAATTCCGTGCGCCATCTATATTTTATTTATTCTTAAAAAAACCGCGCAATTTGAAACAACCTTTATTTGAACAAATGAAATATCCGATATGTATGTATATGTTGAACGCGCAAATTAATTTTGAAGTTTTTCCTATATAAGAAATTTGGCAATAAAGCCAAATGGCTAAACAAAAAAACTACAAACCACGTAAGCTAGAACTCTCTGGACAAAAAGGTCTATAAAACAAAATTAAACTTTAAAATTGTAAAGAAAGATTAACTACTAAATTTATTGAGATAACAGAAAAGAATAAGTCAAGAAAATTAACTTTTAATAACCAGTAGTCGCGAACGCGTTAGTACATTTAGCTAGAGGAAAAAGAACAAAACTAGTTTAACTGAATTAGCGTTGATATGAGGGATTTTCCCTTAAGAGTCTTCAAGCGTAGGAAAGAAAACTACATGAGATACGAATCGTAATTAATCTCTCCGACAGTGGCAATTTCTGGAAGACGATCAGTATGCGGTATTGCTGTTCTACCACGGTAAAAAAAGTTGTCCTTGTGGTGTTACAAGGTATGTGAGGTTTGTTCAAAAGGAAAGGTGAATTTTGAATTTTCGCGCGCTGTGTACATTCGATTATCGAATTTTTTTTTTGTTATGTTAGTATACATGTGTTAGTCATATGTTGGCATTATCAGCCAATTTGGATTAGTAGTTTGTTGTTGACAATTGAAAAGCTTAGTCACGATTGTGTGTTCTTCGATTTTTCGGTTAACAATCCACATTTGCGGGCATCTTCGCATGACTCACAGGGTCTTGTCGCTGATTCCCCGTAAGCATAAGTTATTGTATAATCCTCCCACAAGTTTGAATAATAATAATAACAGTATATGTAGAACCGTAAATAAAATTTACTTTTATCAGAAATTATTGTTTACTCTGTTTGTCTTTACGAGGGTAGTTTATATTTCGGGAACTGGCAATACTGGTAGTGTTGCTTCCGATCTGTAGATTGCATCGTGAAGTTTGTCATTTTTAACAATATATTTACCTTGACAGTTTTATTATCCGGTTGCTATTTATATTTGTTGACAGTAACTTAAAAATTTTATGTCAGCGAAAAAATGGAATTAACTCGCGAACATTTTCGTGCAATTATTTTTCATAACTTTCGGTGTGGATTATCTCAACAAGAATGCATCGACGAGCTGAATTCTTTATATGGTGATGAAGTACCATCGAAAACTACAGTATATGGTTGGTATAGTGAATTCAAACTTGGATGGCGTTCTATGGACGATGAATTTCGTGAAGGTCGTCCCACAAATGTTGTTGTGTTGGAAAACATTAATGCAGTGTCTGAATTGATAATGCAAGACCGTCATGTGACAAACTGTGAGATCGAGGCATCTCTACGTATTAGTAACACCAGCGTGCATAAGATCCTGCATGAGCATTTAGCCGTTAAGAAGCTATGTTCACGTTGGGTACCATATAATTTGACAACCGCTCAAAAAAGGACTCTCGTCGATTGGTGCCAAGAAATGCACAAAAAATACAATGGCGGTGCTTCAAAGAACATTTATAAAGTCATCATAGGTGATGAATCTTGCATTTATACGTATGAGCCCGATAGTAAACAGCAGTTGACTGTGTGGGTATCCCAAGATGAGCTAAAACCAGCAAAAGTTGTTCGCGCTCGAGGTACATCAAAACAAATGGTCGCCTGCTTTTTCGGAAAAACCGGTCACGTTGCAACCGTGCCTTTAGAGAGTTGTAGAACGGTCAATTCCGAATGGTACACAATTATTTGTTTGCCAAAAGTTTTTGAAGAAATAAGGAAAGCAAACCGAAAGCGACAGATCATTCTCCACCATGAAAATGCGAGCTCTCACAGGTCGGTTCAAACAATTGAATATTTGACCGGGCAAAACATTGAATTGATGAGCCATCCGCCATACAGCCCTGATCTAGCAGCTTGTGATTTCTTTTTGTTCGCACACGTAAAGAATAAAAGTCCTGGTCAACGGTTTTCTACGCCGAAAGAGGCAGTTGAGGCATTCAAAACTCATATTTTGGAGGTACCGCCTTCACAGTGGTAGCAATGCTTTTCGGATTGGCTTAAACGAATGCAAACCTGCATTGATTTTCAAGGAGGATATTTTGAAATAGTTTTATTGCTTTTCAAACAATAAAACTATTTTCGATAATAAAAATTTCTTTTGCTTGCTATTCCCGAAATATAAACGGCTACCCTCGCATTAAAGCCGTTTGTGTATGAATGGAACATTTTATAAAATAATGAGAGTAACGGAACAAAATACGCATGTTTATGGTTCAGGAATTATGTTCTTTTAAGTACCAATTTACATTTATACGTATGTATGTATGCATGTGGAGCAACTTTCCTTTCTGTATATTCAAGAGGAAGCTATTTGTAAGTAAAGGAGATATTTGTGTAGCGTACAGGAAATAAAGGCGATAAGATATGTAGATAAAGTTGAGATTTGTACTGGAAACTATAAATATTGCAATCTTACTGTAACTGTACGCTCATACGTATATCGACGTTGGTTCTGTTCATTTTAATTTTATTCATCACCTGCAGAATGTTCAAGTTACGTATAATCATTTCGATCTTAAGCAGTACTACAGGCTCTTGTTGTTTTATATATGTTACTTTTCCAGGTTAAACTAATATTATTTCTAAGTTACGTATTTACATCGTTACTCTGTTTTAACGTTGCTTTCTTCTCATCTCATATTCAAATTTATAGTAGGAAACTGCCATGACTTTCTGTTGCTCGTTATAATGTAATTTATCTCAACTTTTTGCAATTGATTGTTTTTTCTTAGTCTTAATAATAATATTAACAAATAAAAAATGAAATATGTTATATAACACAATATAGGGATTCAAAATTAAGTATCAAGACGCGCCATTACACACAATAAACCATCTACTCTACATGGGCGATTAAAATTATTTGCGTCAAATAAAACAAACGCAGGGATTTTTAAGCTTAACAGATGAATTTATCAAAGACACTACTGTGGAATTTGGAACAACCAAATGCAAAATGTTATATACGGAAAGAGAAAAATTTAAGATTCTTGAAAGCAGTGAAACATTTAACAAAGAAACTCTCACAAATATGCTGCTGGAAGAAGCTTGTAGGCACGTGGGGCTTGAGCAAAATACAAAAATTAACCATTCATATGCAAAACAACGAATTAAAAGAAAATATGAACAAAGAATTATATTTATATTGAAATCAAAACTTAACTCCAGAAACATATTTACAGCAGTTAATACGTTAGTAATACCAGTTCTCACTCTTTCGGCATAATTAAGTGGTCCAACACAGAATTGAAAGAGTTGAATCGTCCTAATAGAACATAGTTAACAAAATATCGTATGCTACATCCGAACTCTTGCATAGAACTTATTACTGCATCCTGAAAAGAGGGAGGCAGAGGTATAATAGATAAACAAACATTACACAATACCCAAGTATTAAATCTACGAAATTACTTTCAAAGAACTATGAAAAAACACATGATTAAAGAACCTTTTGAAAATAACAATTACAGAAAATGTCACCAAATCACAGAAACTACAGAACATATAATAGGAGAGTGTAAACTAGTTGCTGGTGATGATTATATAGAGAGACACATTATTGCAGTAAAAATTATAGACCAAAAAGTTCCACTCAAACATTAACTTCGTCCTCTATAACATATGAGTGATTTGCAAAGCTGTTGACAATAGTCTGTGGTTGAGTTATTTCCACATCATCACAAAACAAGCCCAGGAATTCTTGATGACAATATCCGACTATGTACGAATGACCAATAGGTTTTCAGACCAATAATACCCGATTCAATTTTCCTCTGATATTTATTGTATGCCATCTGTGTTTCTTACTTGAGAATCTGTTGTAACCGTTTGAACTCACATAAATTGAAATCTATTCTTGTGCTTGCAATTTCTTGAATATAATATTTCTTCAAAGGAACTAATTTTTTGATGTTTTCTGTAAACCAAGGGGGATAATCAGTTTTGCTTTAGGGCACACATCGATCCAGAATACTATACAAAGTATCATAGAACGTTTGCAGAACAGTATTGATATCATTGCAATTTAATAGCAAAATCTAATCTATCTCACTCAGTTGTGCTATCTCTTCTATATTGGAGTTATAATGAAGGTTGGTATTCGATGGGAAAGTAGGTCTCTCCGCAACAGAACCAAGATTTACAGCAATATCAAGAAGAGGATGGTGTAAATCCTCAGACACAAATAGCACCAAATCATGAGAAACTACCATGTCCAAGCCCATATGGGTATAAACCAGATCGAGCAATTTACCGTTTGAATTCGTAAAAGAGTTGATCTGCTATAAGTTAAGTGTCTTCATTAAATACGTATGCATATATATATATATATATATAAGCCAGGGGATGCAGATGAAAGAAATCATCATGCATCCCCTGGCTTTTAACAAAGCCAGGGGCATTACAATCATTTATTATAATGCAATGTTTATTCATGACAAAAAGTCCCAAAGCCTAAACAAATACTGAAACAGATATCAGGAGGAATATGTAGATTAACAATGTGTGAAGTCAAAAAGAAGAATTTGCATTTACAGAGGTAGTATTAAGGTTTCCCATAAATGCTGAAAAACTTCCTTTCAGTCAGTGGATCTTCCAAACAAGTTAAATCTCATATCGCTTTTGCAAACAATGAATCTGAGTTCAAATTCCTCACCACTAACACCATCACCCAATCAAGTCTCAAAGAACAACACAGCATCCGCACCAGTAATACTTGCACGAAAAAATATATCGTTTGTCTTAGTGCGTAGACTTAGAATATTTTGGTACAGTATGCGAAATGTAGTAGTACAGCTGGATGGACCTAGTTTAAAGAGATTTTGGAACTAATCACTCTTGGTATATCCTTAATATACTTCATTATATCTATTTCATCAGCTTATCTACAAGTAAGTAATTATTAATAGATGATATGCAATACGTCTTCATTGGTACTCGTACTTGTATTATGGCCGATAAATGTCTTAGTTCCTTCAAAGAAACTTGTTAACAAATACTTGTATTTTATTTGCACTAGTTGGTGTCCTACATCTGTATAACAATACGCTTTTGACGTCTTAATTTAATTTTTGTAATAAATTTCTTTTCATGTATAGCAGATTATATGCCTTCTACATTTTATTTTGTACGTCTTCCTGTCAGTTTATTTTCTTGTCTAAAGCGCTTCCAAGATAGTAAATTTATGCTCTGTTTCTACTGTTTATTTGTTGTCTTTAAAACAAACTTCCATTCAAAAAATTTAGCAACTATTTATTAAGATATATTAAACAAAGTATTAATACATACATACATAACCTTAGTTACATTAATATGTAATATTTAATTTATTATCAACACGCTAACGCTAAACGTCTTTTATTGCTAATAAATACGTCTTGCAGGTCTAGAATCATATAAGTAATTAGAATACAATTCAGCCCTTTTTCGACGATAATTGAAATATATTATTGCACTCCCTGCTGCACCAAGACCCAAAACTGTGATAATGGAAGCGTATGCTAAAATTTTCTTACCGGGCAGAGCTTTTACTCTTTGCATTCTCGTTGGTGTTAGTAGCTGCTTTACTAAATACAGGTTTCCAAATGTATATACCTCCAATGACGCCCAGAACTGCAGCAAAACCTATTTGGGTACCTGTTAGACCACCAATTCTACGAATTTTCATAATTAAATGTAGTATTATACTATTATATGGTGGTGCCCTTCGTACAATATTAAATTAAGTTCTGCGTATTGATTTAAGCTTGACATCTACATGTAAAAAATACTGTAATAATCTAATAGATTGTCAATTCGTCATTGTATATATGATTGCACCCTGCAGCGTTTATTAAAGGAACTAAAAATTAAAATAAGCGGGCTGTCAAAAGTGAATAACTAACCTAACATTTTTACCATAAAGCTATTTATGAAACTAAAGTATATCATTGTAATAAATGTGTTTTATTTAAAACTGTGATTTGGTTTTTATTAAATATAGGAAGATAAATATAGTACATCAGTATCATTTTTAGTATCAATATGGGAAATCTTCGAAATTTATCTTTACACAGATAGGAGTAAAATCTGCGGAAGAATTATTAGAGAATATTAGACTTGTTAAATTAGACTTCATTGAGTGTAATTGTTAGATTTCTATATTTGTTTTCACACATTTCGGCAAGGTAATATAATAATTTATTGCACGTAAGTACTGTCCACATGAACTAAATTAATTCTCTCATTCTAACCTAGAAAAAACTGTTTAAATTACCCGCGATTACTAAATGCGTTTGTGTGATAGGTATCTATTTTATCCATAGGATAATGTAGTTTAAATCGTTACCAACGAAGTTGCTTCTTGATGAAAATTTTATATTACCAACCCACCTGGGAGAATTAGATTATCTTGTATTTAGTTTGCTTTTAGTTTCTCTACGACTCATTTCAAAAAAAAAATTTTTCGTCCGTCATTTTTGTTAAACTTGCAAAAGGTGTCGATAATATTTATTGTATTAAGAAACAATTAGAAGTTAATAATTATATATAAATAAGTAACGGGTGTTTTTTTAAGAGCTTGAGAACTTTAAATGATAATACAAGACAGAAAAATTGTTGGAATGAAATTTTTTTTTATTATAATTTGCTAGATAATTTCATGGCATTTATTTTTTAAATATGATTTCTGGCATATGTCCGCCGTGGCTACGAGTTACATTGTCCATTCGATCAGTCCAATTTTTGACAACTTTTTCCAATAAATCTGGCCATATGGCGTCAATGATGACTTGAACCATAAACCAATGACTTAACATAGCCCCATAAAAAGTAATACAGAGGCGTTAAATTGCACTAACGAGGGGGCCAATGAACAGGACCACTTCTGGAAATAAAGTTGTCACCAAATTGATTTTGCAATAAATCGATTATTAAGCGCGAGTTGCGCGATTTTGTTGGAACCAAATTTCGTCGATGTTTAGCTGATTGATTTTTGGAAACAAGAATTCAGTCAGCATGGCTTGATAGCGCTCGCCATTCACCGTAACGGCAGCCCCTTCCTCATTTCGAAAGAAATAAGGATCAAAGACGCCGCCAGCGTGTAAACCGCACCAAACAGTCAATTTCAATGGATGTAATGGTGATTCGTTAACGGCTTGAGAATTGTCTTTGCTCCAAATATGGCAATTTTGCTTATTGACGTAGCTATTTAACCAGAAATGAGTTTCATCATTGAACACAATTCTTTGATAAAAATGCTCATCTTTGGCCAGTTTCAAACGAGCCCAATCAGCAAAAATGCGACGCAAACGATGGTCGTTTGTCTTCAATTCTTGCACGAGCTGTATTTTATACGCACGTAAGCCAAGATCCTTACGTAAAATTTTTCATGTAATCGAAGGACAAAGGCCAACAAGTTGAGTACGCACATTTCTTTGTCTTATTGATGATTTTGAATCGAGAGGAGTAAAATTAGTGCGAAAACGATCAATAACTGCACTAATTGCTTATTCACTAGACCGATTATGTTGACCGTAAAATGGACGAAGTGCTCTATCGGAATAAGTAATTTGTACGGTATGAATACTTTTGTGCGGTGCATATTGGGTAATTGTTTGAAAACATTTTTCCTTTCGTAAATAATACTTAGTTTTTTTCGTTTTGTTTACACAAATAATACTCAGACGAAACAAAACAAGGAAACGCAAGTGCAATATATCTGCGGTAAGAACGATTTGAATTAAGTAATGTGTAATTTCATACGAAGGGCATGAATACTTCTGTGAATCACTCTGGATATAAACGTGATACATAAAAACAGTACAAGCATGTAATATGTATTTAAAATTAATAAAGTATTATTACTTAAGCAGCCTTTTAATCAACGCAAAACCACAAAGAAATACAGCCCCCTCACACGAAACAAATTAAACCAACGTCTATTGTATGTTCTAATTTTTCTAATACGTTATGTGTTCATCAACTGATTTAATTGCGAATATATTTTATTTAAATAAAAATTGTCGACAATCTTTACCGTCCGTGATCGCTGCTTTAAGTATTTCGTATCGCAATAAATATATAACAGTTTCGAATAATTATACTAATATTAAATGGACCCGTAAGTCAGTTACTATTGAATTATTTATACGGAATCGCTGTGTAACATATTTATTACACGGCAATAACACTAAATCATTTCTTTGAATATCTTGGTGTTAGTTGCGGTTAAATACGAGTATGAATCATTCAACCACAGCTTATTCCATTTAAAAATTAGTATGTATTAATACAGTTTAATTACGATATGTAATACTGGAGAGTTTTTCTTTTGCTTTTCACAATATATCAAATGCCTTCTACGTTACCTCAAATGCTTTTCACCCTTGATGATCAATATTTCCTCAAACGTCATCTCTATTTGTCAAATTTTTTTCGGTATTAAATGCTCATCTCACATAACAGCGGACTAAATATTAGAAAAAGCAGATTTCTTAAATTTTTAATTAATAACAAATAACAAAACTATCAAATTAAGAAAGAATTTCGTTTTCTCCAAGCAATCACTTACTACTGTGCGTAAAAAATAGTAAGACTTTGTTCATAATTTTTTAATTCTTAATTTATTCCTCCAAATCTATTTCGTCCCCCAAGCTCCAATACACTTGTGCCAACGTTTCTTCCAATTCTCGAAACAGTTGTTAAAGTCAATTTCAGGAATAGCCTTCAATGCGCGTAGCGATTCACGTTTAATGTCTTCAATTGACTCAAAACGGTTTCCCCGGAGCGGTCGTTTGAGTTTGCTGAATAGCTAGAAGTCACACGGAGCTAAATCAGGCGAATACGGTGGTTGCGGCACGATATTGGTTGAAAATTTGGCGAAAAACTCACGAAGAATTAATGCAGTATGCGACGGTGCATTATCGTGGTGCAAAAACCAAGAGTTGTCGGCCCATAATTCTGGCCTCTTTTTACGAATAGCATTACGCAAACGACGCATAACACTCAAATAGTATTCTTTGTTGACAGTTTGGCCGGTCGGAAGGAATTCGGAGTGCACCACACCTGGATAATCGAAGAAAACTTATGTTGACAGTTTTCTTCGATTATCGAGGTGTGGTGCACTCCGAATTTCTTCGGCGATGAAAATGATAGCCATATTACGGTTAATGGAGTTCGCTATCGTGCTATGTTGGAAGACTATTTTTGGCCAGAATTGGATGGATTTGACATGAGCAATATGTAACTCCAACAAGAGCGTGCCGCATGCCGCACACCTGGTTAAATAATTAATCTATTAAAGGGGAAGTTCGGTAACCGTGTAATCTCGAGAAATGGTCCGGTCGAGGACCATCTCGCTTATGCGATTTAACGCCGTTGGATTTCTTTTTATGGAGTTACTTTAAGTCGTTGGTTTATGCTAAAAAGCCGACAACGTTAGAGAAGCTCAGCTACGGCCGATATGTGTGAAAGAGTGGTGGAAACTTGGCTCCAAAGAATCGATGTTCTCACGGTGGTCATATGTGCGAGATCGAATTTTATAGTTAACCCTTTGCACTCCAGCCTAGTAACTCATGGAGGATACCAATAACTCCAGCACTATATTAGTTACAAGTATATACCTGTGATGTAAAGAAAAATGGAGTCGTTGTAATAAAACAAAACATTTATTTCTTAGATATTTTATTAAGAAACATATTCTAACTAATATTATAAAAGAAAAACAAATTAGGGCTTAAAATTTCTTAAAGTGTGATATCTTTGGAAACAATGACCCATATGCATTCGCGGTTTATCGGGGCAAGTATTACAATATTCCGAAGTTTCGCGTCTTTGTCCTTTTTCCTGTCTATTAGAACACACAATACAATCTCTTTTCTTGCTTTTTCGTATTATGTGCAGTCTTTTGTCCAGTCTTGTTTCATGTGTTGAAGTGGAAGGCTTTGATCGATCTTCGTGGAACTCACCTACGAGTTGATCGACTAATCTCTTGACGAACTGCAAATGAGACAGCTGCTTTTTTTACAAACTTATGTAAAATGTATGCCATATAGAATCTTTGGAAGGAGATTTATTTCTCAAATAGTTCTTGGCGTAACTAATTGCTTCTAAAACAATTTCATCCACCAACTCCTCCGTGAAATACAGCTTAAAAAATTGTAGTGGTTCTTCGATGTTGAAAACTTGTGGCCCTGGTACTTTATTTCCTGTTGAAAAGTTGATTTTTTTGTAAGGGAATGTCGTTTCCCGTAATATCACTCCATGCATTGCTGTCTACAGGCGGTGTATCTTCGCCCTCTGAATCAGATTCAATAATTTCAATTCTTCTTGTTTTTTAAACAACTACTATTACGTCACTATCATCACTATCTGTCCCTAAATGATCTTCTAATGGTATTTCACTTAAATCGTCGCCATGCAACGCAAAATCGAGATCATCTTACACATCACTTATTTCACAACTATTGTCAATAATGGATTTATTGTTAGCATTTTAATGTCGCAAATACGGCGACAACGGAGTGCAAAGGGTTAAATATACGAGGGAGCGTTTTTATATTCGCGGAATGGGGGACAAGGGGTGGAAATAAAAAAACCAAATTATTTTTCTTTTTCAATATATTCACCTGCAAGACGGATATATTTTTCACATCTTTCAATTAATTTATTTATACCCTCATAAAAAAATGATTTCTCTTTATCTGCAAAATACGCCGAAACTGCCTCCTTGACTTCATCATCGGCAGTAAATTTTTTACCCCGCAGCTCTTTTTTCATTTTCGGAAACAGGTAATAATCACCTTATGCAGGGCAGCTAACGCAACGCGGCTCTTGTGGACGGGCGCGTTGTCGTGCAAAAGCAGAACACCTTTTGTCAATTTTCCCCGTCTTTTCTCTTTAATGGCTTCTTTTAGTCGCTCTAATTTTGAAGCGTAATATTCTCCGGTTATAGAAACACCTTTATCTTTATAATCAATCAACAATATTCCTTCCGAGTCCCAAAATACCGTTGCCATGAGTTTCCCAGCTGATTGTGACACTTTAAATTTCTTGGGAGGTGCTGTGCCCTTTTTATGCCACAGCATGGAGTCTTGTTTGGACCCAGGTTCATAATGATGAACCCAAGTTTCGTCTCCAGTAACAATTCCACTCAATACACCATCCTTGTCTTCATTACAGAGGTCCAAAAATGCACGCGAACACTCTACACGCTGTTGTTTTTGCGGCGGCGTGAGCATTCTCGGCACCCATCTTGCGCTGACCTTAGACATGCCGAGATGATCATGTAGGATTTTAAAAATTGTTGTATCGGATACTCCAACCATTTCTGCGAGTTGTTTCTTCTTTAGTCGAGCATCTTCGAGTACAATTTGTTCAACTTTTTGGATAAGTGCTGGCGTGGTCACCTCAATGCTCCTGCCCAGCCTCGGGTCGTCTTCAAGGGATTCCCTTCCTTGTTTAAATAAACTATGCCACTTGTAAACCATGGTTTTTCCTACTTGGTTGACGATAGCTCAAAGACTAACTGTCTAATAACAATGAAACTTCGTATTTATACTAATCATGAGTCGCTGCACAGGCCACGCCCCCAATGCGCCTACTCTCCCCTCTACAACCCGCTCATTCCGCGAATATAAAAACGCTCCCTCGTAACATATGTACTGCACCTGGATTAAATTGCAGCCCAATATCTCAATGATTCTGTGTTTTATTTAAATACAAAGTTGTTAAGTCCTTATTAAAAAACCCAATATAATTAAGTTGTTAGATTTCATTTAATGAGGGTCTACGCACAACTAATTGCTTGTTAGTGTTATTTTGCTTTATTCTTGACATTACTTTCTTCCAATCAGAGTATCCTCGATCCGGCTTTCTGCAAAATCAAAGTGATAATTAATCTACATCATTCTTAATTCCTCCTAGTGTTTCGTTTTCTAATGTGCAGTCAACGTTTTACCTACAGCTCAATACATTAAAATTTATTTTCTCATACTTCTTGTTTCATCAATGATAAATGACAAATTTTCCTTCTTTTTATAAATCATCCGCCTCGTTTCGGCATCTCATTGTGATGGAAAATTGTAATTAATGAAGGCGTTCTGGATTTTATTGTGCAATATTGATTGTTCAGTTCGGAGTATAAATTAAAGAAGAGAAAATATTCATAAAAAGGGAAAAATTAAGGAGGTCGTTTCACTGAAAGGAATATCAATTATGAGAGAGGAGAAACATTAATCAAAAGTATTCGTTTGCATCATCGTTTACTTCATTTAAAATAATGCTACGTGGATGTTGTTTAAGTAAGATTATACGTAATTGTGCCATTATACATTCATAGGCATTAACTAACGTCAATAGAGGGCGGGAAAATATATACGCCGGTTCAGGAATAACGTAATCATTTCTTCTTTGTCCTTTACTTAGAAACGTAAGTATGCGTGTACTATCCACATACATAAAATTAAAATTTGCTATGTAATTTACCTTAAAACTTTGTAATAAAAGAACATAAACAAAAATATTTTGATTTGAAAATTATGAATTTTATTTAAGAATTTAATTTTTGTAGTTTTGTTGTTACAGTAAGTAAAGCAAATTATTTATTGTCATATCCCTATGCAGGACGATCTGTACGTCTACTTATGTTTTTACAAAAATTACGATAAGGATTTAAAACAGTCATTGTAGTTGTGGCTGTATTCTCTGTGTTTATGAATTATGAATAAAGCTGCAGAATCGAATACTTTTGCAGTGGAGTACAGCTCAGTTACTATCAATATTAAAAATAATAAATGTAATTACTTACTGTTTTAGTCTTTTTTTATGTGTTGTTGATGTAGAGTGACTTAAAAACTCGTTGTAGTATTGTGTCATTAGTATGCCTTCTAGTGCTGACTCAGTCATACTCCTACGGCGAGGTAAAAATATGTTGGTGTATTTGGAAAAGGAGCGTTCTGCTTCTAATGATGTGATATTCGCCAATTTAAAAATGACGTTCGCTTTATATTCGCACTCTTGGTTTATAATTAAACTCTTGTCTATACCCACTATAGTTGAAAATCGGTGTTCTGATTTATAACCGCATACAATTTAGCGGTTGTTAATCTTACTATACTATCTGTTAGATTTCCTAATGAGGCTTTGAGGTAATGTACTATATTTAGCGCTTCATGTAATGGCAGCTTGGTGTTCTCTAATTTGGAAATAGTATCTAAAAGAATTGAATGATTTTCCGAAATTTTCTCTATTCGAGTATGAATTTCGGCATCTGAAACCAGCCGTTGACTTACTGAAATTGCTTGAGCATCTTGCGGATATAAATTTAAGATACAAGGTTTAATAATGTATAAAAATGTCTCATAATATAAAACAGCTTTAAGCCACGTTCCCCATCTCGTCAATGCCGGCTGAGGAATGTCCGGACAAGCCTGTTTAAACTCACGAATGCGTTTTGGAAATTTAGTAAAACCTTTTCAGGAGAAACTAAATTTGTCTACTTTTGGATAATAAATTCAGCTACAAGATGACATGGATGGAGCAAACAGGTTACATGAAGCAATTTAGGATAAGATTATTTTAGCAACTTTCCAGCTTTAACCATATTCGAACCCCATCTGTAACCAGCATTACAAGTTGAGTTGCCGATATATTGAACTTCGCAAAGGTATTATTTTTATAATTTCTATTATTCTTTCCGCCTGTCTTCAGTAATATCCTACTTCGTAAAAGAAGAAGCAAGGAAAGTCCATTGCTTTTTAAAATACCATTCTTTCTTACAGCCGTTGTTTCATCTACCGTCAGTTACATTTTTTGATCTTTTAACTCTGCATTTATTTGATTCGTAATCGTGTTTTTCACCCGAGGAAAATTATACTGTAATTGACCTTTTGTTAGCAATCTCCATTCCGGAGCGTATTTCCTCCAAAAGTTATTATAAAATTAAAATTATAAAATAAATCAGGAAATTTACTAATATACTGCCTGACCGTGTCAATTAATAGTCCCCTTTTCTCTTCTACGCGTTCGCCATAATTATATATTTATATAAAATGTAAAATAAATAACATTGCTAAGCCATGTACCGATGCTAACTCATATCACAATGATGTGCATAAGCATTGCCCGGGACTATCGACAATTGACGGAAATATTCACTCTTCACTGGTTTGAATTTGTCTATAGCATATGGACATATAAGTAACATATTTCAAATAGCGGATCCTAACCTGTCGTGCTGGTACAAATGACAAGCCTATTTATGAGTGCACAGTATGACCAGATCTTTTCATACCTCTATTGCAATTCGCAATTGTAATGGTAAAAGTAAACAGAATTATAATACCGGAAGAATACATAACATTTACATTAAGACTGACAAATATATTAAACCAAATTTATTGTTTGAAAGCTTATACTGGCTAATCTAATAGCTTCACAAATAGTATTGAGACGTGTAGTAAGTAAACGTTATGTATTCTGTTAATGGCTTTCTTAATTAATTTGATATAAATACGAGTATTTAGATGTGTGTACACATTGTTAGGTATAATGAAAATTAATAAACAGGTATTGAATAAAATAGTGTTAGCTGAAATAACTGTGTAATATGGACACGTACATATCAATACGCTCATTGTTATCGACATGTAATAACACTTATTTACTCGTGTTGGAAATAATGTACATAACTAATTGCATAGATAATAACACTATTATGTATGCATGAATGCTTTAAATATGGTCTTGACGACATGTGCATATATCTTACTATCTTAAATATACTCTACTTTTATTTTGGAAACAAATATAGTAACATTATCAACGTTAATAGGAATATGTATATTCAACTAATAATAACACAAGGCTGAGATGGAAAAATTATTTAAAATATGATCAGTGATTTTTATAGTTTTTTGTACGCTAATTACGAAAAAAATAATGAAAAAATTCCATCACATACAATTTAGTAACAAATTTCACTTGAAATTATCGACAACTAGGCATTTTAAGCAAGTAAACATTACAGTGTTTAATCGTGATTATTAAAATTAGGCTTAGATTGGCCGTGGGAAATATTAATTTGGTCGAGTAGCAGCATTGAGTAGCTGTTAAATGTTTGTTTACTTTTCTCATATGGTGTGTCTCTTGACTCTATGCAAAGGGTACTAGAAAAGTTTTACAATATGGCGTAACAATGAATCGTAGGAAGCTGCTTGTTGCTACATGTTGAGACATGTTCATACGCGCATAGTAGCCGCCGCGCCATGTCAATGGGCTCAGTTATTCATTAGCAGTGAGAGTGTAAAGTGCTAGCGATGGCATCGTGGTCACGAAATGAGATAGAGGCAATTTTGCGTTATAATTTCGGGCGTGGTTTAAATATAGACCAGTGTTTCGAAGAAATGACTCTTGCACTAGGTGATGTTTGTCCAAATCGCACAACGATATTCAGGTAGTATAGAGAATTCCAAAGGGGCAATTTAACTGTGGAGGATGCTGAGAGGTCGGGAAGGCCACGGACGTCAGCTATGGAGGAAAACTTTACTACTGTGAGGAAAATGCTTGGCGAGGACAGGCGAGTGACCTACCAACAGATAGAGGGTACTTCAGGTCTAAATGCACCAGCAATTCGTTCGATTCTGCATGATTATTTGCACGTGAAGAAACTTTGTTCTCTCTGGGTACCGCACCGACTGACTAGAGGGCAGATGACACGACGTGTGACTTGGTGCCGGAAGATGCTAAAAAAGTTTAATAAGGGACAATCTGGCTGTATTATTACGATATGCCGACCAAAGCTCTAAACAAAGTTTGGGTTTTTGATGATGAGGGCAGGATTGAAACTTCTCCCTACAGTTCAGATCTTGCTCCCTGCAACTTTGCACTGTTCCCGTATGTGAAAATGAAGCTAAAAGGGAGGCGGTTTTCCAATGATGAGGACCTTTTGCGGGCTTGGGACAACGAGTATGATTTACTCCCTAGTGAAACTTGGCAGAACTAGTTTAAAGATTGGTTTCGGAGGTTGGAGAGGTGTATTGAGTGTAGAGGAAATTACTTTGAAAAAATTAAATAAACAAAGCTGTATTGCAAAACTTTCCTAGTACCCTTTGTATTCTACACATGTATTTTTTTTTAAGTGGCAGGTGTTTCATTTTATATTTTGTGTTGTTTATTATAATGAACAACGTAAATTATAATTTATTAATCCCGACTACAAGGCCATTGTAGTTCAAATATTGGAAAGCTTCAAGAATTTAGGCTGTAACACGAGACTAAAAGTACATTTTCTCCACTCACACCTAGACCACATTTCAGACAATCTTGGTGCTGTCAGCAAGGAACAAGATGAAAGATTTCACCAAGATATAAAGGAAATAGAAAACCGATATCACGGAAGATGGAATGTTAACTTGATAGCAGACTACTGCTGGATGTTGAATAGGAACGATCCCCAGCGATCCTATAACAGTAGAAGCAAAGAGAAGTTTTGATGGAAAACGAAAACGATTCTACAAAGACTATTAAACAAGATCTTTCACTTTTGTTTTTATGAAAAATGTTTGGTTACTTATGATTTTAATAAAATGTAAAATAAAATATACGCTCCATATTTAGCTTACTATTCTTAAAATACATCTGTTTTTTGTGGGAAGACCCTACGTGATAGAAAAAACAGTTTTCGTTTTTGAGTGCAGCACTGAAAAACATACAAAAATAGTGACTAAAGTTAAAACAATTATTAAAAAGTATTTTTTTGCAGGCTTGTGCAATATACCAGTCCGTCACATTAAGTTATGTGATAAGAGTTTAAAAAATAGGCTAGCGTGGGAATGCTATAGGTAGGAAATTCGCGGAAGCGTATGATGTATCCGTATAAAGGCGTAATGATCGTTCACATCAATAGCACAAGAAATCTAATTACTTTAATTAGATTAATTTAATTAATGTTTTTTAAATTATTTCGCCTTTTCATCCTGTTCTAAAAGATGACCCAGATATATTGATTTTGCCCGTTTTGCTAAGATATTTTAAAATGTAATTTATAATACTTTCGTTTGAAATCTAACATTTCTGTTTGTACGTAAAGTTTCATTCGTGAGAAACTTTCGAACTGTAATTTTGCTAATGCCTTCAAAATCACATAATTTATTTATTATGTCAAGTATGATGTAATATTACTAAATGTAAAGGTGGATTGATTACAAATTTCTTAAAACTAAGTCAGATAATGATAAAATATACTATAAAGTTGGAACCCTACATCACAATATCGCTGGCAACTTATAGTGCTCGTAGAATAAATAAATAAGATTTTTATTTATATGATCATGGGATTTCTTCAATTACAAAACAAATTGAAGCATCTTTCGAGGATTTTATTTCACCCAAGTAAATATGATTTTTTTCCCGAAATGGATTGAAGATGAATTGAGTATTCCAAAATTAATTCGAGTGCTGCGTTACGTTGTCTCGGGTCCTTTGCCGCGTCTGAGTTGTGTTCTGAAAAGAACTGTGTTTTCTGCGTTTCAATGATATCGTGCTCTTCATCGTCTGAAGCTTGTCTGTGTTTTGCTAAAACTGAAGATTGTCTGACGATCTATGGATGTACATATATAAAGGCTGTTTCAAATTTCGTGGTTTTGTTAAAGAATAAATAAAACATAATTTGCATTCACTTTCAAAAACTTTTTATTGGTAGTAGAAGCATCAGTTATGACATTTATATGCGAAAAATAATGTCTACCATGTGGCCTCCTCTTGCAGCTCCACAGACGTCCACTCTTTTGTTAAAATTTTCAATGACATTTTGACATAATTGAGGCTCTATCTCACCAATGACACGAATAATTTCATCTTTCGAAACAGGAATTAATTGTGGATTGTTCTGATAAACCCGACTTTTCACATAACCTCAAAGAAAATAGTCTAACGATGTCAAATCACATGATCTTGGTGGCCAATTAACATCACCGTTTCTTGAAATTACACCTCCAGGAAATTTTTCTCTCAATAAATCAATTGATTCGTGTGCAAAGTGAGGTGTAGCGGCATCCTGTTGAAACCACATATCCTCTAGATCAATATTCATTAATTCAGGCCACAAAAATTAGGTTATCATCTGATGATATCGATCACCATTGACAGTTACAGCTATACCAGCAGCATTTTCAAAGAAGTAAGGTCCAATTACACCACCTGACTATAATGCACACCAAACAGTAACTCGTTTAGGATAGGTTTCTCATAAATAATTCGTGGATTTTCCTCACCCCAGATGCGGCAATTTTGTTTATTAACATAGCTACCAAGTTCAAAATGTGCCTCATCGGAAAACATTGTTTTTTGAGAAAAATCATCTGGTTGTTCATTGATGAAATTGACAAATAAACGACGTTTTAAATGATCTAATGACTTCAGTTCCTGTGTTATTTGAACCTCATATGCCTTCAGAGCTAAATCCTTGTGTAAAATACGCCATGTCGTTGATCCACTTAGTTCAAGTTGTTATGAACGTCTACTAATGGACATTTCAGGATCTTCAGCAACACTTTCATAAACCAAACCAACATTTTCTTGTGAACGACCACTACGACTGTATTTTTCACTTTTTTGTTCTTCCATGGAACCGGTCTCTTGAAATTGTTTAATAATTCGACCAATGGTGCTTTCAGATGGACGATTATGAAAACCATAAAATTTTCTAAAAACTCTTTTTACAGAACGCTGATTTTCATAAAATAATTCAACAATTTTAACGCGTTGTTGTATCATGTACGAAGCCATTTTTATAAATGTCATACATCACACTTTTTAAATGCCCACATACCCAGACAAATTCACTGCGTCATCTATATTTTATTTATCCTTAAAGAGCACCGGGCAATTTGAAACACTCTTTATAAAACCAAAAAATTTTAGAAAATTCAAAAATTTTTGCAAATATATCAGAAACATTGAGTGATGAGTTAATTTCGAACATGAGTTTAAAATCAACGGATATATAGAATTCATATTTAGATTAGTTATTACGAGTCGCTTTCTATTTTAAAGCTATTTATTACACGAATTAACAAAACGCAATTGTAGTCTCAGCCACACCTAGGGTACTTAACCAAAAATACTCAGCAAATTTACAAAAGATTAAAATAAAGCCTATAGTAATTTATCTTTTTAAAGCTAATCTCGTTATCATTTCAACGAAAAATAGTTGTATATTGGTAAACAAAAAAACATCTCCGCATGTGGCTATATATTATGTTTAACATTTACGTCCGAATTATTTAAATTAATATCAGATATTCAAGGCCATCGTTTTTTCAACTTTCCTTTAAGATGGTTTTAAATACATTCAGTAGTTACAAAGATTGTCATTAATGACTTAATTAAGAAAAGTATTTATAAAATACTTGTAACAGTGAAAAATAATTAAACAAGTCGTGGTCATTGCTTACTTTGTTGGGCAGTAATTAACCTATATTAATTATCTTTCGTTAATTAAAACACGATGCTGTTTGCATGCTAAGAAACATTCTGTTCTATTACATTTACATCGATAAAAGTGCTTTTATCGTCATTCGAGAAATGGACATCTAGTTCTCTCTTATTATTTTATATTATCAGGTTGTTACAAATGTAATATCCGTTTTTTCCTTCAGTCTGAACTGAATCGCACCTGTGTGAAGACGTGTATGTTTTTGGTGAAAATTATTATTGTATTTGTAGAAAAGGGTATTTATTTTGAAGTGTGTACCTGTTCCATTTCTTGGAAAGATTAATACACCTGTCCTTGTCTCGCCTATGGAAATGCTGTCGGTAAGAGATATTCGGGCAATTTATCTTTTTCAATTTAAAAAGGGATTAAATGCAGCTGCAGCAACGCGAGAAATTAATCAGACGTTCGGTGAAACCACGTGTAATGAACGCACATTACGGTGATGGTTTAAAAAATTCAGCGAGGGAAATTTTGATTTGGAAAGCGAGCCTCGCGGATATGCGCGTAGCACCGTTAATGACGACGAGCTGCGTGTAGAAGTTGAAAGTAATCCGTCGCCAACAGTGCGTAGCCTTGCAGAAACATTTCAAGTGTCCATTGCCACCATTAGTCGTCACCTTTCTTCGATTGGCAAAGTGAAGAAACTCGATCGATGGGTGCCGCACCAATTAACGGAAGCCAATAAGCTCCGTCGATTAGAGGTGGCTACCTCTTTGGCTAATCGACAGAAAGTTGAACCGTTTCTTTATCGAGTGGTAACGTGTAACGAAAAGTGAATACTTTATGATAATCGGAGACGGTCAGGACAATGGTTAGATCGAGGTGAAGCACCAAGACAGCATGCACGAGCATCACTTCACCCGCGAAAGATTATGGTGACTGTATGGTGGACCAGTAAGGGTATTATTCACTATTCATTCTTGCAACCTGGTGAAACCATCACGGCAGCGTCCTATTGCGCCGAACTGGAAACTATGCATGGAAAATTGAGCCGCTTGCAGCCCTCAGTAGTCAATAGACATGGTCCCATACTTCTTCATGATAATGCAAGACCTCATGTTGCACGACAGATAATCCAAAAACTTTCGGAATTTGGTTACGAAATTCTCCCTCACCCACCTTATTCACCTGACCTTTCGCCAACTGATTTTCATTTTTTCCAAAGTTTAGACAATCACCTAAAAAATAGGGACTTCCCTGACCGGGAGTCTGTAATAGCAGTGTTTGAGCAATATGTGAGCCGTCAAAACCTAGATTTCTTTTCAAAGGGAATTTTTCAGCTTCCAGGCCGTTGGCAACAAACTATTGATGTAAATGGAGACTATTTTGCAGAATAAATATTTATATTTTTTTTAAATTTAGACTTTTTTTTATTCCCTACAAAATCGGACATTTCATATGTAACAACCTGATATTATTTCATTAGTATTTGACTAACATGTACTAGTAACATATTCGTAAATATAAATACACAATAAATGTATCCGAATTTTCAGAATTGTGGAAAGTAAAGTTATTGTTAAAGCAAAAATTTTAGGAAGTATAGTAAACAGATTTTCAATTGTCCATTTTTAACGCGCAAGTAAATGTACAATTCGATAAGTATATAAATCGTTATGTTATTGGTAAATGAAAACGACAGATCGTGAATATTTAATAGGATTATCCGTGATGATATTTGTATCGTATTATTGTTAAACCGGTACAACATAAACAGTTAATCAGTCGCGACAAAATTAGATAGTAATATCACAACGTTTACAGAATATTAAAATGTTTACAGAATATTAAAATGTTTTATATGTACACTATCGCTCATAAGTATTTAGTCACTCGCATTTAACCCGCAAATTGTAATAAAAATCAAAATTGAAATACTAATATCTTTTTATTATTTACGTATATGAAAAATATATATTTTTACATCTAAAATAAATTGTTGTATAATATATTTATCTAAATTTTAGATTCGTCTATATGTCCTTCTTTATTTTTTATCACTGTAGCACACAATCGAGGCATTCTTTCGATTAATTTTCGTAATGTCTCAGGTTTTATTTTGCCTCATGCCTCTTACAGGTTCTTCCACATGTTAACAGCAGATATGGTGGGCAATTTTCTCACCTCTCGGTCTAGTTCTTCCCGCAGCAACTCGATGGGATTTAAATCTGGACTCTGGGGAGGCCACGCCGTAACTTTTATGGTTATGATTAGTAAGTCTATTTCTTCTCGATTAAAGGGCTCAGATGACTGAGAGTAAATCTTTGTTTTATAGGACTTATATCAATACTGTTTCCTAATGGCTATCAAAGCTCCTTGAATTTCTTATTTATGTAGATCTCTAACTTCTTTCAAATCTATGGTTTGTGATTTCTTCGATTTTTCTATGAGAATTATATTACTTTTCAAATTCGACGCGGTGAATTTGTGAACTTGGATTTCAAGTTACATTTTAGCCCAGAAATGCTATAAAATCTTCTAGAAAACGCGAATTGTAGAGCCGAGTTCAATCAGAAATCCGGGATATTGAAATAATTTGTCGGTATCGTAATTTAAAAATACATGGGTCAAACTAAACGGTCAATAGGAATCCGGTATAAAGAACATATCTCACACATTAAATTTAATCGGCCTGAGAAATCCAGTTTAGTGAAACACGTGTTGGAAAATCATCAGAGTGTAATCGCAGATTGTTTACATTTAAGCAAAAATATAAACAATTGTCGTGAATTAGAGCATCTTTATTGCAATGTGGTCAATGCAGACCCGGGTCAGATACTTCCAGAGAGGCCCGCCTCTATGAATTCCTGGAAGACAGAAGATACGACCACTAAAAAAAAAGACACGATGGTCCGTAAGTGACTCTTTATTTAGGAAAAACTTAATCAACAATAATTATCCTAGAATCCGGTGCTCCGCCTGTTGCACTACACCGGATTCCGTAAGTGACTGCGGGCGCACACATTAATACAAGTGATAGTTTTTAAAACTAAGAAATATTGACTTACAGATGTTTTGTGAACGTCAGTGTATGTTTTGTAAGCATTACTGCGAATCTAGGTGCGATAATATAATTCATAATCTACTAATAATAATAACCTAGTTGTTGAAATGCGTATATAGAGTACGAGCATGGCGTGATAAGGGTTTTTTGCCTTTTTTCAATTAATTTCGTTACCTACAGTTTGCAACAATATTTACTTACACTTTTTTTTTGTTGCACTTAATTGTTTACTTCGTTAATTTAGTGTCACGCGAATGGCTATTTGTTGAACTCAATAAAGAACTAATACTATTAATTATTTATTTTTAAAAGGTTAGGAACGTCTAAAGACTTCTATTTCCGTTTGTTAAAATCATATTGTGCTGTGATATCACGTAACGCGTGTCTGCTGAGCAATAATATCAATAGATTATCGATTTCATAAAGGAGTGTAATTTCGTCATTTCAGTTTAGGTAACTGCGGTTCGTACCAACTAGCAATACAAATTCAGATTAATAATTAAGTGATCTTATTGTCCAATATGTATTAATTGGGTCAAAGTAACCTCTATTATTAGAAATTACTTATTAAATGTTGTATATTCTTGTTGGTTAAATTCTAATTTAATAATTCCAAATATTTGTATGACTAATTGACGGTATCAATAAAGTATTCCCGGTGTTTTCCTGCCGTTATATTTAATTAAAATAAAATGATCGCTTTAATGCTGTCAATTTTCTATTATTATTAAATTATATACATTGCATGCGTTATACAAAATGCGGCACATCTTTTATTTGCGTTGTTTGATATCAAACAAATGCTATATTTTTTGTACATTACACATCACTTATGAACAGGTAATATGATGTGCATGTGGGTAGTAATGGGACTTTTTCATGACTAAATTTATAATATAAATTGGGCAAATGTATGTATGTTTCAATGTGTGTGTGTGTGGTATGATATTTATATATAGTTTTCCCTTTTTTTTCAATTTTCATTTTCATTCTTATTGATGTATTTCATGTTGCATGCAATATGGTATATTCGAAAACTCCATGAATAGATGAATTAATTTACTTCTTGATTTAACACTCATGCATTTTCGTTGAACTTATTTCCTTTAGTCAGGATTGAATATTATTATGATTCCCTTTATTGTAACGGGTCTTCCAATAGGGACTTCCGAACTTTACAGTTGATAGCGGCCATATTGCTGAAGTTACATCTGTCGAATTGGCTGTCATTTATCCAGCCTGTTTTGCTATATCACCATGGACCATATCCTCTAGATCAATATTCATTAATTCAGGCCACAAAAATTAGGTTATCATCTGATGATATCGATCACCATTGACAGTTACAGCTATACCAGCAGCATTTTCAAAGAAGTAAGGTCCAATTACACCACCTGACTATAATGCACACCAAACAGTAACTCGTTTAGGATAGGTTTCTCATAAATAATTCGTGGATTTTCCTCACCCCAGATGCGGCAATTTTGTTTATTAACATAGCTACCAAGTTCAAAATGTGCCTCATCGGAAAACATTGTTTTTTGAGAAAAATCATCTGGTTGTTCATTGATGAAATTGACAAATAAACGACGTTTTAAATGATCTAATGACTAGAACTAATACTATTAATTATTTATTTTTAAAAGGTTAGGAACGTCTAAAGACTTCTATTTCCGTTTGTTAAAATCATATTGTGCTGTGATATCACGTAACGCGTGTCTGCTGAGCAATAATATCAATAGATTATCGATTTCATAAAGGAGTGTAATTTCGTCATTTCAGTTTAGGTAACTGCGGTTCGTACCAACTAGCAATACAAATTCAGATTAATAATTAAGTGATCTTATTGTCCAATATGTATTAATTGGGTCAAAGTAACCTCTATTATTAGAAATTACTTATTAAATGTTGTATATTCTTGTTGGTTAAATTCTAATTTAATAATTCCAAATATTTGTATGACTAATTGACGGTATCAATAAAGTATTCCCGGTGTTTTCCTGCCGTTATATTTAATTAAAATAAAATGATCGCTTTAATGCTGTCAATTTTCTATTATTATTAAATTATATACATTGCATGCGTTATACAAAATGCGGCACATCTTTTATTTGCGTTGTTTGATATCAAACAAATGCTATATTTTTTGTACATTCCACATTACTTATGAACAGGTAATATGATGTGCATGTGGGTAGTAATGGGACTTTTTCATGACTAAATTTATAATATAAATTGGGCAAATGTATGTATGTTTCAATGTGTGTGTGTGTGGTATGATATTTATATATAGTTTTCCCTTTTTTTTCAATTTTCATTTTCATTCTTATTGATGTATTTCATGTTGCATGCAATATGGTATATTCGAAAACTCCATGAATAGATGAATTAATTTACTTCTTGATTTAACACTCATGCATTTTCGTTGAACTTATTTCCTTTAGTCAGGATTGAATATTATTATGATTCCCTTTATTGTAACGGGTCTTCCAATAGGGACTTCCGAACTTTACAGTTGATAGCGGCCATATTGCTGAAGTTACATCTGTCGAATTGGCTGTCATTTATCCAGCCTGTTTTGCTATATCACCATGGACGGATATAGCGTTCACAAGTGCAAATGATAAAATTGTTTTATCAAAATGGGTGTTCTGTTCGGGCAACGTTCCACGCGCTTCGCTTATTTTACGGTCGCTTTAATCGTCCCGCCAAGAGGACTATTCGCAGTGTGGTGGATAAATTTGAATCTACTGGTCCAGTAAAGAATGAAGAATCTTGGCCTTTCGTAGACCACAATTTGGCGAATTTTGCGTCGTGACTTACGCCTGTACCCGTACAAAATTCAACTGACCAAGGAGCTGAAGATAAACGACCATCGATAATGACGTGTGTTTGCAGGAGCAGTTGGAAACTGACCTTAATTTTCATTAAAAAATCATCTTCAGCAATGAGGCCCATTTTTGTATAAATGTGTACGTCAACAGACAAAATTGTCGAATTTGGAACGATACCAATCCACATGAGATCCAAGGGCGTCCAATTCATCCCGAAAAAGTCACCGTTTGGTGTGGATTTTGGGCTGGCGGCATCATCGGTCCATATTTCTTCGAGAACGACGTTGGCCAGGCCATCACCGTCAACGGCGAGTACTATACACAAACGACATGTGGTTTTAACAGGACGGCGCTTCGTACCACACAGCTCATGCCACATTGGACATTCTGCACGAGCGATTTGAGGGCATCGTCATCTCACGTGGAGATGATGTGAACTGGCCAACGAGATCGTGCGATTCGACCCCGTTTAGAATTGTTCTTATGGGGTTTTCTTAAGTCGCAGGTCTATGCGAATAGCCACAAACCACAGCGGCCCTCAAAGCCAACATAACCCATGCCATCGGTCAAATCTAGCCTGAGCTATGCGTCAGAGTCATGGAAAATTGGATATTTGGGATGCGCGCTACCCAGCGAAGCCGCGGCGTACATTTGCACGATGTTATATTTCATACATGGCATCGATAGGCATTTCAAACGAATAAAAGTCCAGTCAATTTACGTGTAAATTCAAACTTTTTACAGCCAAATATTCAAAAAAGCTTTCAAGTATTTGTTTTATGTCAATATAACTGGTACGATATTTGTCGAGCCAGATTACCTAGAAGAGTAATTTCTTGGAATAAACTGCGCCTGATGCAAGAGTCAATCGCGACTAGATATTTGCAAGCTGTGGTATATACACGCTACGTAAATCGACTGTAAACCATGGTATGCAAAACTAACTGCAACCTGCTACGGTGAACACTTCGCCGTTAATGTGTACCTTACTCGAGTGTCGAGTGCGGTTTATTCGAAGAAAGTGACGTAGCGATTTTCTAAAAATTTTGTACCAGTTATATCTTTGGTTGTCTGAATTTTACGGCCACATACAATAATAAATTCATCATGGTTTCTACGTCCAAGCTCGAACTCCGCAAACCTTTTGTAAAAAGTGCCATTTGATGATGCTTTGTTTCCCACAGCCATATGAAGTAGATCGATGTAATGTTGTTGAATTAATACATACAGAAAGTTGTATAAAATCATCGCTAGAAATTGCGATCACTAACTTTTTTAAAGTAATAAAACTTTACGAAATCTTTCTCTCAACTTTCTGTTTTTACAGTAATCTACGTTTTTCATTTAGAATAAAATTAAATATTTGCTTAATTATTTATTATACAAAAAGGAATAAAAACGGAAGCTCTGCGTTTACTTAAAATTGTACACGTAAAGGATTTCTACTAAATTTATTCGTAGACGAGTCAATACATAATCTAAATTTAGGTAGACAACGGAACAAAAACAATATATTTAATTCACTTAAAATGTCGAATTTTTAGTTTATGTGCAGTTTAGAGGACAAACTATTTATTTTTTTTTGCCTTTTTACGACCTTCCTAAATTAACTTTTATTTACAGACAAATCGAGTGCTCATTAGAATTTTATAAGGTTTCTTTCGTGTCGCAATTCGTGTCGACATTGTTGGCATAAATGGTTTAAAAAAATCATTGTTTATTGTTGGAACTTTTGTAGACGTAGATATGAATAGCATATATTTGCATTAGCCGTGGAAGAAAAGTGCATTTTTAATATTCTGTGAATAATTACTGATCGTGTGCTTTATAAACAGTTGAGAGTGAGGAATATTGTCGACGAACCATAGGTGTGCGTTTTATAGTAGGTAAATAAAATAAATAGTTGTATATAATTTATGAAACGTGAAACACACTTATAAGCAGCGTTCTCAGTTAGTCACAAGCAGAGTAAGATTGGTTAAATGTTTGTATTCTGCTGATGAAGACAACTTAGTTGTTGAAATACGTATGCAGAATACGAAAATTATTGTGGAAAGAGGTTATACAGGGTGCGGCTAAAGTAACTACATGATTTGTTTTATAGGTAAATATTGAATGAAATGAAAAAAACAAAAAATTGAATGATAAAAATAAAGTTTATTTTATGTTATTTTTTTTACATTAATGATGAAAAATAATGTCAGTTAAATGAGAACCGTTTTCTCTAACGTAAAAATGTGCTCTTTTTATAGCATTTTCCATAACTTTGTTGAGTGTTTCTTGTGGTATACGATCAATTTCTTCTTGAATGTTGTCCTTTAGTTGCTGCAAGTCTTTTTTGAAGACGAACGAGAAAATGCTACGGTCGTTACTGCAGTTCGTTACGAAACACATGGTCACGGCATTTTTAAGACCTGGTCCGATTTCTAGAGATTACGTGGTTCCAGTGAGATGGTGCTACCAGTCATGCTACTCGTGTGTCTATTACTCTTTTACGAGAACTCTTTCTAAACCATATCATATCCAAAAATGGAGACATCGTTTGGCCAGCTAGATCGTTAGATTTGTCTGCATGCGACTTTTTTCTTTGGGGTTGGCCCAAGAGCAAGGTATACGTTGAGCGACTGCAAAAGTTAGCGGAACTAAAACTACAAATTCAAGACAAAATATCAAACAGGAAACTTTACAGCGAGTAGTGGAAAATTTTCGAATAAGACTACAAGAATACGTAGATCGTAATGGTATCCATCACCACCATCATTGGATCAATTTGATGCATTTCAAGGACCCAATCAGCAAAGACACGACGTTATTGATAGTCTGTAGACGTGAGTTCTTGTGTTAACTGAATTTTAAAAGCCTTAAAACCTAAGTCTTTATGCAAAATACGGTGTAATGTCGTTTGTGGAACGCCCAAGTCCAAAGATCGACGAGAAATGGACAAACCTGGTTTTTCCTCAACACATATCACATGGGCTACAACAGCAATATTCTCAGTTGTTCTTTAGTGACGTGCACGAGTTCGATTCTTCACATTCTAATTTGTCCCAACAGCTCAAATTTTTCCACCAGTTTCACAATAGCTGGCCGAGAAGGTGCTTCACAACGACCCAAAAATGCTTTAGTTTTACGAACGGTGCCCGCTAAATTTTGACCATTTTTGTAGTGAATTATTATAATAATAATTAATAATAATAATTTCAATGTGTTGTTGAAGCGCATATCGTTCCATTTTTACTAATGGAGTAGTTTTTACTTGTCATCTGTCAAGTAGTTACAGGTTGAGTCATGACTGTTAAAATAGCGGGCTATTGAAAATGAAATGTCTTATTGGAACACCTTTTATTTGAACCAAAATAATATTTTTTGGAACAATCTGGTAGACTCTACGTTGCTTCAATTATTAATTCATGTAAAAGTCTATTTGTTACGAAATGTTAAATGCTATTGGATTTCCTATTTCCCAGTTTTTCTTCATTCTTGGAACACGACATATTTTTCATAGATTCAGTAATAAAATACGCGGGCCATTGAAAATGAAATGCCTTATTGGAACACCTTTTAGTTGAACCAAAATAATATTTTTTGGAACAATCTGGTAGACTCTACGTTGCTTCAATTATTAATTCATGTAAAAGTCTATTTGTTACGAAATGTTAAATGCTATTGGATTTCCTATTTCCCAGTTTTTCTTCATTCTTGGAACACGACATATTTTTCATAGATTCAGTAATAAAATACGCGGGCTATTGAAAATGAAATGCCTTATTGGAACACCTTTTACTTGAACCAAAATAATATTTTTTGGAACAATCTGGTAGACTCTACGTTGCTTCAATTATTAATTCATGTAAAAGTTTATTTGTTACGAAATGTTAAATGCTATTGGATTTCCTATTTCCCAGTTTTTCTTCATTCTTGGAACACGACATATTTTTCATAGATTCAGTAATAAAATACGCGGGCTATTGAAAATGAAATGCCTTATTGGAACACCTTTTAGTTGAACCAAAATAATATTTTTTTGAAAAATCTGGTAGACTCTACGTTGCTTCAATTATTAATTCATGTAAAAGTCTATTTGTTACGAAATGTTAAATGCTATTGGATTTCCTATTTCCCAGTTTTTCTTCATTCTTGTAACACGACATATTTTTCATAGATTCAGTAATAAAATACGCGGGCTATTGAAAATGAAATGCCTTATTGGAACACCTTTTACTTGAACCAAAATAATATTTTTTGGAACAATCTGGTAGACTCTACGTTGCTTCAATTATTAATTCTTGTAAAAGTCTATTTGTTACGAAATGTTAAATGCTATTGGATTCCCTATTTCCAAGTTTTTCTTCATGCTTGGAACACGACATATTTTTCATAGATTCAGTAATAAAATACGCGGGCCATTGAAAATGAAATGCCTTATTGGAACACCTTTTAATTGAACCAAAATAATATTTTTTGGAACAATCTGGTAGACTCTACGTTGCTTCAATTATTAATTCATGTAAAAGTCTATTTGTTACGAAATGTTAAATGCTATTGGATTTCCTATTTCCCAGTTTTTCTTCATTCTTGGAACACGACATATTTTTCATAGATTCAGTAATAAAATACGCGGGCTATTGAAAATGAAATGCCTTATTGGAACACCTTTTAGTTGAACCAAAATAATATTTTTTTGAACAATCTGGTAGACTCTACGTTGCTTCAATTATTAATTCTTGTAAAAGTCTATTTGTTACGAAATGTTAAATGCTATTGGATTCCCTATTTCCCAGTTTTTCTTCATTCTTGGAACACGACATATTTTTCATAGATTCAGTAATAAAATACTATTATTTTTTCAGTTAAAATTTAGGTAGATGTACACAGTATTTTTCAAATCATTTTCAGAGGAATTGATATCAAGAAACATATTATCCATGCCGTTTTTATTTGTATTAAATCCGCAAATAAATACGTGGAAGATGTGGATGTAATGTGATAAGTTTAAGTTAATATGACATAACAAAGTATTAAAATTCCTAATCCCTTAAATCTATTCTTAGTAATCGAGACGTGTTTTCAATTACGTCACTGTTAATGATAATAAATGTTACAAATAATCTACTTAACTGAAAACCGCCGCTTGGTATTGAATTTCTTTACTTAGTAAATTAAATTTTCTAAAAATATACTCGAAACTTCCCGAGTATACCATAACACAGAGTGCCGGAATAAGTGGGACAAATTGACAATAAATCGTTCCACTCTCTTAATACGTCTTTTTTTATTTACCTAGAGGAGGAAAATTTATTTCCGCTATAGATTTGAGGGAAATGTGGTGAAAATAACTTCGATTATTGCAGGCGTGCTATAATTTATTGAAATATGAGGAAATTTTATTTTAAAGAATTATTGAAGTGTGATATTTTAAAGGTTTTTAAAAGGAGGTACACGTCGAAGTTGTGCATCAGTTATTTTACGAGTGTGGACTGATATACAGAGTGTTTTTAACAAACTTTTAAAGATGCTAAGGGCATGTAGTATGGTCGAAAAGTTTGAATGTTGACATAGTTTTATGGGATCAAAAAAAGTACATGAAATCACTACCAATTTTTCGAACAACTTGATAGTTCATATGTCTGTTTCTGGTTTTTATATTTATAACGGGTTTCTCATTAAGTACTTCCTATCTTTAAATTTAAATAAAACAAAGTGTGTGTGTGAGATATCATCGAAATTTTTTATTCATTTGAAAGGCTTATCGATGCCATTATGTATGCAATATAACATCGTACAAATATCTGCTGCGGCTTCGCTGGGTGGCGCGCATCCGTAATGTCCAATTTTCCATGACTCTGGCGCATAAATCAGGCCGAATTTGACCGATGGCATTGTTATGTTGACTTTGAGGGCAGGTGTGGTGTGGCTTATTCGCATAGACCTGCGACTTTAGAAAACCCCACGAGAAAAAGTCTAAGGGGGTCAAATCGCACGATCTCAGTGGACAGTTCACATCACCTCCATCTAAGATGACCATGCCCTCAAATCACTCGTGCAGAATGTCTAATTTGGCGTGAGCTGTGTGGCACGTAACGTCGTCCTGTTCAAACCACATATCGTTGGTGTCCATATCATCCAATCTAGGCCAGAAGTTAATAATCATCGACCTATAGCGCTCGCCGTTGATGCTGATGTACCCATTCATTCAGAAATGGGCCTCATCGCTGAAGATGATTTTTTGATGAAAATTAGGGTCAGTTTCCAACTGCTCCAGTGTCCATCCAGTGAACACACGTTGTTGCCTATGATTGTTTACCTTCAGCTCCTAGGTCAGTCGAATTTTGTACGGGTGCAGGTCCAAGTCACGACGCAAAATTCGTTCAAGTTCTTGTGAGCGACGCAAAATCCACTGGCTCGGCTTCTAGTGCACACTTTCACGGACAGCGGTGATGTTTACGGCAGATCTTCCGTTTCGTCGTCGTACGGATGCTGGTTCATTGTTTACTGAACCAGTGAACTCAAATTTATCCACCAAACTGTGAATAGTCTTCTCGGTAGGACGATTATAGCGACTGTAAAATGGGCGAAGCGCGCAGAACGTTGCCCGCATAACACCCATTTTGTTGTTGAACGCTATATCCGTCCATGGCGATTTGGCGAAACAGACTGAATAAATGACAGCCAATTCGACGGACGTAGATTCAACAATATGGCCGCTATCAACTGTCAAAGTTCGGAAGTTCTTATTGGAAGACCCGTTATATATAGCAACATTATGGACCTAGTCGCTTTTCGTCAATTTCCTATTTTTTGCCTCAACTTTCCAAATCTAGCTCCTTCCTCCTTTAGATCTTTCTTGACTTCTTCCAGCTATCTTTTTTGAGGCCGGCTGGTTTTTCTTTCCCTTCCTTCTTCACACAATAAAATTCTTTTAAACCATTTGTTGCCAGATAAGCTGGCACTGTCTTTCGACCATCTGGCTTTTTGCATTTCCACTACTTGAAAAATTCTTCTATCTCCTTGCTCTTTTAAATTCTTCGTCTACTTTGATTCCTTCAGAAATTTTCTTTAAAATTCTCGTTACATATATTTACAATTTCTTTGTATTTCTTTTTCTTTAAATTTAATAAATTTAATAAATAAATTCATCAGATCTCCAAATAATACTTTTTCATTGAATGTTTCGCATTGATGTAATATTATTTGAATCAATTCGCACCAATTTTGGTTAGTACGTGAGCAAGTGAAAACTCTACATGTTCCTTAATTTTAAAGTAAATATTTCATTTACTTTCATTTAAAAGAATTGTCATACTTTCCAATTGCTTTTCTAATAAGTATTCCTTAGCATCTTGTTCTGTAACATCTCACTTCATGAAAACTATATCAGTTGTTCTTGCCACAATAGTCTCTGGTATAGACTTTTTCTTTTCCTTAGGTAGCACTCTCAGTGCTACGACGTAAACAAAATTTTTGTTTTTTGAACCATTTAAATATTTGGCAAATGTAATGGTCAATAAGGATAGGACAAAGAATAATGAAGCTCAACTAAAAATGGTAACAAGTTATCGAAAAGGCCGGCGATATATAATAATTGATATTTTTATAAATAGATAAATAACCAATAATATGGATCAATATTTTTATATTCAATTCTATAATTATAAATTTTATTCTTTTTTTATTTTGGATTTTGGCCCAGTAGTGGATAATAAAATACTAAGTTTATATTAACGACGTTGTCTCCCTTTTTTAGGTTATTTATTATTTCTTTTAACCTATGTACTTCGATTTTATATGTACATATTTCTAGTTTATGTTTTTTTATAATAGTTTTTAAAAATATATTAATGTTGTACATATATTTTTTTTCCTATTGAAACAATCACAATCATTTTTAAATTAACAAAATTATACCATATTTTTGTGTGTTTATAAAGGGTTTTCCAATAAGGACTTGACAACCTTTTTTCAAAATAAAATGCAGACCATTTGAGATATTTCAAAAACTTTATTATCGGGTTGAAGTACAATCAAAACATTTATGAATGGAACTCGACTTCGTTCATATGGCCACCGCGGGAACGTTTGCAGTGGTCGATTCGTTGGACCCAATTTTCGATGACTCGGACACACAATTCGGCCGAAACGGCTGCTATTTCGCGTTCAATGTTGGCTCTGAGCTCTTCTAACGTTGTCGGCTTGTTGGCATAGACCAATGACTTGACGTAGCCCCAAAGAAAAAAGTCTAGAAGCGTTAAATCGCACGAACGAGGCGGCCAATCGACTGGTCCATTTCTTGAGATAACACGCTCATCAAACTTACTCTTCAATAAATCGATTGTAACGTGTGATGTGTGGCTTGTGGCACCGTCCTGCTGAAACCACATGTTGTCCAAGTCCATATCTTCCAAACGCACCAAACAGTTATTTTTTGTGGATGAAGTGGTGTTTCATGAAGCACATGTGGATTTTCACTCGACCAAGAACGCATATATTGCTTATTGACGAACCCATTGAGCCAAAAATGAGCTTCGTCACTGAAAATGATTTTGCGATGAAATCATCTTGGCGCATCTTTTCCAGAGCCCAATCGGAGAACGTACGTCGCTTCAAATGGTCCATCGGCTTCAATTCTTGAGTCAGCTTGATCTTGTATGGGTGTAAACCAAGATCCTTACACAAAATTCGTCATAAAGTGGTCTGGGCGATGCCCAACTCTTGAGAACGCCGTTTCAACGGCAGCGATATTTTCGACACTTCGACCAACCCGTTGTTTCACTGGTACGGCAACATCACACAACGAATATGTAGACTCAAATTTTTGCACTAAACTTGTTACTGCCTATCTACTAGGGCGAGAATTACGACCGAAAAGTAGCGGTCACCGACTCCGAATTTCTGTAGTAAATTTTTATAATTTGCAGACGTTGTTCGTTCGTGTACTTTACCATGATGAAAATTTTAAGTTTACTGAATAAATTGACAGTGACAGTTCGATTATTAGTGAAAGGGTGCTTTCAAAAATTGAATTTAAAGTTGTCAAGTCCGTATTGGAAAACCCTTTACTTACGTATAAAACTGACGGAACTGTTATGTACATTTGATAAAAGTCTAATCTGCAGGTATGTCTCAATTCTTTCATTCTCTTTCCCTTTCGTATCTACGTTTGAATATCAAGCGTACCCTTGACTATATACAAGTGTGTTCATAAATTAACGTTACAATTCTATATTATTGAATAAGTTACACTTGTTCGGATTCAGTGTCTATTTACTAGTTTTAATCCCCTTATATTTGTCTAGCAGACTAAACTGCATCCAATATAATGGTTTTAGATCGTCTATGTATTATTTTGGTGTCTCTCAGGGATCTAATTTAGGCCCACTGCTCTTTCTCTTGTTTACTAACGATTTTCTGGATTTATTAACGTGCAAGAAATTAGCTTAGGTGGATGACTTTAAAGTCCGTAGACTCATAAATGATATTGATGACGCATTACTACTGCAGAGCAATATTGATTTGGTGTTCGGTTGGTGTACGCAGAACAATCTTACACTGAAAGCGATAAATGTGTAGCTTGTTGTACGAAAAGAGAAGACGTCATTATTTTTAATTACAATGTTGATGGTGGTGTTCTTTTCTATAGTGAAGTAGTAAAAGATTTAGCTATTATATTGGGTCTGGGAAAAAGTTCGTGGCGTTTTTCCCGATAGATGGCATTGGTTGCCGATAACTAAAGAACAACAAGTCACAGCGACACCACCGACGGCTCGTTTTTTAGATGACCTTCCGAACGTTAGTTTGAGCGTAGAAACATTGTAATCGGTGCAGTGGTTGGAAAGTTATTCGCACTTGAAAATGGGGAAGAATAATGAGAAATTTCGCTATATTCTGCAATATTATTATGATAAGGGGAAGAACGCTGCGCAGGCTTGTGATAAAATTTGTGCTGTGTACGGTGAAGGTACTTTATCGAAATCTGTTGCGCGGAAATGGTTCGCTCGCTTTCGTTCTGGAAATTTCAATGTGAAAGATGAGTCACGCTCCGGTCGTCCAATCACTGAAAAATCTGATGAAATTCTTGAAAAAGTCCAACAAGATAAGCATATCAGCAGTGTCGATATTGGCATGGAGCTAGGCATTGACCACAAAACTGTTTTGAACCATTTACACAAAGCTGGTTACAAAAAAAAGAGTTGAGCGTGAAAAACATGATGGACCGAATTAACATCTGCGATGCGCTGCTGAAACGGAATGAAATCGAGCCGTTTCTGAAACGTTTAATAATCGGAGATGAAAAATGGATTACGTACGATAATCGGAAGCGTAAAAGATCGTGGATAAAGGATGGTGAGCCGTCACAAGCGTTCGCTAAGCCAACATTGACGCCAAAAAAAGTGATGCTGTGTGTATGGTGGGACTGGAGGGGAATCGTGCACTACGAGCTACTTCCAACTGGTCAGACGAATTCTCAACTCTACTGTGCACAACTAGAGAGATTACGCCAGGCGATTGAAAGAAAACGGCCCGAATTGATTAATAGGAAAGGTGTTGTCTTCCATCATGACAACGCCCGACCACACACTTCTTTGATGACCCGTCAAAAATTGAGAGAGTTTGGTTGGGAAGTTTTGATGCACCCACCTTACAGTCCGGATATAGCACCCTCTGACTATCATCTGTTTCGATCTCTGCAGAACTCTCTCAATGGAATTAAGTTGGTTTCAAAAGAAGCCTGTGAAAACTACTTGATTCAGTTTTTCGACCAGAAACCACAGAAGTTTTTCACCGATGGGATCATGGATCTACCAAAAAAATGGCGAAACATTGTCGATAATAATGGAGCATATTCGGTTTAAATGAATTCGTCCACGCGCCATGCGGGGACCAGTTGAATTTTACTGAAAAAACGCCACGAACTTTTTCCCAGACCCAATATTTGATAGGAAGTTAACTTTTAGTCGCCATGAATCTACAATCTGTAAAATTGTTTCCGCAACATTTGGGTTTGTAGCGCGAAGTTTTATTTGCATTGTTCTTTGGTATGCTGCAGGCTAGAATACGCTTCTATAATCTGGAATCCTATTTGTATGTTATAAGTTGAAATGTGAGTGTACAGCGCAGGCTTCTGAAAAATTTAATTTTTTTAGTTCTAAGGTAAATGGTGTATATTCTTGTACGAATACTGATCATCCATTTTTGCGTGGACATAACTTAATTTCACTAGACACCCGTCGTGAAATCGCTAATACCAATTTCCTTTATGATCTGGTTCAAAGTAGGATCGATTCTCCATCTGCACTTTGTAAAATTCAATGTATTAAGGTTATCTTTCAGAACATGTACAATATTTTCTACACCAACATGTAGAACAAATTCTTTGGTTAGAAGTCCAGTGTAACAAATGACGAAGAATGCGAACAAATATTTCGATGACATTTTCTTTGAAACTAGATTGATATGTGGAACAAAGTTTACATAAACTATATTGTTATATTATTATCTTCATTATTTTGTTAATTTATTTTTATTTAATGTATATTTATGTTTTGTATATTATGATAGATGGGGGACTGATTATACTACTGTGGGCAAAAAATAGTAAGACTTTTTAATTTAAATTTCGCGCGAAAACCCATTCGTCGAAATATTTTTTTCTAGGTTGGTATGACTGTCAGTGACATCTGTGACAAATGTCACATTAAAATAATCATTAGTGTTTAGTATACGCTTGTCTTTCTGAAGTACAAAAAGTGCATTCGGCGATTTTTACAATGAATGAAATTATTCAACAAAGAAGTTCCATTAAATTTTGTGTACGGAATCAAATTTCTGGTGCCAAAATGTTCAGAATGTTGTAAAAGGCCTTCGGTGATAATTTCTTGTCGTGAGCAAGTGTTTTTGATTGGTACAAATTATTCAAAGAGGGTCGAGAACGCGTTGATGACTAACCACGTCCAGGACGGCCATCAACATCAACTGATGATCAACACGTCAATAGAATCAAGGAATTGGTGCTTGAGAATCGACGATTAACAGTCAGAGACCTTACTGGTATCGTTGGAATATCGGAAGGATCAGTGAAAACCATTTTGAAAGATCATTTGGGCCTAAGAAAAGTGAAAGCACGATTTGTTTCAAAATCACTCAATTTTTTCGAAAAACAGCGTCGCGTTGACGTCTGTGAAACAATGCTTTCCGACTATCAAGACAAAATGAAAGGCATCATAACTGGAGATGAGGCTTGGATCTACGCTTATGACCCGGAAACAGACGATCAATCGGCCGAATATCGTATCAAAGGTGAGCCGAAGCCCAAAAAACCACGTCAAAGCAAGTCAAAAATCAAGGTTATGTTGACAGTTTTCTTCGATTATCGAGGTGTGGTGTATTCCGAATTCCTTCCGACCGGCCAAACTGTCAACAAAGAATACTATTTGAGTGTTATGCGTCGTTTGCGCAATGCTATTCGTAAAAAGAGGCCAGAATTATGGGCTGACAACTCTTGGTTTTTGCACCACGATAATGCACCGTTGCATACTGCATTAATTCTTCGTGAGTTTTTCGCCAAATTTTCAACCAATATCGCGCCGCATCCACCGTATTCGCCTGATTTAGTTCGGTGTGACTCCTGGTTATTCAGTAAACTCAAACGACCGCTCCGGGGAAACCGTTTTGAGTCAATTGAAGACATTAAACGTGAATCACTACGCGCATTGAAGGCTATTCCTGAAATTGACTTTAACAACTGTTTCGAGAATTGGAAGAAACGTTGGCACAAGTGTATTGGGGCTAGGGGGAATTACTTTGAGGGGGACGAAATAGATTTGGAAGAATAAATTAAGAATTTAAAAATTATGAACAAAGTCTTACTATTTTTTGCCCACAGTAGTATATATATATATATATATATATATATATATATATATATATATTATGTATACGAGTACTTTACGTGTGTCTATTCTGAGCAATGCTGTTAGGTGCATAATAAACTATCATTATTATTATGATTAACATTTGAAACACAGATGGAGATCCAATCTTCTCAATTATTTAATTATTATTATTATTATATTAATCTAAAGTATCAAAATGTATTCTCATGGTGATGATTTAAAAAATTGTCTATACGTAGTACTATATTAAAAGTATTATAATTAATAATCACAGTCGTTCATTAAAAATAAACCCAAGCCATGAATTATGAGCCAATGTAAAAATAGTAAACTATGCAATTAAAATATATTTATATTTTTTCTACACTTTTACCATCATCGAAACGACCCATTGGTAATTAGAGAAAGTACAAAATATGTATGTAGGCGCACATAAAAAAATAATTGAGCAGTTATTTTTGTTTAACATGGACGAAGTGCGATTACAGTTTATGTTAATAATGTTCGGACGGAATACCAAATTTGAAATTCCTAAGTGTGAAAGTTCATATCTATTTTAAATTAACAGTCCATACATTATAATTAATCGTGCTGATGTAACGTTTTAAAAAACATATTCCATCGTATTCATAGTTAATCGAAAGTTCTTTCTCTCTTAGGTTATGAATCATAATGGAATCTGTTGTTCTTGGTTAAAGTACCGTATTACTGTTTACGTGACGATCGCATCACGCAAAACAAACATTTAATATATTCTGTGGAAGATGACCTAATGCTATAACTAGTTATTACATAAAATATGGAAAAGATCTTTGAAGAAATAATGTCTTCAATTGAAATTAATTATATTGAAAATTCGTTTTTAAACGGACTTGAAAATGAATTTTAAATATTTGAATTCATGTACAATATGAATCAATCAACAGAGGAATTTTTTTTTTTTCAAAATCTAATAGTTTGATTTATACCAAGTGTACCGGAAAGTTATTACCGGTTTTTCTAACAGATGTCGCTAGGCTTAAGTATGCAATGCTATGATTTGACACATACTTATGTCATTTTATACTACTAACATCAAGCTTTAAAATCATACACGTTACATTTCGTGTCTGAAAAAGTGCATTTGCGGCACGCATTACTTTTCTTATTTAATCAAAAGAAAAAAGCTGCTGAAAGTCATCGTTTGCTGGTAGAAACTTACGGTGAGCATGCTCCAACCATAAAAACATGTGAAGCATGGTTTCGGTTTCGACAATTCAAAAGTGGTGATTTAAATGTGCAAGAGAAAGAACGTTCTAGTAGACCGAATAGTTTGAAGATGCGAAACTGCAGATGTTATTGGATGAAGAACCAACCCAAATTCAAAAACAATTGGCAGAAGCGTTAAATGTGGACTAAGAAACAATTAGCGACCGATTACGAGCAATGGAAGAAATCCAAAAGATGAGAAAATGGTTGGCAGGCAAATGGAAAATCGAAAAATCGTCTGTGAAATGCTGCTTCGAAGGTATGATCAGAAGTCATTTCTGCATCGAATAGTGACGGGTGATGAAAAATGGATTTATTTCAAAAATACTAAGCGCAAATGGTTTTCTCTGTTACGATTATCCCAAAGATAGAAAAAGCAGCGGTATTTGGTGTAACTGACTGCACACCCAAAATTTTTGCAATAACTTTGAAATTCTCAGGTTTTCGTAAGTCTTCTACATAGAAACAGCATGGCCTATTGGAATGGAAGAGGTGAATCTCGCACCATGTCATTTAACCTTCAAAGCTAATGTGATTACTACTTTGACTCGCTTTCTTTATCAATTAGCGGATGAGAAACTGGATGATGTTCGCTATGTGGTTGAAGTTTTTGAGCTTACACTCTCTACATAACCATGTGCCCTTCACAGCTGTTGAATCATGCTGTCAGTGTTCAACATAGTTCTTTTATTCTCTTCAGCGAATAGAAAAGGCGAGACTTAAAAAATGTTACTGTCAAAATAACTAATTTTTCAAATGTCTGCTACATAGAGTATATATTACATGCGGAACCCGCGGTTTTTCTTGATTTTTGACTGTCACCCGAAAATAAAGTTTATACGAATACTCAACTTTTCACTCTTATTTAATGGAGTAAATTCACCACACACATAACAAAATTATTTGGATTAATTGCACATGATTGAGGTATGATTGTGTTTATAAAGGACTACGTAAAATCTGAATACAATTTTTGATGCTTTCCCGCTATTACAAACTCACTGAACTCATCCTCATCGCTCTATGCTATGCTACTGCAAGTTAAAGTTGCATCCATTATATAGTATGTGTCTGTAAAAACTTTGTTGGCCAATGTTATTCCGCTTCATTTACAAGGATTCCATTAGGAACGACGCATCTATAAATTGAAATTTTTTGCAAGTGGTAGGTAGCTTCGTTGAGTTTGTTGTCTTGACATTTGTGCCTGTCTCTGCCTGCCATTTCATAGTGAAATGATGCAGGTTTTGACAACATTTATAAATTATTCAGATGTTTAAGGAACGAATAGGGTATTGTAGCTGTACGTCGGAGTGTTTTCGCATATTCAAATGTGTCAATTCTTCGCCGATTTTAAACTTGGGCATTTTCACAGTTTTTTGCAAATTTTGTGAAAAAATTCTGGCCTTCATCCGTTACTGTACTTTACTTTAACTACAAAACTCAAAAACAAAGATCATTTTTTGCGTCGCAGATTCATTCATTGAGCTTTAGAAATAAAAATGATCCCGAATTTAATAAGTAATTCTTTAGCGACGAAGTTACCTTCTGACTTAATCGTTTCTTAAAAAAGCAACGCTGCCGTATCTAGCCTGAAAATCAACCATAAGTAACACATAAAGAAGCATTGCATCCATTTAAAACGACTATCTGGTGGGCAATTCATGGAAGACTGAAAAAACAATATCTTCCTCTATCGTCCAAACAAGTAATTGCCTGAAAGAACGAAGTTCGTGTTCGTCCTGTTTTTTAGGTGAGTTTTCATATCGTAAACAATACGATAACTCACAGAGAATAACTCATTAATAAGACCACAGTTTGCCTGAAGAAAGTTGACGTACTCGAAACGCGTCGAAAACAGACATTAACATTTGAATTATTCTCAGACGTTCATGGAATACGGTTTTTTTAAAAATAAATGTGTCATGGACTTTTGTTTCGTTGTTCTACTTTTTCAATTTCTGTTATATAAAATGATATTCAAAATACAGGTATATATTGAAATAAAACTAATTTTTTAAAGCTCCTATATAACTCTCCTATAACGTAATTGGTAGCTTTATAGGTATAGATTTGCCGAAAGGTCAAATGTTACAGAGCAATTTTTCACGGGCTACATCATTTAAATAAAATTGTTCATTCATTTTCTTTTCTTTCTGTTCTTCCTCGGCTTTGTTGTGTATTTTTTCAGGCGATTTTCATTGAATTCTCCGAAGCATAAATACGTTTCGCGTATTTCGTAAATTGCCATTTCAACGATGTTTTATTGATTTTATGTAAATTAAAGCGATACAATGAAATCGTGCGGCTCTGTTTAATATTGTCGACGCTCTGAGTATTGCCACCTCCTGTTCTCTATTTACCGTCGACTATAATTCCCAAATTGTAAGCAGTTTCTGTTACCAAGTGTCTGACCAAAGAGGCGAATATGGAAATCGAAAAACGGCGGACTGTGTCGACTAAGATTCCTCCTCGTGCTTCATGTATTTCCAATACCAGTGATGTATGTATACACTTCCCTTTATATAATGTTAGCATTCCCTTCAACACATCGGAGAACATTATATACGCACCACAGCTTTATGTTTGTAATATCTTTTGGTTTCATCAAAACACATTTCTTTCGGTGTTTATTTTGGCCTCGTTAATTTGCCGTCGAGTGTGTACTTTATACATCCAATAAATGGAAAATATTTGTTTGATATCCTCTTTTATGGTATGGCTGGAGTAGCGGAAATGCTTTAAAATTATATTGGGTCTGGGAAAAAGTTCGTGGCGTTTTTTCAGTAAAATTCAACTGGTCCCCGCATGGCGCGTGGACGAATTCATTTAAACCGAATATGCTCCATTATTATCGACAATGTTTCGCCATTTTTTTGGTAGATCCATGATCCCATCGGTGAAAAACTTCTGTGGTTTCTGTAAAAACTGAATCAAGTAGTTTTCACAGGCTTCTTTTGAAACCAACTTAATTCCATTGAGAGAGTTCTGCAGAGATCGAAACAGATGATAGTCAGAGGGTGCTATATCCGGACTGTAAGGTGGGTGCATCAAAACTTCCCAACCAAACTCTCTCAATTTTTGACGGGTCATCAAAGAAGTGTGTGGTCGGGCGTTGTCATGATGGAAGACAACACCTTTCCTATTAATCAATTCGGGCCGTTTTCTTTCAATCGCCTGGCGTAATCTCTCTAGTTGTGCACAGTAGAGTTGAGAATCAATCGTCTGACCAGTTGGAAGTAGCTCGTAGTGGACGATTCCCCTCCAGTCCCACCATACACACAGCATCACTTTTTTTGGCGTCAATGTTGGCTTAGCGAACGCTTGTGACGGCTCACCATCCTTTATCCACGATCTTTTACGCTTCCGATTATCGTACGTAATCCATTTTTCATCTCCGGTTATTAAACGTTTCAGAAACGGCTCGATTTCATTCCGTTTCAGCAGCGCATCGCAGATGTTAATTCGGTCCATCATGTTTTTCACGCTCAACTCATGAGGAACCCATACGTCAAGCTTTTTTTTGTAACCAGCTTTGTGCAAATGGTTCAAAACAGTTTTGTGGTCAATGCCTAGCTCCATGCCAATATCGACACTGCTGATATGCTTATCTTGTTGGACTTTTTCAAGAATTTCATCAGATTTTTCAGTGATTGGACGACCGGAGCGTGACTCATCTTTCACATTGAAATTTCCAGAACGAAAGCGAGCGAACCATTTCCGCGCAACAGATTTCGATAAAGTACCTTCACCGTACACAGCACAAATTTTATCACAAGCCTGCGCAGCGTTCTTCCCCTTATCATAATAATATTTCAGAATATAGCGAAATTTCTCATTATTCTTCTCCATTTTCAAGTGCGAATAACTTTCCAACCACTGCACCGATTACAATGTTTCTGCGCTCAAACTAACGTTCGGAAGGTCATCTAAAAAACGAGCCCTCGGTGGTGTCGCTGTGACTTGTTGTTCTTTAGTTATCGGCAACCAATGCCATCTATCGGGAAAAACGCCACGAACTTTTTCCCAGACCCAATATTAAAACATCTATTGTTCTTGTGATGATAATTTCAGTTCTGTTTGTACAATCACAGTTGAGTAGAGTCAATGGCTTTGTCTGCTTATTATTCGCCAACAGTGAATTACATAAACCGATAAATAGATTAATACACATGCCGATACAATTCATTTATAGAATTATATGATCATTTTACTACAATGTATACTATTGAAAAGTAACGTTCTGTATGTACGACATTAGTGTAGGACGAGAGTTCATAGTTGTAAGAATAGCTAAGATATATTCATACTGGTTTTCTGGGCGATTGTGTCGCATGCTACATCTTTGTCTAATACGAGTATATAATAATATATTGGGAGCTGTATCACCTCGACGATCTACCCAAGCAATCGACCGTTGACGCCTACGCAATTTACCAGGTGTACCGGAAAGTCATTACCGGTTTCTTCGTAAAAAACTAAATAATTTCGAAGAAAGTGGAAAAATTTATTTACTCGAAGCATTGGCCATTTGAGTCTACACCTCTTGCCCATCTTTCATGCAATTTATGGATGCCATCCCAAAAAGACTGTTTGTCATTTGAGCAAAACTATTTATCAAGCCATTTTCTAACTTCTTCGAAATTGACGTAGTGTTGCTCTGTAAGTGCATGTCCTATTGATACGAAAAGGTGATAGTCTGATGCGGGAAGGTCTGGAGCGTACGGCAGGTGTAATATTATGCCCAATACAAGTGCTTTCAACGCTTTCTTAACCGGTTTTGCTGTATGAGACGACGCGTTATCGTGCTGCAAAATCATTATACTGTGTCTTCGGGTCCAGTCTGGACGTTGTTTATCAATGGATGGTTCAGATTGATAATTAGTTGTCCGTAGCGGTCAATATTAACTGTTACACCAGATTTCAACAGTTCGTAATACACCACACCACTCTGGTCCAACCAAATACAGAGCATTGTCTTGCGACTAAAACGGATGGAGTGGATGGGCCGGCTTCGCCAGGTGATAACCATAACTTTTTGCGCTTAGAGTTTTCGAAATAAATTCATTTTTTATCACCCGCCACTATTCGATGCAGAAATGACTTCCGATCGAACATTTGAAGCAGCATTTCACAGACGATGTGGCACCAATTTTCCCATCTTTTGTATTTTTCCCATTGCTCTTAATCGGCCCCTATCGTTTCTTGGGCCACATTTAACGCTTCTACCAATTGTTTTTAGTTTGGATTGCATCTTCATTCAATAAATCCCGCAATATCGTTGTTTTTCGGTTTATCAGAACGCTTCCAACGAAACGACTTCAAACTCTTGACTTTTTAATACACTAATTTACAATTATCGATTGTTATAGTCGAACAACCAAACTAAATATATCGAAAAGCAAAGAAAAGAAATACAATTTTTTTTTCGTTCGAGGCAAGAAACTGCTACTTTTTTATCCATGTATTATTCTGAACCCAGTAAGCTTTTATACAAAATTTTGTTTAAAAATATTTACCTTTACTGGATTCATTCGTTTTATTTTGTCATCTAGAGACCTATTTTTATCATGTTTTCTTATATATATATATAAGTGCATTAATAATAATAGTGTATCATCTGTGGTAGAATATGTTATAAGGAATTGTTTTTGTAAGATTAGTAACTAATACTAATACGATTATAAACTCGCATACACAAGTCGTTTTCTACAAAATATTGTTTTAAAATGTTGATATATTGTACATACACAGATTTCACTTTGATTTTACATAAAATGCATAGAGTAGGTACTTTTGAATTCACTTTCACTATCTGAACTTACTTCCTATCTTAAAAGATTATATTGTTATACATATATATGTATATTTATATAAATATACACATGTATATTTCTGGCCATAAGTGTTTGTCCACCCAGAAAACTATAAAAAACATGTCATACTGCAAAATTAAAATTTTATTACATACGAGGGAGCGTTTTTATATTCGCGGAATGAGCGGGTTGTAGAGGGGTGAGTAGGCGCATTGGGGGCGTGGCCTGTGCAGCGACTCATGATTAGTATAAATACGAAGTTTCATTGTTATTAGACAGTTAGTCTTTGAGCTATCGTCAACCAAGTAACATAATCAGGAGTGAAAAGTGAAATATGGAAAAAATCGAATATCGTGCCGTTATAAAGTTCCTTACCAGGCAAGGAAAATCAGTCGCGACCATAATGAATGAGATGTCATTGGTTTACGGCGACTCTTGTCCAGGAAAAACCATGGTGTACAAGTGGCATAGTTTATTTAAACAAGGAAGGGAATCCCTTGAAGACGACCCGAGGCCGGGCAGGAGCATTGAGGTGACCACGCCAGCACTTATCCAAAAATTTGAACAAATTGTACTCGAAGATGCTCGACTAAAGAAGAAACAAGTCGCAGAAATGGTTGGAGTATCCGATACAACAATTTTTAAAATCCTACACGATCATCTCGGCATGTCTAAGGTCAGCGCAAGATGGGTGCCGAGAATGCTCACGCCGCCGCAAAAACAACAGCGCGTAGAGTGTTCGCGTGCATTTTTGGACCTCTGTAATGAAGACAAGGATGGTGTATTGAGTGGAATTGTTACTGGAGACGAAACTTGGGTTCATCATTATGAACCTGAGTCCAAACAAGACTCCATGCAGTGGCATAAAAAGGGCACAGCACCTCCCAAGAAATTTAAAGTGTCACAATCAGCTGGGAAACTCATGGCAACGGTATTTTGGGACTCGGAAGGAATATTGTTGATTGATTATAAAGATAAAGGCGTTTCTATAACCGGAGAATATTGCGCTTCAATATTAGAGCGACTAAAAGAAGCCATTAAAGAGAAAAGACGGGGAAAATTGACAAAAGGTGTTCTGCTTTTGCACGACAACGCGCCCGTCCACAAGAGCCGCGTTGCGTTAGCTGCCCTGCATAAGGTGGGCTTCGAAATTGTGAATCACCCACCCTACAGCCCAGACCTGGCCCCGAGTGATTATTACCTGTTTCCGAAAATGAAAAAAGAGCTGCGGGGTAAAAAATTTACTGCCGATGATGAAGTCAAGGAGGCAGTTTCGGCGTATTTTGCAGATGAAGAGAAATCATTTTTTTATGAGGGTATAAATAAATTAATTGAAAGATGTGAAAAATGTATCCGTCTTGCAGGTGAATATATTGAAAAAGAAAAATAATTTGTTTTTTTTATTTCCACCCCTTGTCCCCCCATTCCGCGAATATAAAAACGCTCCCTCGTAATTGTACAAAATGTTTTAAAAATTTACAAAAATTATTATTTCAAACAATTTTAACTAGTATTCTTTTCAATTTGTGTCATTTTTGATTCGTGGATGTGACCACAATCACCTTTAGCTTTTATTATTGCCTGCCACAATCTCGACATCCTCTCTAGTAATTGCTCCAGAGTTTCTGGTTCTATTTTTGACCATGCATCCTAGAGATCAGTCCATAATGTTTTTGTGGATGTCGGGGCTGATTTTCGCATTTGTCTGTCTAGCTCATGCTATAACATTTCTATAGGATTCAAGTCAGGACTCTGAGGAGATCTTTTCACAATAACAATTCTTTCTTCCCGTTTTAATTCTTGTAAATATCCCCGGCACAATTTGGACATGTGTTTAAGGTCGTTGACTTTCTCTCTTGGTGGTGGATTAGAGGACTCGATTCGTCGGTTCGGAACATTTTTTTCCACTTTTCCAGCATCCAATCTTTGTGTTTTATTCCCCCAAGCTAACTGTTATTTTCTTTTGCTTAGTGGCTGTCGCACAGTAACCCTCCCGAACAATTCTTTGCGTAAACGCTTTTTCACCATTGTGACACTGACTGCCTTATTCCGATTAATGTTTGCCTCTGCTGCATATTTCCAATATAATTTTTCGTTTATTTCTTTTACTTAACAAAACTCTTGCTCGATCCTCTGCTGGTGTTTTTATTTTTGGTCGGCTTTAATAAACTACTACTTTCATCATTTGTAATACTATGGTCTTCAGTTCCACGGTTTAAATTCGGTAATTTTTGCGAATTGACTATTACTTTTGCCCTATCATGAGACACTATAAAATCACGTATATGAACCGAAACTTTTTTCCTACGCGGCATTATTCAAAATACCGATTTTATTTTAAAATAATACAAAAACAGTACGGCACGAACTCTTTACACTTCAAAAGTTGAATGAAATCTAAAATCTTTATACAAATACGATATCTCTCGTGACTTAACTTATGGCCTAATGTAATCGCATTTAAAAGTTTCGAGAAAAAGGTCTTTATTTAATCAATTTACTTGGGTTGCAAAATGGTCTTTGTTAACAATTTAGTTTTAAAGTACTTAAATACATAAATACCGAAAAATGTGCATGCACTATGTTACTCTTTTAGTTACAATTTGATTATATATTGGTTTTATTTAGGTAATAATTTTGATTATTTGAATAATATGAAAATATACACTTGGGTAAACACTTATATATATGTATATATATATATATATATATATATATATATATATATATACATATATACTGCATACATACATATATCATTTCGATGTCTTTTACCGAAAAATGTGCATGCACTATGTTACTCTTTTAGTTAAAATTTGATTATATATTGGCTTTATTTAGGTAATAATTTTGATTATTTGAATAATATGAAAATATACACTTGGGTAAACACTTATATATATATATATATATATATATATATATATATATATATATATATATATATATACATACATATATATTGCATACATACATATATCATTTCGATGTCTTTTTGTGAACTTTTGTAGTAAAATTTTTAATCAAATTTTACTCATTGGAAATGGAGTCAACTCAGCAAGAATACGTTTCTGGCAAATTACCCAGGTCATGTCATCCAGTTTAAATAATGCAAATTCGATGTTCGCTCACCGATTCGAATTATTTAAATTGCGGATTCTAAATTATCAGCTCTAGAATTTTCCACAACGGATACACCCGATCGTATTTCTTTTACTGCCTTGCTAATCTGTATTATCTTCGTTTTACTCATTTTGGCTGAAAGTAAACAGCTGGAATCGATAACATGCATAGGTATATATATTAGAGTCTAAAGAATTGAACTACTGGCCTAATGTTTGTTACATTTATATAGGAAGCCTGTTCTTTTTCTGTTGTATAATAAAATAAAGCACGATTTTCGACAGAACACAGTCAATGCAATTTTTGAATCTAATTTTTCCGCGTTTGGTTTTTTCGATGTGAAAAAACAACTTATCCTTTACACATGTAAACGAAAAGAAATAATCAGGTATCAAGTCAGGACTATACGGCGAATGGTTTATTATTTCAATGTTTTGGGAATCCAATTATTCAATTGTTCGAACAGTGGTGCCTGAACGTTATCACTATGCCACACAAAGCTTCCCTTTTGGCACATGGGAAGCTAGCCTTGCAAAAATTCACTTGCAATTTTCTTGTGCATCAGACTACTGCTACTGTCTGTCGCACTGAAAGAGTTTCAGTACGACAGACAGTAGCAGTAGTTAATATCCCATACGAGTGGGAACGAAACGTCGGCAGTTCCGGTTCCAGCCCGGAAGCCCAGAAACAGATAGTATGGACCACGACCGCGGAAGTTGAGCCCTGAAGATGTCCCATACGAGCGGATACGAAACGTCGGCAATTATACCAGTGACGCGGTTCCAGCCCGGAAGCCCAGAAGCAGATACTTTTTGTTATTTCATTTAAAGAATATACTGTTATGATAAAGAAAAGTAGCTCGGGGTCACTGTATATAAACTATCAACTTCTTGGGTCCATATTGTAAACCAGAGATCGTACTAAGTCTACGTAATATAGCAGTTTTTAAATAGTCTACAATAATGCAGCAATATGTTACACCACTGTCCTTATTTTATCATTCTCTTCAATTTAGGATAGAAAGGGGATCACGATTATTTAATTTTCTGTTTACTTGTCGAAACTTGTGGTTTAATATTGTGTGCAATTACGTTTCTGGGATTTTTTCCCGAGAACGTAATCCCCGAAATTAATTCTTAGTCCAAAATTAATACGGGTAATGTCACGCCGAGGTTGTTGAGTTGGATAAAATTACCTGCTCTAATCCGCATCGTGAAAAGGGTATTACTAATCCTGTGTCGTATGGGGTGAACGATCAGTCATAATAAACATCTGCTAATGGGAATATTAATATTTAATTTATTTCATTGAATTTTTCTCAGTAGTTAATTTGCATTGCGTACATGTCTTTCAATTATACTTCTGGGTGAAAACTTTTTTTTACCACACAATACTACAATGCTTTCTTAGCAAAAGATTTTATGCCATTATTATTGTAACAATTTTATTATTAATTTATACAATCGTTGATGTGTCCATTAAAAACAAAAATCATTTTTTTCTTTGGTTTTGTGTATTTGGTGTTTCTCAGCGTCTTGTGCTTGATTTTTGTGAATGAAATAGTTAAATATTCGATTCGTTTACTAAAGCAAATAAACATTTACGAGGGTAGCTTGACAAGTAGTGAGAATGGAAAAGAAAAATGAATTTTTTAAATACAAAATAATTTATATTTTTCAATATATTCTCCTAAAACGATCCAATGCCCTTATGCCATCTCTAAAATGCAATTCCGGAAGGCTTGCAAAATACTCATTTACGAAAATGATAAGCTCGTCGTCAGACGAAAATTTCTTTCCACCTAGTGCCCTTTTCAATTTTGGAAAAAGGTGGAAGTCGGAAAGGGCTAGATCCGGCGAATAAGGCGCATGCGGTACTAATTGGAAATGCAACTCGTGGATTTTGGACATCGCAACTGTTCTTATATGCGAGGGAGCGTTGTCTTGGTGAAACAGAATCTTTTTCTTTGCCATTCCTGGCCGTTTAGCACGAATATCATCATTTAATATTTGTAGAAGTTCTGCATAATATTGTCCGTTTATTGTAGCACCTTTCTGAAGGTAATCAATGAGCAAAATGCTCTTTGAATCCCAAAAAATTAATGCCATCACCTTGTTTGCCGATTAAGTGGTTTTCGCTTTCTTTGGAGGTGCAGAACCACGTTTTAACCATTGTTTCGACTGTTGATTAGTTTCGTGTGTACTATAGTGTATCCAAGTTTCATCGCAAGTAACAAATCGCCTACAAAAATCAACCGGGTTCCGCTTATGAAGGTCCAAACACTCATTGGAAATGCGCAAACGAGTGAACTTTTGATCAGTCGTAAGCAATCGCGGCACCCATCTTGCCGAAAGCTTGGAAAGGCCCAATTCTTTCGTTAAAATGTGGTGTACGCGTTCTGTTGAAATGTTTACCATGTCTGCTATCCCTCTCACTTTGAGTCGTCGATCTTGCGTAATAATATTATGGATTTTTATAATCATTTCCTTAGAAGTCACGATTTTGGGTGCTCCAGAGCGCGCTTCTTCAACACAGCTTGTTCTACCACATTTAAATTCATTTACCCATCTACTTATTGTGGCGGATGATGGAGCAGATTCACCTAATGTTTCCCGTAACTCATCTTTTACTTCGGTAGCTTTCATACCCTTAATTACGAAGTATTTAATTACCGCACGATACTCTGCTTTTTCCACTTTCACAAAACGACGTGTTGCTTCTTTTTCAATCAGCTGTCAAAAATAAACTAATCAATCGATTTGTCTAAATATCGGAATGTAAACATATAAATAGGCAACTTAAATTACAGTGCATTTTTTTACCAATTATAGCGCCACCTATGTGTCATTCTCACTACTTGTCAAACTATCCTCGTATTTTAAGAGAAAGCAGATGGTCAAAAATTTTTCTGTTTATAACATATTTAATAATTAAAATTTTTACATTTAGAAATATGAGGAAATATTGTATTATTTCTTATAAAAAGCATTCGCAGACTCCCTTCTCGATTCTCAACAGTAATAAGTAGATTTGGGATATTTGTCCCGAGGCCTAGGATAGTAACAAGGCGAGTATTCGAACAAACGAACGATCTTACAGTGTATGCGTTATTTATGCCACTTATGTTTTGTGTTATAAATAACACTCTTACATTATTCACAGCTGTTGCTGCGTAACGCCAAATGAATAAGACTGACAAGATATCTGCAACCTGACGTACGTTACCACCTTTCTCTCGGAGAGCAACATATGCCGTGCTGAAAAGATGTTTTTATATTTAGAATAAGACCGATCAACATCTACGGATGTTTTCCATTATTAATGGTATACCCTCCTCTTTACAATAAAATAAACATCCGGTGATTTCGCTTAAAAATACTCGTTTTTTACATATTGAAATGAAACCTCTTATTAGAAGACTCGTCATAAAAGATAAGGTTTGGGGAATAAGAAAATTATACTTGCCTATGTTATGTGTAAAAGGCGAAATTCTATTTTTATGTACTGTAGATGTATGTCAAATCATATTTTTTCATATAAACAAGCTGCTTATTTATGGTCCACACAGTTCAAGTGACTATTTTTTGAGTAATTAAAAATATCACTTCTCTGGAAAATTTTATATTCAGAGAAGCTATTCGTAAAGAGCTAATCAAATATCGTTTGACAGTTACTTCATATTTTCTATACGATTCCGATGCAGTAAACAATTTTTTTAAGATGCAATGGACTGTCACTTACGATAAATTTAATTGCTTAGCAATTTCGTCTTCCCATTACACCGGAATTCAATTTCACGGTGTGCAGAATTTTATTTTTGGCTCCTTCAACTCTCCCAGATGTATGTTTGTGGCCCGCACGACCCTTAAAACTTGGAATTGCTGTTCCGCATTTACGTAGTCGTTGTACTGCTCGTAAGGTGGTTCCGAAAAAACGATGCCGAGATTAGAAAAGCGTCAAGTAACTGTTCTGAAACGTGGAGATTTCACGCTATCTCTTCGCGACTACGAGAATGTAAAAGCATCGTTTCTTTTTTTTTTCTGTTTTGGCTTTAGGCTTTTAATGACAGTAATTTTGGTTTGCTGTTTTATAATTTTCTACTCTTAACATCTTAAATACACACAGTGAGAGAGAGAGAGATAGAAAGAGACACAACCAAAATTGCGATAATATAATTGAAGTGCGCGATTAAACCGGAAAATTGTTTAATAAACATTTACGAATAAATAATACACTGTCTACTTTCATTAATCAAATATTTGCCTTTAATTGTACTCACGGTCAAAGTTACGAGTACCATGCAGCTCTCATACATGAATATGTAGCTTGACGTTCTATCTAATGACAGAACTAACAGATTCTATGAGATTCTATTACATATTGTACATACGTTAGTAATGTACATTTATCAACTATTTGTACTGATATTATCATTTGTATTTATATGAACATTAAATGACAAGTCGCATTATATTTACGAGATTCCAGATGTTCAATGACCGCAGAAATGTTTGCCCATGAAAACAACAAAGGCTAATTAAAATGGAATTCACATCACGATGACGTTGTAAACAATGAAATTTCAAATTGGAAATTGGGATTGTGGTGATATTTCTAGATATTTTTCTATAAATGTTTTCCGTTAATACACCTTAATCAATAAGGTTGATATATAACCCCTTTCCACATTAACTTTTGTAAATTCTGTATACGCATTTCGACAACCAAGTTGTCATCATCAGCAGATAATTTCAAAGTGTCGCACCTGGTAAAACACGGCGAAAAACAACTGTACGATGTAAATCAGAGTGTACATCTTGGTTTTGAGCGGTGTGGATCGCGTACGGAGTTTGATTTTCGTACAGTTGTTTTTCGCCGTGTTTTACCAGGTGCGACACTTTGAAATTATCTGCTGATGATGACCACTTGGTTGTCGAAATGCGTATACAGAATTTACAAAAGTTAATGTGGAAAGGGGTTATATATCAACCTTATTGATCAAGTCAATCAACCACAGGCTCCATCAAATTCAACTAATACACCTTAATTTACTTTAGTTATGACTTTGTGGCAATGTTTCTAAGTGACTAAATAAGCACTAAATTTAGCAAAGTAAGGGTGTTTCAAATTGCGCGGTTTTTTTAAAGAATAAATAAAATATAGATGGCGCACTGAATTTGTCTGTACACGGTACAACAACGCGTCCAAATTGTTGAATTATTTTATGAAAATCAGCGTTCCGTGGAAAGAGTTTTTAGAAAACTACGCGAATTTTATGGTTTACATAATCGTCCATCTGAAAGCACTATTGGTCGAATTATTAAAAAATTTCAAGAGACCGGTTCCGTGGAAGATCAAAAACCATTAGGTGTCGGATTATTTATCATATTACATTCTTAGTTGAGCTAATTTCTCTGGATCCAGTTATCTGTCCTCTTTCCATTCTTTGTGATCGCCCTAACCTGTTTTTCCTGGTATTTGACTTCGAATGCTTCCCTGGCAATTCTGTCTCCTTCCATTCTATATGTGCCCTAGCCAACTCATCTATTTTTCTTTAATTATTTTTTCAATCGGTTGCCTTCATTTCTTCCACCATTGTTGAGTTCCCTATTTGATCTTTCCTGGTAGTTCCTTTGATTTTTCTTAGAAACCTCATTTCCATTGCTTTAATGTTGCTAGTAGTTGTTTTCGTTATTGTTCATGATTTACATCCGTATACCAATGATACGAGGGAGCGTTTTTATATTCGCGGAATGGTTGACAAGGGGTGGAAATAAAAAAAACAAATTATTTTTCTTTTTCAATATATTCACCTGCAAGACGGATACATTTTTCACATCTTTCAATTAATTTATTTATACCCTCATAAAAAAATGATTTCTCTTTATCTGCAAAATACGCCGAAACTGCCTCCTTGACTTCATCATCGGCAGTAAATTTTTTACCCCGCAGCTCTTTTTTCATTTTCGGAAACAGGTAATAATCACTCGGGGCCAGGTCTGGGCTGTAGGGTGGGTGATTCACAATTTCGAAGCCCACCTTATGCAGAGCAGCTAACGCAACGCGGCTCTTGTGGACGGGCGCGTTGTCGTGCAAAAGCAGAACACCTTTTGTCAATTTTCCCCGTCTTTTCTCTTTAATGGCTTCTTTTAGTCGCTCTAATATTGAAGCGTAATATTCTCCGGTTATAGAAACACCTTTATCTTTATAATCAATCAACAATATTCCTTCCGAGTCCCAAAATACCGTTTCCATGAGTTTCCCAGCTGATTGTGACACTTTAAATTTCTTGGGAGGTGCTGTGCCCTTTTTATGCCACTGCATGGAGTCTTGTTTGGACTCAGGTTCATAATGATGAACCCAAGTTTCGTCTCCAGTAACAATTCCACTCAATACACCATCCTTGTCTTCATTACAGAGGTCCAAAAATGCACGTGAACACTCTACGCGCTGTTGTTTTTGCGGCGGCGTTAACATTCTCGGCACCCATCTTGCGCTGACCTTAGACATGCCGAGATGATCATGTAGGATTTTAAAAATTGTTGTATCGGATACTCCAACCATTTCTGCGAGTTGTTTCTTCTTTAGTCGAGCATCTTCGAGTACAATTTGTTCAACTTTTTGGATAAGTGCTGGCGTGGTCACCTCAATGCTCCTGCCCGGCCTCGGGTCGTCTTCAACGGATTCTCTTCCTTGTTTAAATAAACTATGCCACTTGGTTGCACCATGGTTTTTCCTGGACAAGAGTCGCCGTAAACCAATGACATCTCATTCATTATGGTCGTGACTGATTTTCGTTGCCTGGTAAGGAACTTTATAACGGCACGATATTCGATTTTTTCCATATTTCACTTTTCACTCCTGATTATGTTACTTGGTTGACGATAGCTCAAAGACTAACTGTTTAATAACAATGAAACTTCGTATTTATACTAATCATGAGTCGCTGCACAGGCCATGCCCCCAATGCGCCTACTAACCCCTCTACAACCCGCTCATTCCGCGAATATAAAAACGCTCCCTCGTAGTCTTACAACACTGGTATATATGTACTGTAATATTTATGTCGGTTATGATGTTTCCCTCTTTATCCTTCATATTTGATAGTTTTGGTATTTTTCTGTTTCTTAACTGTTTTAGAGCACTATAAAATAATTTCTTATTTTCTTTGAAAATTTCTTTCATTTTCGTTCCAAATTCTATCCACGTGTGTTTCTTTGCTTCTTTTACTAGGTATTTAAGCTCATTATTAGTATTTTTATATTGCTTATAATTTTCTTCCTGTTTTATCTTTAAGTATTTCATCCATCTTTGTTTTTTTTTCTTTGATCATGCTTTGTAATTCTTCAGTCCATCACTTATTTTTCCTTCTGTTTATGCTGTTTATTTTTGTTGTTCCGCAACTCTCCCTACCTCCTGGTACGATATTTTCCTTGAAATATCCATTTACTTTCTATTCCCATTTTATTATTTGCATCATCTTATTTATTTTGTTTTTACTTTTCCTGGTATTTCCTCATTGTTTCTGAATGTTTTAGCATATAGCTTTCGATTTTTTGTTTTTAACTTTCTTCCTCGTGGCTTGTTTTGTTTCCTCTGCTGTCTGACTTTTATTCTTAGTTGGAAATTATCACTTTCGATTTCGACTATTTTCTTTGAGATTATGTGAAAAGTCGGGTTTATAAAAACAATCCGCAATCAATTCCCGCTTTGAAAGATAAAATTATTCGTGTCATTGGTGAGATAGAGCCTCAATTATGTCGAAATGTCATTGAAAATTTTGACAAAAGAGTGGACGTCTGTGGAGCTGCAAGAGGAGGCCATTTGGCAGATATTATTTTGCGCATATAAATGTCATTCATATATATGATACTTCAATTACCAGTAAAAAGTTTTTGAAAGTGAATGCAAATTACGTGTTTTATTTATTCTTAAAAAAAACCGCGAAATTTGAAACATCCTTTATATGAATCGGAAGCTTTATTCTCCTTGGTGAATGGTAGAAGTACGTTTAAATAAACGAAAGCAAACTTACATAATTTAAAGATAAGTGGGTAGTTTTAACTGATTTAATTAGATAACTTTTACATTTTAACGACTTACATAAAACCGTTTAAATTATGAATTGTAAAGTTCATTGTTGTCTATAAAATTTCTTTTTCGTTAATAATTGAATATAATTTACGAAGAATTTGTTAGGAATTTTTATGTTCCTATGTATTAATGTCATATGTAAATTGCCTTAAATATATACGTCAGAAACATATGTACAATTATTTATATTTAATTTAAAGGTCAAATATGCAAAACAAATGTATTTTTAAAACAAAAAAAATTTAAATAAATTGTGTATATTTTAATTATTGTATTAGATAAGAGGGCATATTACAATACTTTCAATGCAAATATCGATGTTCATAACGCTTTTTAAAACCGTTAAACATAATTATTCCAAGAATTTTTCAATAATGGAAAGTCTAAATCGATCAGGAAACACTAACTTACCGTACGTTATTTGCATTTGGTAAATTACATTTTAGTATAGAAAACAATTCAGACGCAATATAAAACTTTCGTTTTATTATGTTTTTTGCAATATTTATATCGTCAATTGGAGTGTCTTTGATTTTGAAGGGGGACTTTCGTAATTTATTGCGGGAAAACCAACGAATTGAATTCGAAATCTTGCTATTTCAGACTCCGTAAAAGAGAATTATTTCTTCTGATGAGTAGAAAATACATGCGTAAAGTAGGAAGCCGGGAAATTCTGCAGCTACATCATCAAAGCATTGCGTTAAGTTTTAGAGCAGTTCTGGTCTACAAACAAAGCAGTAAAATAATACGGAATTGCGTAGGGTACATTTATAATAAATGTAAAAGACTCCGAATTAAAAGATTTTGTGGCCAAACCGTATTTTTTTGATCAAGATGAAATTGGAATTAGACTAGAACAATCCTAAGTCCAAATTAGTGAATATTTAGTAAGCTAATTTGAATATTTTAAATAAATATAATTGAATGCTCTTGATTACAATTTTGTATATTATATTGTACGTACATTAAATATGAATAACATATAACATATATTGAATATATATTAAAAGTCGAGTATTCGTAACTATTATTGGTAAAATAAATAATCGTATACAGACGATAACTAAAAGTTTTTTCGGTCGCCATGGTAAATGTGAGCCGAAATTTAGAACTAACACAAAAGGGCCGGACAGGGTGCGGTTATTGCTTTAAAGGCATTCAAATATTGTCAGACAACGATTAATAGCTAACATAAAAGCAAATAAGAGCAAATATATACAAGGATGCATTAAGGGAATATTTTAGCAATTTAAAAAACTCAACGAGAGATGTGTCTTTATAGCATTTGTTTACTTATTCCGGACGTAAGCGTCTAATATACAGGCGTGGTGTTAAATCTAAAAAAAAATTTAAACATAAATATTTGCTATTTGTTTCACTTTAATGTACACTACCGGTCATAAATGAGGGATCATATACTATCGATCGAATCGCTCTGTCTTTATACCTGGGTTTCGGTAGGGACAATTGAAATAACATACGAGTACGTTTCTGGGAAGTTTACCAATAATATCCGGATCATTATGTAAACTATATAACCATGTTTGTTAATGTAAAATATTATAATTTCCTTTAATCCTTTTATGAGCTGTATTCAGTATTATTATTTTTCCTGAAAATATTTATTTTAAAGGGTTTTTTTTATATTACAAGATAATAATGGCAACAAAATCGTAAAAAACGATTACAATGGGCTAATGAGCACCATGTAGATGTGGAAATGTGGAAGCGGGTTCCGTGGACGGACGAATCCAAGTTCCAGGTGTTCGAAAGAAATCGGCGCGGTTTTGTTCGCAGATGAATTGTAGGTGTAGAAACACGATCGTTTATAATTGTATACTTTAAAATTGGCAAAAGCAACCGCGAAATTGCCACAGAACTGAAATTAAGTCAGTCCACCGTGGGTTATATCATCAAAAAACACCACGAATGTGGAAGTGTGTTGATCAGAACTCGAAAATGCAGACTAAGGGCTACAACCTCAGTAGAAGATCTTGCAATGGTGGTAACAAGCAAGAGAAATGAATGCTGTTCATCGAAAACCCATATTTCCACAGTTAAACGGCGATTAAAGGAAGTCGGTCTTCATGGACAAATTGCATTGCGGAAGCCGCTTCTACGCAAGCAAAACAAACAAAATCGTTTAAAATGGGCACGCGATCACCAAAATTGGACCATAGAAGACAGGAATAAAGTATTGTAGACCGATGCATCCAAATTCGAGATTTTCGGTTCACGAAGACGTGTTTTCGCAAGTAGGTCTGTGGGTGAGCGTGCTCGGGAAGAATGCACAGCCCCTACTGTTAAGCACGGTGGAGGTTCAGTCATGATATAACATAGGGTTGCTTTTCTGGATCAAATGTGAGCGATCTCGTAAAAACCGAAGGTATGCTAAAAAAATCAACAGTATAATCGCCTATTAAAGGAAAACGCAATCCCCTCTGGAATTAAAATTTCGGGTCAGAATTTTATCTTCCAACAAGGTAATGACCCGAAACACACTTCCAAACTATGCCTGGAATATTTGCAGAAATTGGAGAACGAGGGAACCATAAAAGTTATGTCGTGGCCTACCCAGAGTCTGGATTTAAATCCCATCGAGTTACTGTGGGAAGAACTTGACCGAGAGGTGAGAAAATCGATCCCATATCTGCTGTTAATATGTGGAAGAACCTGCAAGAGGCATGGGGTAAAATAAAACCTGAGACATTACGAAAATTAATCGAAAGAATGCCTCGATTGCGTGCTGCAGTGATTAAAAATAAAGGAGGGCATATAGACGAGTCTAAAATTCAGATAAGTATATTATACAACAAGTTGTTTTAGATGTAAAAACATATATTTTTCATACAATATATGTAAATAATAAAAGGGTATTAGTATTTCAATTTTGATTTTCGTTACAATTTGTGGGTTAAATGCGAGTGACCAAATACTTATGAGTGATAGTGTATATTGACGTCATCCGTATAAAGTAATTTGATCAGCAAAATTGACTGAGGCTGGCAAATCTTTAATATAAATCAAAGTCGAAGAGTATGGCCCAGTATGCAAGCCTTAACTGCACATTCACCAACAGTACCACAGGCTGATTAGACTTTCATAGGAACTATTTGTCTAGGATCAGAAAGATAACATAAAAACAAGAATTTATATCATTTATTTATTCTTGATTAACACATTAAAAAGCATTGCTTAATAAATATACCTAGACAATGACTTTCCAATATGAATGGCGTTAAAAAAGGCAACAAGAATGCCTCGATTGCGTGTTGCAGTGATTAAAAATAAAGGAGAGCATATAGACGAGTCTAAAATTCAGAAAAATATATTATACAACAATTTGTTTTAGATGTAAAAACATATATTTTTCATATACGTAAATAATAAAAAGATAGTATTTCAATTTTGATTTTTGTTACAATATGCGAATTAAATGCGAGTACCAGTATATATATATATATATATATATATATGTGTGTGTGTGTGTGTGTGTACATTGTTATTTTTATATTACCATTATTATAAAGACCGTATGCTACATAATACAATTATTATGAAGACGTTACATGATATATATTTGGTGTACATCGTAAACCTTTTTGTGATGTCTACTGGTCTTTGTCATATGCTATTGTATATAAATAATAATGGAATTTACAAAAAAAAAACTTTGGTGACTGACTGTATGTAAATATATAATATCACCTTTAATTTATAATTCGTTTATATATTTAGCATTATTCACATACTTACGAAAAAAAAGAAAAAGAATAAATAGAAAACCATGCTTAATATATATTCAGGACAACGTTTCGTCTATTAAAGTTGTGGGCGTGCCATCCCCATTCTGCGTGTTCTTATCGTTTAATAGTTTAGGTCACCGTAGTTTCGGGTTATATTTTTCAGTGGCCTCACGAAATTAATTTTCCGTTAAAATTCAGTTGGTAAACTGGACATACATTATGGCGTAAAAACCGCACGCCGAACACATTCACAGACCGGGACGGATGCTTCGCTTGGTTGACGTGTGCATGCACAATTTACTTTATAATTCCGATTGGCTTCACTTTACTGCCTCGCATATCGATCACGGTTAAGGTGGACGTACACTAGGTCGTTCAGACGCATCATTACACTTTACACTTTCATGTTTTAGTGTTTTAGAAGTAATCGCACGTACTATTTGGAACTGGACATTTACACATTTAGATTTCGAATAGAAATTCTTTACAAGTTGCCTCTTAGTTTGCACTTTAACGCACTGAGAATCGAATTATGGTTATTGTAATACATAAAATTGGAAACACTATTAGAATGCTAAGGAGTTCCTATCGTTTACATACAGGACTAGAAACGGTGTTCAAAAAAAATTTAAAATAAATGCGGGGGATTTTCTATAATCCTTGCAAATAAGAATTCATTATACCAGGGCGGAACAGTAATTAGTGGGCTTGTCATTTACCACCGGCGCGACAGTTCAGGATCGGTTGTAGTAAGTACTAACAATTAGATGTGGGCGAAACGAATATTAACAATCAATGATGCATAAAATAAAGAAAAATAAATAGTTTTAAAACTTGAAACTGAAACATTTACCTTGTCTATAGCTGCTATTGCGTTGTGTGAAGTGGATAACTTTGTTGGAAAGTGCTCCATTAGGTATGTTTCCACATTTGTCTCGGTTAACAATGTTCGCTGTGACGAGAAAATGTTCTTATATCTTAAGAAAAACCGTTCGACATCTATTAATGTAATACACGCATAATTGAAATAATCTTTGTAAATAGATAATGGATCTATAGAAGTACAAATTTGTTTTAATCTGGTAAAATTATAATTTTATTTAAAGCACTCATATTTTTGTCACTTATACACAGTCTGTTGCAGAGAAAACCGATTGTTTTTAAAATAGTAATCCTTAGTAGCGCCATCTATTAAAAAATATGCGTCGGTAAGATAGATCTTTCACCAATGTTATGTCAAAATATCATGACATTTACATCATACATTGATGAAACAAATGTATAGTGATGCGCGTTTATCACGTACGTGTGTGTATGACTGGTATAAGCTGGTGCAAAGAAGCGGAAAGTATCATCGAACTTGTGCGTGAATTGATCAGAAATGAGTCTAAATCCTCATTGCGATACAGGGAAATTAAATTTTTCCAAACATTCAATTCATTGCATTGAGAAACATTTGTGCAAGGTTTATACCATACAATCTAACTGAATTCAACATTGTACAGACTTGATTAAAGACTAAAAAAAGGCAAAAACTTCAGGTATTCCATTGCAACTGGCGATGAGACGTGGTGTTTTTAATATGACCAGAGACCAAGCGTCAAAACTCTGAATGGAAGCATCCAAGCGAAGAAAGACCGAAAAAAAGCCGTTTGGAGAAGTCAATAGTGAAGACAATGTTGATTTGTATTTATGATTCGAAAAGCGTAGTGCACGAAGAGTTTGTACCAACTAGTCAAACAGTAAATGCTGTATATTATCTTGGTGTTATGACTTTTGGCACGTATGCTTCGTGTGCGCCCTCAATATCGTGAAAATGGATGCTGGCGTTTTTACATGATAATGCACCATCTCATCGCTTGACGCATATCATCGATTTTCTAACTACAAATGGCATTTTAACCATCAACCATTCACCGTATTCACCGGATTTGGTTCCCTGTGGTTTCTATTCTCCAAACTACATTTTTCGATGAAAAAGCAGCGTTATGCCGACGCCGAAGTCATTAAAAAGGCGTCGACAGCTATATTGAAGGTCATCTCTAAAGATGAACTTAAAAATTCATTCGACATTGACCTTGCAAAACATTCTATTGAAGCCGAAGGCCACTACTTTGAATAAAATAAATGAATTTTTCCGAAATAGTAAGCTTTTGTTTTTATTTTTAAAAAGTTCTGTTTTCTCTGAGAGAGACTGTGTAGCACATAATAGTGTGTGTACCATTGTATTTTGTAATTTTTCTATTGCGACAAATAATCCTTTTCAATTTTCGTAAATAGTTTTTAAATCTATTTCAACGGACGTACCTTGAAGTCTTATCTGACTTTCCTTAATAGCCACAGCTTCATCAGAATTGAATTGCAAAATCACAGATTTAATTTGTTGGAACCCCAAAGTTTTTTTACCGTATTCACCCTTGTGTTCGCTTCACCTGTACAGTAAAAATGTGCAGATGAAGCGATTACAGGTGTAGCGTAATCGCTATACGAATACAGTTTCCTAACCTTTTGCTAGCAAATAAAATTGGAAATGTCGATTCAAATGGTTCCAGTACATGTACTATTATGTGAATAATAGATTCTTTTTCAATTTGTCGTTTCTATCACGCATAACTACAGCTGTTTGTTTTTTACTACAGCTTTGATTCTATTTTCGATATCTTCGCGTAGAGATGTAGATAGTTCCAAGATGGTGACTTCCATCTGTAACTGTAATTATGCCAGAAGGATCGAAACAGCGGTTTATCACAGACTTTACATATTAGCATAGCGAGTAGTTTTGCTATCCATAAGCTGCAGGTGATGCTATTTTGATCGTATCGGCGAAGATAAAATGACGTTTGGAGAAATTTAGACAATAATAATAACCCTTTACATCATCCAACCGATTTTTTTGTTTTGTAATGTATGCCTAACTGGGCCATAAGTCTGTTCGACTCATCATGACCACGGGAGCGACTGTGTGTATTTAGTGTGTGTCAAGTATTCTATGGCTTTATTGCTAACCACTTCTCGTTATAGAAGGGGAAGTAGCGTTGATTATTCTATCTGTCCACTGAAGGGTACCAAGAGAGGTACCTACAACTATCGAGACGAGCAACAACTTTGAAAATAGCACTACTCGGAAAAGATTCAAAGCGTTGACTTCTCTATATTAACACCTGAAGTCCAGGTACTATTTAAACCATGAGCTCGTGGTGCGATTTAAGATCTTCGGTTGCCGATATCAATTCTGAGGCTTAATAAACCAATAATTTATAATTTTTAATCAATCAAACTATGACAAATTGTATATAATAAACACTTTCATATTCTGATAATCTTTCCAGTCTCTTTTTCCTTTGAATTATAGAACTTTCGGTAAAGTTATTTACGTTATACTAACACTTATAGTAATGTTGATTCAATCGACTATGTGATTAATTTATTTAATCGTCAATTTGTCGCAATCTTCCAAAGACATGTTAAGTGGTCAAGCCAACTATGGAACTAGAAATGCAGTTCATATTTTTGTTAACGATTTATTGATATTTCGAAAGTGAACGTGGAGCACATACGTATGTTACACGTACATTCGTAAATATGGATGAAATTAATACTCTTGAAATTTAATTTTACTTTCTAATTGAGTGAAATACATGGAGCGATAACGAACCGTGCCCCCATAATGACCAGTGACTATCATTACGATTATCCTGATGTTGAATGCCGATAGAATTTTTTATTTCTTATTACCGATCGCTTAGTAAGTTAGCTGTCAAGAGGAATAGTAACAAATAGGGGAAATGTCCCGCGGATAGAAGATGAAATATTTCGAATTTCTTAACGTGTAATTAATATATATTAATTACAACTCCTTAGGCAAGAAATTTAAAAAAAAAACTACACAAAAATAAATACCATGTGTTGAAAGCGGTTATTGATGTCGACTAGCGAAAGTAAACACATCCAAAAATTGCTCTCGTTATCTACTTGTACACGAATCTGTTTAGTTATTCATATACATATGTATGTATATCTGGAGAATGTATTATTTTTGTATTTCGAACTTGAGTGGGAGATAAACACGCTTTATAATTGCACGTCAATCGAGACACACTTTAAATAACTTTTAAAATTCCTCAAATCAGCTTTGAATTGTGTACTTTTACGTTCGAAGTTTAACTACTTGGCAATGTTTAAAATTTCTATCTTAAAACATAGACGCATAAGTCAATACAATCAATGGCCAAGTGTTTAAGTGCTGTTTATATAATAAAATAATAATTTCAAGTTTAAAGGACTCTAGAACATGGAGGGCGGGGAACTTATATCTTCAATAACGGGTATTGTAGTATTTAGAAATTGATTAAATTGTTATTAAATTTAAACGCCCATATTGCTTACAAATTGCGCATTCAATCGGAGATTGTGGAAGGCCCAAAAGTCTTCTGGAAATTTATAAATATCCAACGCAAGTCTTCAAAGATTCCAGAGTGTTTTTCATTTGATGATGTGGAGGTTGCTTCGTCTCAGGCCATCATTAATGCCTTCGCGGATGTATTTTAGAATGTTCTTAATGATTATTATGACTCCAATTTCTACCGTTGATAATGGCTCTAGCTGTATCAGAGTTTTACTATTCGATACACAAGACCGATTAAGAGAGATATGGTGACTGCACATGATGGACTCCCTAATTTTTATCAAAGATTATGCACCAGTTTTATGCGATTCTTTCGGTACATTTTCAATTTATCTCTGAAAACATTTTCTTTGCCAAAAACGTAGAAAATCAGCAGGATAACACCTGTTTTTGAGGAAGGTGGTTCTTCAAATGTTTATAATTATAGGCCAATCAGTATCTTTAATAATTTCGCCAACATTTTCGAGTATCTTGTATACCAGCAAAACTATATGCTAATATAAAATGTATATTAGCAACCGAACAACATGGATTTATTTCTGGTAGATCAACTATAACTAACTTAGCAGTCCTGAAGATGTCCCATACGAGTGGGTACAAAACGTCGGCAGTTATACCAGTGACGCGGTTCCAGCCCGGAAGCCCAGAAGCAGATAGTATGGACTACGACCGCGGTAATCTACGGATCAGATTATAAAGGATATAATTACAAATGTTGCATTTTAGCTGGTTCATAGACACAGCCTATGGGTACCTGACTACGGCGTAGAAGTCGTATAGAAAACACGGAGGACATTTGTGGACGACAATAGTTTATGATTTTCATACTATAGACTGTAAGTTTAACATTCATGTATATTTTAAACGGGAAATAAAGGGCAAATATCATAGTTAAAAGTCTCAAAAAAGGAGAAATACATGGAAAAATTCAGATTTTATTATTTATGTTTGTAGCAGTCACATTGCTTAAATATTGTATATTATCATTAAAAAGTAAATAAAAATAGAGTACATACCTTCTTCTTGGATTCCATTGCGCAAAAATCACCAAAATACAAACAATTCCGAAAAATGCAGAGGGTAATTGGGGTTGTTAATGAACCACAAAGATAACACGATTGCATTCTGGGGATATGTGATTACTTCAAACGTTGAAATGTAAACAATGGACCCATTTCACGGGAGCCCACAGTGTGGTGGAGTGACTAGGTAAAAATCAATACTAATTAGAGGACACAAGAGGTTTACTGTGAACTGAAATACCGTTGTTAAGCATTTGTTCAAATATTTTTGCAAAATTTGAGAAAGTTACAATCGGTCGATAGTTATTCAACTCTGAGATATCCTATGAAGTAATTCTAGTCCGTTTCCAGAGAGTAGGGGATGTAATACGTCTTATAGAGAAGTTAATAATGGCGACTAATGGCTTTGCGAAAACCAATCTTACATCTCTAACCAAAAATATCGGTACAAGAAGTCGCCAGGCGTTAATTTGTCAGCAAAGGTGGTCATTATTTGGACAAGCTCTTCTTTAGTAACAAAAGCTAAAGTTAGGCAAGGATGATTAGAAATTACATCATCAGAAGCCATGCTATCAGTATGATAATAATGTTTGAGAAATAAGCATTTGTTATTCAAATTTTTGGGATATAATTTGGGCTCAATATTTTTAATATTAACTATTTTAAATACAAATTATTTTGTTGACTACGAATTTGCTAATACAAAATGTACAATGAATTTCGAAATAATTTAATAGCATTTTTATCATGTCCAGATTTTACTGATTGTAGTAAATTGCTAATTGCTTTTTCTAAATTAAAAATTAACGAATAAAATGCAAATATACTATTTATACGAAGGTTTTTAGAAAGTTTTAATTTAGCCTTATGAAACCATGCCAAACATACAAACTGAAACGAATTCAATCGTGGTAGAGCATTAACGAGGAGGTAATTATAGATATACCCTCAGGGCCGAAGCTTCCAACTTTTAATTACCTGTTAAATGCTCGATTGTTTTCACGGATTAGTATTGATTGATAGTCACCGTGTTTTTTGCGGACGCTATTTAAAATTCCATTAATAATCTAGTTATTCTCTTATCATTCGAAATCAATTGTCCTAAATGAAGCTAATTACGCATTTAAAAAAGTATTCATGATAATTAAACATGTCAAATATTCTTTTTTTAATAGCAAAACAGATTGATTTTTAATCTGAATTTTCCATATTTGGTGTGTAAAAAAAATTTGTTTCATACTTCATATTTTTTTATTTATTTAAACAAATAATCATAATTTTGCATAAAAAACGTTTAACGAGATACAAATCAATTGTGTAAGTATCAGAGCAGCAGTGGTTTCCATAAACCTATAACATTGATGAAACCGATCACATTTTTAAACTCGGGATTAATACGAGGTATCATCAAAAAATACGGTGAAAGGTTTTTTATAGCAGCAACTGATAACCTTATGCGAGGGTAGCCTTTTATATTTCGGGAATTGTAAACAAGCAAAAATTTTTTATTATCGAAAATAGTTTTATTGCTTATGAAAATATTCTACTTGAAAATCAATGCACTTTTGCATTCGTTTAAAGGCGATCTCCCTACTGCCTCTTCCGGTGTAGAAAATCCTTGACCACGAAGTTTATTCTTTACGTGTGGGAACAAAAAAAAATCACAGGGAGCTAGATCAGGTCTGTACGGCGGTCAAATATTCAATTGTTTGAACCGACCTGTGAGGGCTCTCATTGTCATGGTGGAGAATAATCTATCGTTTTCGGTTTGTTTTCCTTATTTCTTCAAAAACTTTTGGCAAACAAATAATTGTGTGCCATTCGGAATTGACCGTTATACAACTCTCTAAAGGCACGGTTGCAATGTGACCAGTTTTTTCGAAAAAACAGGTGACCATTTGTTTTGATGTGCTTCGTGCGCGAACAGTTTTTGTTGGTCTTGGCTCAAATTGATATACCCAGACAGTCAATTGTAATAATAGTCTACCACCGCGACATCGAGCAAACACAAACTACAGGTATGTTTAAAGGCTTGTGCAGATGGTGAAAACACAACAATAGATAGTCAAATGCGAATACTTATACCTCTACTTTTGACGGTTTCCTTACGCTTCTTTGCAACTGGCAGCTTCTTTGACCTTTTCTAAACCCTTCATAGCATCCAAAAGCTGTCTCGATTTGGGGAAAAAGCGTCCAGACGAACACTAAATATGATTCCATGTTTTTGCCCTTTTATTTTACGCATGGGGTACTTAGAAGCGCGATAACAATGTCAAAACTTTCGTTGTCCTAGATTTGACACTTATTTTTGACTAACTCTTGGTATCTGAATCCAAAATTGTCTATCACTTCAACTTTTTAAGCTACAGGATATCCTTTCTTTGTTCCGAAAGTCATACAAAGGAAAATAAAGGAAAATTTTACCAAATATACTATTCACAGAGAATAATTTTATTCATACTAAGGCTATATACAGTTTCTGTAAATTAAATTGTATTCAGACAAGTAGTAAACTTCTTTTACCAATCGGAAAACATACATATTAAGGTAAAAATTTTCGCGTTTTTCTTAGAGTGTTCAATCTGTGAACAATCTCGCTTGATGCTCCAACAATAGTCAGCCATCATATGTTCATCACATTTATTTTGATTCCCTGCCTCCATGATCTTCAAATCTTAGTGGAATCGCTCACCCTGCCCTTCATTGATTACCAAGATTTTTTGGGAAATTAGCAAGAAGGCTATGCAGAAAACGCAATTTGATGGTCATATTGCAACCAAGCATTTTGTAGTTATACTTATGACATACATATGTAAATAAAAAACTAAAAACTCTTTGTATAAAAGCAAGGACTCGGACTCAACAACGCAACACACAACGTCTCACTATACTAATCTTAGGTATAACTGAGCAACCTAGACAAGGATGAACCTGTCACTGGCCTCCTACGGCGCCATTCATAGGAGAGCACTACTGCTTGTTATGACCCTCTTTCGATCCAGCGGAGAGTGGTCACAGTATAAGCCGTAAAGGAAAAACTTGACGTGATAGAAGAAAACTAACTACAGTTTTGAAATAGGCATGCCTATTTAACTTTAAAAACAGCCGAAAAATTCAATTCAACAGAAAATGTGTGTAAAATTTGCAACAATTGTTACCATATTACAAAACAAAAGAACTTAGATATTTTCTTGTCTCTCTAGCGTTTCGTAGGTTATCGCACAGGATCGTAGTAAATTATTTGCTAAAAAAGTTCTCGCAGTTTCGACAAAATGAAAGTGAAAAGTAACATTGGTTTGAGAACCTATTAAAGAGTTTCGTGAAATAATTTAAAAACAACAAGCAAATTCAAATGATAGTGATAATGATGACTTTAAGAACGGATAAAATTACTATTACGAGTATTAATTGACAGAAAACTAATAAAATAATAAAATTAAAATAGAAAATTCATTTGTCCATTAATTTTTCGTCACTCCAAACTTCGAAAGTGTATCGGATGACAGATATTTTCCGAACTTAATTTCGCTTTATTTACAAATATATCATACGAAAGATATCAACTGGAAAAGCACACAAATAAAGTTCGAGATTCGTCCCAGATATTGCAATATAATAAAAAGAAATTTGTCACACGAAATGGCTTTTTTTACAAAACGTTTCTATCTTTTATGTTGTTTGTCTTCGTTTTCGAAGTCGAAAGGAAAATAAACTACTAAAGGACGGCTATTATAGCTCGTAGGTTCACAGGTTAGGTTACTGGCAAATTGCTTCTGCACTTAACCTAAATAGGACATCATTCAGACGGACGTATTTGTAACGGGGATTCTTGAACGGTTATAATATAATCCACCCGAGGGTGTACATTATATACACTGTGATTTATAATTTAGATGTCTAAAAACATTATTAATTTCATATCATCGTATATTGTTGCAATAAAGATAAATAAGTGGTGTTTAAGGTATGACAAAGTTCTAATATAACTTCCTTTTGTTATATGTTTAACAAGCTTTTTCAAGTCCAACTTAGTTGATTGAAAATTACTCTTTCCATAAATTAAGCTTGGCTAATTAAGTATAAAATTTCGGCGTGACACAGAACTACTTTTCTTCTTGCAATCAAAATGCTAAAGAGGGCGAAATAGGCAACGCTGTTCTTTAAACGTGATCTTTGACAAGTAAAAAAAGAATATTTTTAAGCTACCGACTTAATAGTTGACATTAACTATTAAATAGTTAATGCTAATTGTATAATTAAAAGAGACAATACACGCATAGATAACACATGGATCAATAAGTCCCGAGACTAACAATGAAAACAACATTTTTTTTGCAAAATTTTTTTTTATTCATCAACATAATCACCTTTTAGGGTGATACAATGGTTCCAACGCTTTTCCAATTTTTCAATACCATGTTTATAAAAAAATTTATCTTTCGCTTCAAAATAAGCTTCAGTTTCAGCGATGACCTCCTCATTTGAGCCAAATCTTTTTCCCTGGAGCATTTTTTTAAGATCAGCAAAGAGCCAGTAGTCACTGGGGGCTAAATCTGGCGAATATGGGGGGTGGGGAAGCAGATCAAAACCCAATTCGTTCAATTTTGCCATTGTTTTCATCGACTTGTGGCAGGGTGCATTGTCTTGGTGAAAAAGGATTTTTTTTCTCTGCATGTGCGGTCGTTTTTTTGCGATTTCCTCCTTCAAACGCACCAGTAAGTCAATATAATAATCACTGTTGATCGATTTACCTTTTTCAAGGTAGTCAATGAAAATCACGCCATGCGTATCCCAAAAAACTGACGCCAGGACTTTGCCAGCTGACTGCTGCGTTTTCGGACGTTTCGGACGGCTTTCGCCAGCTGTGCGCCACTCAGATGACTGCCCCTTCGACTCTGGAGTGTAGTGATGTATCCATGTTTCGTCCATGGTCACGTAACGACGCAAGAAATCTTTTTTGTTGCGAGTAAATAGCGATAAACAGCTTTCTGAATCATCGACACGTTGCTGTTTTTGTTCCATCGAAAGCAATCGCGGCACCCACTTAGAAAAAACCTTTTTCATGCTCAATTTTTCATGAAGGATAGTAAATACACTTCCATATGATATCTGTGTCATCTCAGCAATCTCACGGAGCTTCACTTTACGATCTTTCATTATAATTTTTGTCACTTCACTCACATTTTCCGGTGTAACGGCTTCCACAGGTCTACCCGAGCGTTCCGCGTCATTTGTGTCGGTACGACCACGTTTAAACTCGGCAAACCACCGACAAATCGTTGCTTTTGATGGACAAGAGTCCGGGTAACATTTTTCAATCCATTGTTTTGCTTGCGTGGTGTTTTTACCCATTAAAAAACAATGTTTTATCAGAACACGAAACTCGGTTTTTTCCATTGTTTAAACAAATTACAAAACGACTTTACTCCAACCTCGATAACTCAGCTGTTTCTGGTCCGATCGACTTAAAATTTTGACACTTTTCAAGCAAAGGTTAGTACTCTAGAAAGACGTGGTTACTGGTTTACTACGAGCGCCATCTATGGGTTAGTCTCGGGACTTATTGATCCATGTGTTACAATAACAAACATAAAAGAACTATACTAAAACACAGAGGTTTTGAGACAATTATTATACTCTTTTGAAATTCAACATACAATACCAAAATGAGAAAACCTATAATATAACGAAAACGAAAATAATTCTGACACTGCAATGCATTTATATCTTTTATATGATTAAAACCTTTCTGAGAACGTTAATAATACATTAAGGACAAATACACATAAACATTCTTAAATTAAATTATAAATATAAGTACCACAATGTATTTGTATTAATCAAGACCTCCAATCTGAGAATTATTATAATACATTTATGTTTGGAAAATCCAAATTAAGCAGCATTTTTACTTAAATGAAAATTAAAAATAAAAATATAAAAACACTCTCCAAAAAGTAGGGGTACCATTACTACATATATAATGGGTGTCCCAAAATTAACGCAAGTTTTGAATTTGTCACCATTTGTGCAGTAAAGTGTTGGCAACCCTAAAAAAACAATTCGACAGCTGACAGTTTAGGGTTAGTAAAAATGGAGCGTTACACGATAGAACAACGTGACTTCATTATTGAACAATATTTCAAAAATAATGAAAGCAGTTCGAAAATTTCATACAAAATATGGTTTTTTAACTTCGTCAACTGTGAAGAGATTAATTGAAAAATTCAGGGAGACTGGATCCGTTGGAGACGTCAAAAACACTGATCGTCTAAAAACAAGCCGTTCAAATGTCAATATCGAAGCAGTGAGTGAGAGTGTCGGTGACAATCCAGGAACCTCAATTCGTCGTCGTGGCCAAGAATTGCAAATTTCAAGAAGCATTCTACAGCGTATACTCACTAAAGATCTGTGTCTCCATGCTTACAAAATTCAATTAACACAACAACTGAAGCCTAATGACCATGCAGAGCGAAGAGAGTTTGTTGAATGGATTATTGAACATCAACAAATGGATGCTGATTTTTCGAGCAAAATCATGCTAAGCGTAGAAGCACATTTTCACCTTGATGGCTTTGTTAATCGCTAAAATTGCCGCTTTTGGGCTTCTGAGAACCCACATGTGATTATCGAAAAACAAATGCGTCCACAACGTGTCACTGTTTGGTGTGGATTTTGGGCTGGAGGCATAATTGAATCATACTTTTTTGAAAATGAGGCTGGTCAAGAAGTGACTGTTACTGGTGCTCGATATCGCGACATGATAACACAGTTCTTTCTGCCGAAATTGGATGATATTGATGTAGCCAGTATGTGGTTTCAACAAGACAGTGCCACGTGCCATACAGCCCGTGAAACAATTCAATTACTGCATGAGATATTTCCAGGTCATGTACTCTCTCGTTTCGATGATCAGAATTGGCCCCCTAGATCGTGTGATTTAAAACCATTAGATTTCTTTTTATGGGGTTATTTGATTTGATTATGTCAACAAACCCACAACCTCCCGTGCATTAATGGAGGAGATTCAACGCTGCATCAACGAAATTCAGCCACATTTATGCATAATGCTCATGGAAAATTTCGACCAAGGAGTGCGTATGTGCATGCAAAGTCGTGGAGGCCATTTGCCCGATTTGTTATTCCATAAATAACCCTATCTTATGTACTGTATGATTCAATAAAAGAATAACAATCAAAAGACTAAAAACTGTGTTTTCTATTTAATTCAAATCTTGCGTTAATTTTGGGACAGCCTTTATATATGAGTATGTGTTCTCTCTTCGGAACTGTGGGGCTCCAGTAACATCAGCTCTTTAAAATTGTGTTGTTATTATGAATATTGTGTAGCAGGTTTCTTGTTAGGAGTTATTATTGTATATCTCCTTTTGTACATTTTATGTTATTTATTATTATAATGCTGATTATAAAATGTTGGCATATTCTAACATTAACACTAAGGATAAATAAAATCTATCCATCTGTAAACTTATTAAGAAACATATTATTTATTGAAGCAAATTTATCTTGAAAGCAAATTAGTATATTTTATTAAATCGTGACAAATCAACGCTAATTTTTCATAAATCGCTTAGAAAACGTACATAAACACAATAAGAGTGTTTACCTGAATAAATCTATTTAATTATGTACGTTCTATTTATAAGTTTTCGAGTCTACGTTATTTGATGCCATCAATTAATATCTGTAATTGAATTCTCAGCAACGCAAAACGGCATGTCATTAACAAAACTATTGTTTCGGGTATATTTGGTTATAAATTGAACAGGTACGCTATCAAACACGCGCGCGTATGTATAGGCACACATATATATTTCGAAATTGGGATTACTCGGAACGCGGAACATGATTCATTGTTTAATAACAGTCAATTTTAGCGTTTATAAAGGCGAAACTTCCTATTCACCTCTCAAGTATTTAATTGCGGATTCTGGATGCATATTCCCGAATCGAATATGTAGTAAGTACAGGAACAGGAACACGTACCAGCATGCTGGAATTGGCGGTGGTTAACTCGAGCAAGATAATATGTTAGAACGAACAGGTTCCCATATGTATTTAGACCTACACGGCCATTATACATAATTCATACCTACACGCCATGTAACACATGTATTTGTAAATATATTACATTTCTGCAGATGCCATATTGAAATATGCTCCACTGGGCTACAGTAACGCTAGAATACGAAATAGGTATTATCTTTTTTAATATTTCGGTTATGTCAACAGGGAAAAGCACGGAGAATTTTGCAGGATGCTAAATATTATTGTGTCTGGTCATTGCACGTATAGTACAATACTCCCGTGTCCTTACGTTAAACAGAGAAATTTTTTATAAAAATGTAATGTTAAAATGATAAACATACATACGTACATATAAGTATAGATACTTTCTATATATGTATATTCTATTACTCGATAACAATAAATAAAAATATGTACATATACTACGTGACTCACCTTGTAAAAGTACATATTTTTAAACAAAATTTTGTATACATGTCAGTGTTCGGAATAATAAATGAAGAAAAGAATAGCAAGAGGACAATAAACCTTTGTATCGTATTTTGGTCGAACTCTAACGAAAACATTCGTGTGTTCTTTTCTTTATTCTGAAACGGTTTAGTATGGTTATTCGATTTGTACAGTATACAGTTGTGAATTAGAATATAAAATGCCAAGAGTTCGAAGACAACTAAATTATCGCCAACTATCGTAAATGAATTTAAAAGGGATCGTATTGTTGGGTTACATGATGTGTGTATTGTATTTTGTGAAATTTCTAGGCGGATGTAAAAATATATTGCTACACTATTCGTCCTTGGAGAGATTGGTCTCAAAGATGTAGACATAAACCTAGAGAAGGCTCTGAATGATCTAGAGGATCCACCGACCGGGAAGATAGCTGATGAAGATTACTTGCCCTTACGGAATGGCGTAGTACATTCGAGTCTGTAGGATATCTTTACCTATGTGGCAGAGATATGTTATACAAAGGGTACTAGGAACGTTTTACAATACAGCTTTGTTTATTTAATTTTTTCAAAGTAATTTCCTCTACACTCAATACACCTCCCCATCCTCCGAAACCAATCTTTAAACCAGTTCTGCCAAGTTTCACTAGGGAGTAAAGCACACTCATTGTCCCAAGCCCGCAAATGGGTCGTCATCACTGGAAAACCGCCTCCCTTTTAGCTTCATTTTCACATGCGGGAACAGAGAAAAGTTACAGGGAGCAAGATCTGGACTGTAGGGAGGTTGCACGAGAAGTTTCAATCGTGGTCAAGTATTCAGTGCAGGCTTTGGCGCGGTGAACTGGAGCATTATCGTGATGGAGGAACCAGGTGTCCATTCTTGACTTTGGCCGCAGGTTCTTCATAGATCCAATAACTTTAGCCAGGCACTGTTCAGTATACCACTTAGCTGTAACTGTCATCTGTGTGTCCAAAACGACGCGTTACACAATTCCACTCGATTTGAAAAATACAGCTATCATTTTTTTTTTACTGATCGGGATTTTCTGACAACTACGGGTGTGTCTTCATCATCAAAGACCCAAACTTTGTTTTGAGCTTTGGTCGGTACTTCTTAATAATACAGCAAAGTCTCGTTACCTGTCACGGTGTTGTTCACATACAGAGATTGTCCCTTATTAAACTTTTTTTTAGCATCTCCCGGCACCAAGTCACGTCGTGTCATCTACTCTTCAGTCAGTCGATGCGGTACCTAGAGAGAACAAATGATCATGCGGAATCGAACGGATTGCTGGTGCATTTAGGCCTGAAGTACCTTGTATATGTTGGTAGGTCACTCGTCTGTCCTCGCAAAGCATTTTCCTCACAGTAGTAACGTTTTCGTAGCCTTCCCGGCTTCTCAGCATCCTTCACAGTTAAATTTCCCCTTCGGAATTCTCTATACCACCTGAATATCGTTGTGCGATGTGGACAAACATCACAAACACCCACATTTCTTCGAAGCAGTGGTCTATGTTTAAACCACGCACGAAATTATAACGCAAAACTGCCCTTATCTCATTTCGTGACCACGATGTCATCGCAAGCACTTTACACTCACACTGTTAATGAATAACTGAGCCCATCGACATGGTGCGGCGGATACTATGCATGTATGAACATGCCTCAACAAGCAACAAGTAGCTTCCTACGATTCATTATTGCGTCATATTGCAAAACTTTCCTAGTACCCTTTGTAGAATAACAATGTATTCCATACATCGCCGTATTCGTTCGTTTGCGTCGATTTCCGATCGTTCAAGACTAATTACTGCTTCTCACTAGATTAACAGATTGGGATGAATAGTGAGTCAATCTTGTTTTCGTTGATCATAGACGACTCCGACATCAAAGAGAAAAGAGTTTTTGAATTGTTCCGTAGACCCTGATATTGTACTTGTTAGACCAGAAGTTTCCAAACTTTACCAGTCCATAACGCACACACAGATCTAGTATTTTGTACCGGCGCCTTTGTCGAAGTATGAGTACAATGACATAAACCATGCAGAGAAATAAGAACAACTGTTACGGAAAACCGCACAATGTGAAACTGACATTTATTAAAATTGTAACACAAGAACTATCAAATTAGAATACGAAAACACAAACAAATATAAAATAAATAGTGAAAACTTTTAAGTAAGTTAATGTGAAAGGTGAGCTTGCTGAATGCTACACATTTTTTCAAAACTCTGAATGAGGTTTTCCAATACAACTCTCATTTCTCCCTCCACATCGATTTTTGAGCAGTATTAATTGATAAAATCCAAATTCACATCGATATGTTATCGCAAAGGAAATGAAGATCTTTACAACTCTTGAACTCAGAGTTCGATATTGGTTTTTGATTGATATCCAAAATCTACTAAATCGGAAAAAGCAAATTTCTTTTGTATTCTGTTGTCGCAAGAGAGTTCAATTAGACTCTTCTTCCTGGGAAGCGAATTCTGGTAGAGCTTGAGCACGGAAAGAATCTCGAATCCATGCACTTTGTCCTTCAAAATTTTTGCAAACCACTCAGTGAGCTTTGAGAGGTGTTTCTCGAAAAGAGACAGCAAGTCCTGTGAATCAACGACTTTATTACTGCCACGTATTTGTGCAACTCAAGGAAACAATGTCGACCACCATCGTCATTGACTTTTCTTTTCCACAATTCCAGGTTTTTTTTAAACGCCGCAATCATCTCCAAAAGTTCTTATCAAATATGTATATCGCTCAAATATGTATATCGCTCAAATATGTTAGTTTCTGCAAAGTATCTGGAGTTTTCATGACCTTCCTATTGTACAAAAGTGTTAATTTTTGTACATAGCTGCACGGGATAAGACGTCAGCATGTGAAAACCATCACGAATTGTAGTGGTATATCAGTGTCGTGTGTTTAGCTCCCATGTACTTGCATGGAGCCTAAATACGTTCCCTGACGATTGGAAAAATTGATTGGGAATGCGGCCTTTATAAACTACATAGTGTTTACAATCGGTAAGATTTGAAAACGGAAACTAAAGATATATATATATATATATATATATATATATACATATATATATATATATATATATATATATATATATATCAAATTCATCAAGGAGCATGTTGTAGACTTTAGACATATCTGTGTATATCTGTGTAAATGGAGATTGTCTCAGAGATACTGCATGAATGCACTGAATGCATGTTGATCTATACAAATTAAAAGCTTTGGGTAAATTATTTATTGTGGCTAAAGGTCTGTAGTTTTCGATAGAATGTTAAAAAAACGTAATTTCAAAGCTATATCTAAATAATCAATGAACAATGTAATATATTGAGCAATAGAAATTATAAAATAATAAGCCTTTATGAAACATTGATTTTCAATTTTTTTTTTAATTGAATTCAACGGGCAATTTGTTTTACATCGTAATATACTCGAAATATGGGATTTATTATATACAAGTATATTGTAGATCGCCTTAAGAATATTAAAATAAAATAAGGTCTCTCTAGTCCACTACATTTCCACATTCAAAAACGTCAGTATTCTGTTTGCCTGTACGCGCTCTCGGTTTAGAATTCGGGGCAAAACGCTTTTGATATGCTAATTAGATTTTAAGAAAGGCCATATTCCTTTATAATCTTCCGTATATTTGTTCTCTCAATACTGTAGAAAATTTACAAATAGATTGGTATTCTTCCTTTGCTTTTGGTGTATTTGTCTGATATTAAATATTCGATCAATTGTTTTCTTATTTAAATTCCATTTTTATTCATCTGTCTTTTTAGGTTAATCTTTTCAGTGAAATATACAGGTACGAGTAGTGGCCATTAAATAACGAGACTGGTGTGAGAAATGTTATTTATTGCAAATAAACTTATAATGGGTGTTTTTTTAAGCTGCATGAGAATTATCGATTTCGATAACTATGGTTTGACAGCTGATAATGTCAAACTGTGTTGACATTTCTGTTCAGTAAGGTTTGGCAAGTCATTATGAATCGTTTAATGCCAGAACAACGCTTCCAAATTGTGGAAATTTACTTTGAAAAAAATAAATTTGTTCGCGAAGTTCATAGAGCACTTCGTCCATTTTACGGTTAACATAATCGGCCTAGTGAGCAAGCAATTCGTGCAGTTATTGCTCGTTTTCGCACTAATTTTACTCTTCCCGATTCAAAACCATCAACAAGACAAAATAATGTGCGTACCGAAGAGAATATTGTTGTTGTAGCGCGAAGTATTGAAGAAGAAGCCGAAATGTCGATTCGCCGTTGTTCTCAACTTGTTAGCCTTTGTCTTTCGACTACGTGGAAAATTTGACGTAAGGATTTTGGCTTACGTGCCTATTAAATACAGCTCGTGCAAGAATTGAAGCCAAACGACCATCGTTTGCGTCGCATTTTTGCTGATTGGGTTCATTTAAAACTGGCCAAAGACGAGCATTTTTATCAAAGAATTGTGTTTAGTGATGAAGCTCATTTCTGGTTAAATGGCTATGTCGATAAGCAAAATCGCCGTATTTGGAGCGAAGATAATCCTCAAGCCGTTAACGAATCACCATTATATCCATTAAAATTGACTGTTTGGTGGGGTTTACACGCTGGCGGCATCATCATTCCTTATTTCTTTCGAAATGAGGAAGGAGCTGCCGTTACGGTGAATGGCGAGCGCTCTCGAGCCATGCTGAATTTTTGTTTCCAAAAATTAATCAGCTAAACATCGACGACATTTGGTTCCAACAAGATGGCACAACTTGCCATACAGCGCGCTTAACAATCGATTTATTATAAAATCAATTTGGTGACAATTTTATTTCACTGGCACCCTCGTTCGTGCGATTTAACACCTCTGGATTACTTTTCATGGGGCTATCTTAAGTCATTGGTTTATGCCGACAAACCAGCAACTCTTGAAGCATTGGAAGCCAATATTCAAGCCACCATTGACGCCATACGGCCAGTTTTATTGTAAAAAGTAGTCAAAAATTTGACCGATCGAATGGACCATGTAACTCGTAGCCGCGGCGGACATATGCCGAAAATCATATTTAAAAAATAAATGCCATGAAATTTTCAGGTTATAATAAAAAAAATTTCATTCCAACAATATTTCTGTCTTGTATTATTGTTTTAAGTTGTCAAGCTCTTAAAAAAACACCCTATATTTAACTTTTAGCCCCGTTAACATATTCCTCCCCCCCTGTCTATACACCGCTTTTTTACATTTTTAGAAAACTATGGGGAATAGATATTGGAAGAAAATCCTTGCATAGGCACAGAAGAATTCAAAACATAAAGTTTTGTATTGAAAGCAGACAGATATTCCTCGATATTAGTGAAAGCATCAAGGAAAGACCAGTCAGATTAAAATAGAATCGAGTATAAATTAATGAAATTAGCTAGATTTTTTTTATTGCTGACATCTTATTTAAATTTCCCAGAACGTAGATTACTTTATTATATAAAGTTTCTTTATAAAGATATTAATAGCTATATTAGGAACAATTATAATATTGTATAAATTTATGCAATAGATAATGGAATTTTGTGGCGACACAAGTTTTTACTTCTCATAAAAACTTGACCCAGAAACGTGATGTTTAGCACCGTTAAATTTCGTAAAATATTAGTATAATTAATACTTCTTATGATACTAATCATTAATGTAAAACGATGAATTGCTAATAAGCTTCGTAATAAAATTTATAGCTATAAGAATATAGGTGTGTTAGTTTTATAATATGTTACACAAATTATGTACAAACCATCGATATTACGAGGATAGTTTGACAAGTAGTGAGAATGACACATAGGAGGCGCTCTAATTGGTATAACAAATGCACTGTAATTTAGGTTGGCTATTTACATGTTTACATTCCGATATTTAGATAAATCGGTTGATTAGTTTATTTTTGACAGCTGATTGTAAAAGAAGCAACACGTCGTTTTGTTAAAATGGAAAAAGCAGAGTATCGTGCGGTGATTAAATACTTCGTAATTAAGGGTATGAAAGCTACCGAAATAAAAGATGAGTTACGGGAAATATTAGGTGAATCTGCTCCATCATCCGCCACAATAAGTAGATGGGTAAATGAATTTAAACGTGGTAGAACAAGCTGTGTTGATGAAGCGCGTTCTCGAGCACCCAAAATCGTGACTTCTAAGGAAATGATTATAAAAATCCATAATATTATTACGCAAGATCGACGACTCAAAGTGAGAGAGATAGCAGACATGGTAAACATTTCAACAGAACGCGTACACCACATTTTAACGAAAGAATTGGGCCTTTCCAAGCTTTCGGCAAGATGGGTGCCGCGATTGCATACGACTGATCAAAAGTTCACTCGTTCGCGCATTTCCAATGAGTGGTTTGACCTTTATAAGCGGTCTGGTTGATTTTTGTAGGCGATTTGTTACTTGCGATGAAACTTGGATACATTACAGTACACCCGAAACTAAACAACAGTCGAAACAATGGTTAGAACGTGGTTCTGCACCTCCAAAGAAAGCAAAAACCACTTTATCGGCAAACAAGGTGATGGTATCAATTTTTTGGGATTCAAAGGGCATTTTGCTCATTGATTACCTTCAGAAAGGTGCCACAATAAACGGACAATATTATGCAGAACTTCTACAAAAATTAAATGTTGAGATTCGTGCTAAACGGCCAGGAATGGCAAAGAAAAAGATTCTGTTTCACCAAGACAACGCTCCCTCGCATACCAGCACTGTTGCGATGTCAAAAATCCACGAGTTGCATTTCCAATTAGTACCGCATGTGCCTTATCCGCCGGATCTAGCCCCTTCCGACTTCCACCTTTTCCCAAAATTGAAAACGGCACTAGGTGGAAAGAAATTTTCGTCTAACGACGAGCTTATCATCTTCGTAGATGAGTATTTTGCAAACCTTCCGGAATCGCATTTTAGAGATGGCATAAGGGCATTGGAGCACCGTTGGAATAAATGTATTGCTCTTTTAGAAGAATATATTGAAAAATAAAAATTATTTTGTATTAAAAAAATTCGTTTTTCTTTTCCATTCTCACTACTTGTCAAACTATCCTCGTATGCCAATTTACATTAAAAACTCATTTGGAAAAGATTATGTTTCGTACGTATTTAGTGAGGCATAAATGCAAAATCGTTATCTCTGGATAGATTGTCGTATATTTATGTATGTATATCTAAAAATTGCTGTACTATTTCGCATTATGTAAAGTTAATGAAAGGAAGTCAGATGAAAGTGAAATTTAAGTAAATTTTTGCAGATGGAATCACGACAAACTAATAACAGTGAAACTATATAAGTATTTGGATAACGACATAAAGATTAAGTCGTGTTAGTTCGTTTAGTTATGTGGCACATAAACAATAATTGTACACTCGTCTATGGGAGTGAATGCGCTTCCATATACAAACAAACGTATAACGAGTACGATGTTCTTCTTAATGCTGGATATATTGGTTCGTTTCCGCTATATATCTCGAAAAGTAAAAGTGGCCACTAATTATATTAGAATCGTGATGCCAGTGTTTGAACAGGCGGTCTAGTCATAATAGCTCATGTTGAATAGATGAAATTTTTGCGAAAGAAATCTATGCTCGTTGAAAACCTTATTTGTTACAACACATTATTAATGTATTAATGTTTAAAAACCTATCGAAGGTAGTTCACGTAGAGAATAAAAGAATAAAATTTGATTGGTGCCTATTTGGAATTCATGGATACAATTTAAAAATATTTAATTTCTAAAAAACAAATTTTAATGAATCAACATACAGTGTAACCTCTATAATAAAAACTGTGACAATTTGAACATCCTCTGAATAAGCTTCAGGTAAAATTCTCATTAATTTGACCAAAATCGGTATTGTTCATACAGCACTGACGTCGCCGTATACATATAAACAAATGTACGATGCGTGTACGATTAATAAAGAAACAACCCATTTCTTATCGTAAAGCGATCGTTTTGATGCCCTGTGATTTATTGCTTTTGCGAACTCGCTTGCCACGCGCTACAAAGTGTCATAACTTAAAAACCGCTGAAGTTTCGCTAAAAAGTTTTTTTGGTTTTATTGAACGAGTTAATTTTCTAATAAAAATTGTATACCAAAATAATCTAGAATTTTCGACTGTATTAATACATACGATGTTAGAGTTGTATCTTTTCGTATAGTCATTGTTAATTGCAATTTCAAGTGTTTTAACAAATGCAGGATGTGTAATGCATATTCTTTAATTTAATGCTGTCACACTAGGATAAAAGTGAGATTATAAACGAATTTGAAAAGGGGAAAGATGTGATAGGAATTGCTAAATCTTAAGCTGTAAGAAAATATATAGTAAGTGACATTAAGGAAGAAAGAATGAAATTATTACTTACGTCTCATCAACCTGAACAAAGAAAACTTGCAAATCAAAATCCAGACATCGAAACCGCACTTTCTATATGGTTTTAACAATAAAGGACGCAACACATTTCAATATCTGGTGAGATATACGAAAAGTGAAAAGAGACGATTTCGAAACAAGTTCCATATGACTTGACAAGTTCAAAAAACATACAAGTTTTTGACAATTGTCAATTGTTGATGAAAAATTAACTGTCGATAAATTTGCTGATGGACCACACTAGCAAACATTTTTAATGAAAGTCGCAGAAATGGAAATAACAGCTCATCAAGTCTATAATGGTGATGAGAGTAGATAGTTTGGGAGGGTCCTTGCAAACAAAACCCTTGCACATCGAAATGAAAATACGGCGTCAAATCCCAAAGTGAACAAGGACAAATTTACTTTAATGCCTTAAGCCGATGCCGATATTCAAGCGATTTTCTACCACAAAATTATACAGCTAGTGGACCAGCTATGATTCAAAACAGGAAAATGTAGTATTTCAAATCTCTACCGATACCTATCATATCTGAAGCTATCCAAAACATACTGTCTATTTGTCTTTCATGGGTTACAATGGACAGTTTTCGTAAGATATGATTTTTCTGTATCTGAAGTTAAAACAAAAATGAGGGATTTGAATTTGTATCCGAATGAATAATGACACTGTGTGTCCTGATGTAGAATAACTATGTACTGAAGACATAGGGATTCAAGCGATACTTCTACCACAAAATTGTACAACCAGTGGATCACTAAGTGCTTCGAAATATGAAAGTGCATTATTACAAACCTTTGCCTGTATCTATTATACCTATCATATCTGAAGATGTCCAAAACATACTGTCTATTTGTTTTCATGTCTTACGCCGACGCTTTCAAGAAGTCCAAACCGTCCCGTTAGTATATGGGGTCAAAATAAGGAATAGGTTATAATGGATGTTTTTCGTAAATAGTTCCATGATTTTTTGTGTCTGAAGTTAAAAGGAAAATGGGGGACTTAAATTTGTATCCGAATGGATAATGCGCTTGGAATCTCGATGTAGAACTATGCACTGAAGACAAATGCATTAAAGCGATATTTCTACCACAAAATTGTTTTCAAATACGAAACTGCATTATTACAAACTTTAACCTATGTCTATCGTATCTGAAGATATCCAAGACGTACTGTCTATTTGAAGAATTTCGATTTGCTGTCAGCACTCGCTGTAGCTTTACCAGTTCCTTATGACATTCCCACAATAGTCTGAATAGATTCTTAAAACTTCCCAATGCTCTTAGTTAGCTAGTTTGTAAGCACCCCTATTAATGTCTTCATCACTTTGTATGGAACTGCTTGAAATACAGACGCATATACCCTCAGATTTAGCTGAAGGCTATTTTTATACTTTCCCAAGAGATATCTGCGCCGATACCAGCTTCAGTCTTAAAGCCGTTTATATACTAGTTTTTCTGCATAATACCATATTGAACCGCCACTGGTTGGTTCTCATCTATGTGGTTCTGAAATAATCTCAAATAGAAAGCGATTACAATTTCATCAGCACTCAAACAAAGTAAACTATTTCATTAAGTTTTTTTAATAACTACGAACAAAATTTTAAATGAAGAAGATTTTCCATATTTTCGTCTTCTTTAGTAATATGTAATTAACATCAAGCACAAAAGCGAAAACCGTTTTTTAGACCACCTTTTTAAGCGTTGTAGTTTAATTTATAACTTGCCTTTATGTACATATTTTGATGAACTTTCCAGAGGCAGATATTATAATTGTGTATGTTTAACTTCTCCAAATATCGAAACGCAAATGTATATTTAAGATATTAACAGGACTGCATTGTCTGAATATTCTTCCAAATAACATTTGGAGACAATAAAATACTAATTTTATTTAGCAACATACTGTTAATTAATAATCACCTCGACACAACATTTAATGTTGAATTGTTTAACACCCGACCTATCTGACTTCTTTGACATTTGTTTTGATATTTTCTATTTAAACTATTGCTACTAGTATTATTATCTAAACAGACTAATTAATCAAAAAAGTATTGTTAATAATCTGAAGGATTATTTGTCTATTATTAGCCAACAAAATTAAATGTTGATGTGAATTACTTATACTCAGTCTTATGATAAAACCTATTGATATTAGCCAAATAGTAAATGATATTATATACGAGCGGATACTAAAAAATAATCAGAATGGTAGCGCTGTGGGTAGGTGACCTGTCGCTAGGTGCGCGTGACACAACTTCCTCTGCAATCGGTGCAGTCGGTTCTTTCGCCGAATAACGTTGTGTCTTGTTACAGTGCATTTTTTGGCAAAAGTATTTTCGTTTGCTCGTCGTTTTTTGTAATGTCGGATGTAAGTGAACAGCGTGCCACCTGGTCCGACAGTTAGTTAGTCATTCAATTTGGAGGTTCTGAGAAGATTACGTAACAGTGTACGACAAAATAGGCCCGATTTGTGGCAGACGAGGAATAGATTTTTCCACCATAACTCTGCACCTGCTCACACAATCTTATCAGTCCTTTGCCCCATGTTTGCTATGCACCCTGAAACTTTTTTTGTTGAGGAACATGAAAGGACATCGTTTTAACGACACGGAAGAGGTGAAGAAGAAAAAAACAAACGAATAATGTTTCCAACAACGGAGTCATCGATTAGGCAAGTGTATAAAGCCAAAACGAGTGTGTATTGAAGGTGTTAAGGTCGTTTTGTAAAAAAAAATACAAGATTTTATAAAGAAATTCCGGTTGTTTTTGGACATCCACTCGTATATATATAATTTTGTAGGACTCTCTACATTATTCAGAGATATGCGATAAAACTATTCATACAGCATTTAACTAATTTGCGCATTTTCTTCGCATTGAATTTTTCGAGTCTTGGTATCTGACGGTCCTTTTTTATATACGAACCTGCTAAAGATCGTGTAAATTAGGGAATTAGTCTTGCAACTTTTTGTAGAACTTTGTGAACCACATAGCCTGTTGGCATAAGGTAAAACTTACTCTTTTCTTTAGAGAAATAAGTTAAACCAATGATACAGCCATTAAAAAGTATGGTTAATTTGAGTATCGTGAAAATTAACTTGATTATCAATTTATCATATCGTTTTATATCAAAATTTGATTATTATTGATCCATTTATTATGTAGTCTTCTGTTTTAATTTAACAATCTTTGATAAACTCATTATATAGTCTTTTTTATCTTAATTTGCATATTGTCGATCAATTTATTATATAGTTTTTATATATTAACTTAAATGTCATTGATTAAATATCATTATTATATAGTCTTATGTCTTAATTTAACAATTCTTGATCAACTAATGATACAGTTTAGTCTTAATTTGCATAACGTTGATAAATTTAGCAGATAGTTTTGAATATATAGTTTTGAATATATTAATTTGAATGTCGTTAATATTAGTGGACTTTATGGTTTATTATTATTGTAAGAATAAAAGTTCTGAAAGCTGGATACGTATTCGTAGTAGCTACCTAGAGGAATATATTGTCTTAAATTATATTGAACTACAAACAAATGACATATAACTTTCATATCTTCATATCTTTTCGTACATCAATAATCAGCACTGTTATCCTTATTTTGGAATTTTGTCTATTGTATTGTATTTATAAGTTGTCATCATCAGCAGATAATTAAACAGTGTCGCACCTGGAAAATTACGGCAAAATACCCGCACGAAACAAATTCCGCACACGATCTGTACCGTTGAAAGCCAAAACGCACGCTGTACATTTTGGCTTTCAACGGTACAGATACCGTGTCTTCGGGAACATTCTGGACTTTTTCTATCAATGCATGATTCAAATTGAAAAATCGTTGTCGGTAGCAATCGGTTTTAACTGTTTCACCATGTTTCAATAGTTCGTAATACACCACGCTACTCTAGTTCCACCAAACACAGAGCATTGTCTTGCAACCAAAACGATTTGGCCTTGGAGTCGATGGCCCGGCTTCGCCAGGTGATAGTTATGATATCTTGCGCTTAGTGTTTTCGAAGTAAATCCATTTTTCATCACCCGTCACTATTCGATGGAGAAATTACTTCCGATCATACCTTCGAAGGAGTATTTCACATACGATTTCTCGATTTTCCATTTACCTGTTAGTCAATTGATGTGGCACCCATTTTCCTATCTTTTGGATTTTTCCCATTGCATGTAATCGGTCGCGGTTTTTGAGTTTTGGTTGGGTTTTTATCCAATAACTCCTGCAGTTTCGCATCTTCAAACTTTTTCGGTCTACCAGACTGTTCTTTGTCTTGCACATCAAAGTCACCACTTTTGAATTGTCGAACCACGCCTCACAACGTTTTTATAGTTGGAGCATGCTCACCGTAAGTTTCTACCAGCAAACAATGACTTTCAGCGACTTTTTATTTTGATTAAATAAGGAAAGTAATGCGTGCCGCAAATGCACTTTTACAGCCACGAAACTCGTCATTTTCAAAGAGCTATGACAGTGTTACTTTCGCAAAGTGTAAGATGTATGACTTTGATGATTGATGTCAGTAGAATAAAATGACATATGTATCAAATCACATTGCATACTTAAGCCTAGCACCTGGTATCTACCTATTGAAAGACAAAAACAGCATTAGGTAAAATCATTAAAGATCTTAAATGTTGGGAAAACTGAAATTCAGAAATATATTGAACTAAAAATTGGAAGAATAAAGGAACTTGTATGAGAAAATATAAATAAAATTGGTTAATGTCATTTTTCATGTAATTTGCAAAATTTTAATAAATAGTAGATTTATTATTCCTATTGTTTTAAATAAATACAGTTTGTAAATATATATGTTAATTATTCATTGAAATTTAAATATTGGGTCGGCAACTAAGTACTTTCGGTTTTTACTGATAGAGAGCGTTGCTTTATTTTTTGTATAACGTATGTTAGTGCTATACTTTACCGTTTGTCACGTGATACTAGTCACATTGACGTAACTTCAGAAGCAAGTAGTGCGTGATTTTTATTAAAGCTATTAGTTGTGGGTTAATTTTAAATGGAGTGCAGAAACGAACATTTTCGACATATTTTACTATTTTATTTCCGTAAAGGAAAGAAAGCTGCTGCGGCTCACAAAAAGATATGTGAAGTTTATGGTGCTAACTGCTTAACAGAGCGCACGTGTCAGAATTGGTATAAAAAATTCCGTTCTGGAGATTTTTCCCTCAAAGATGAGCAACGTTCTGGTCGGCCTACTGAAGTTGATGATGACCAAATCAAAGTCATAATTGAAGAGGATCGTCATATAACTGTTCGAGAGGTTGCGGAGAGGCTACATGTATCGCACACAACAATTAAAAAACATTTAAAATGTTTTGGGCTAGTTAAGAAGCTTGATATTTGGGTACCTCGCGAATTGAAAGAAATTCATTTAACACAAAGAATCAGCTTTTGCGATATGTACCTTAGACGAAATGAAACCGACCCTTTCTTAAAAAGAATCATCACTGGTGATGAAAAATGGGTCCTATACAGTAACATAGTTCGAAAACGATCATGGAACAAACACGATAAACCAGCTCAAACCACATCGAAAGCTGAATTGCATCCAAAAAAGATCATGCTGTCAGTTTGGTGGGATTACAAAGGTGTTGTGTTTTTTGAGCTGCTTCCAAGGAACCAAACGATCAATTCTGATGTTTACTGTCAACAATTAATAAAACTGGATGAAGCAATCAATGAAAAACGGCCAGAATTGTCAAATCGGAAAGGTGTAGTTTTCCACCAAGATAATGCAAGGCCTCACACATCTTTGGCAACTCGTGGGAAACTATTGGAACTTGGCTGGGATGTGATGCCACATCCCCCATACAGCCCTGATCTAGCACCATCTGATTACCATTTATTTCGAAGTTTGCAAAATTCTTTGAATGGTAAAACTTTCACAAATGACGATGACCTTCACTCGCACCTGGTTCAGTTTTTTGCTGATAAGGACCAGAAATTTTATGAGCGCGGAATCATACAGCTGAAAGAAAGATGGCAAAAGGTCATTGAGCAAAATGGAAAATATATAATTGATTAAAAACTATTCTTTGTTTAAAAAAAAGTGTTTTATTTTATACTACAAAACCGAAAGTACTTAGTTGCCAACCCAATATTTAATGTATGTAGATTATAAATATTTCTATTTGGTTAAATTAAAATCAATAAAAGTTATTGATTTATTTATTTATTGTGAAAATTAAACGAATTTTCATATATAAAGATAGAGTTTAATAATTTTAATTTGGGGTAAATACAAAATTCACTAGCGTTTGGTATAAATAACAACAACAACATTAAAACTGTAGTTTAAAAACGTTTGTTTTGTCTTAGCACAATGTAAAATATATTCTTTTTCCTTCTTTCTAAATAAATTTCTTTATTTCGCATTGTTTATACGAAAACATTTATCGTGGCCATAAATATTAGTACATCTGGTTATTGTTCTTTTAATCTGACATAATTTCACAATCTCGTTTTATAACATACCGAACTAGAATACTAAACAGCACGAAGGGTGGCTGACGTTGCATATTTACGGTTAAAAATATGGGAAGGAAAAATTTTTCGCCTCAAATGTTTTGCGCGTATGTTTTTTTACGTATTTTAATTCCATTTTTCTAAGGATACTAACTAAGCACATCCTATATTTATACATTATTTAATATATGTATATTTAGAACATTTGCTGGATAATTACAGTGATATTTAAATTAATTTTTTTTTAATTAAAAATTTCGACATCGGCCTGTGTATCGAATTTTCTTAGTGACTGACATTTTTCTCTGCATAAGAAAGGGAGTTATTATGTTACGAAAATTGAAAATATGAAGAATCGAAGGAAGTGTCCTACTTCCAAATGCCAATAAGATATTCGTTCTGAAAGCGGTTTCAAGTTCTCAAATTTCACTGCTGTCTGTTTGTAAGGATTCCTGCAAACATGACAGATATATCTTTGTCCTCCGATGTAATTCAGTACCAATATGAAATCGATGTAATACTAATGGGCTGTCAGTAACATGACTCCGACGAAAATGTCATATCATTATATGTATTAGACAATGTGTTTTCCACAGCTCTAGCATGACTACGCACGTGCACGCGATGTAAGGGTGCGAGATTACAAAAGGCCTTCCGTCCTAAGTATCGCAAACAAAATTAAACAATAAATCAATGGCAGTTTAATTAAAATCGTTTTTTTGCACGACGACATGTCTTTTTTTTTCGGTTAAATTTTGCCTAATTAGAGACGAGCTTTTATTAAAACCGATTTATCTTTGTCATATTCAAATCTTTGTCCAAATCTCCGGCCTTCAGTTAAAATTTTGAATTTACTGATTTTTAGATTTAGAATAATAAAATGTTTATTATCTAATAATGTTAGTCCTTAGTACATCGTAAAACATACGTGGTTTGTTCAAAAGGAAAAGTGAATTTTGAATTTTTTTGAAAAGTATTTATTTATTCATGAATATCCATTTCGTCCCCTTCAAAGTAATCCACCTCAGATATAATGCACTTATGCCAGCGCTTCTTGCAATCCTCGAAGCACTTCTGAAATGCGCTTTTCGGTATGGCCGTCAGCTCGTTCTTCGATTCTGACTTTATCTCATCAATTGTGGCAAAACGCTTTCCTTTCATTGGTGTCTTCAGTTTTGGGAATAGGAAAAAGTCGCATGGAGCCAAATCTGGTGAATAAGGTGGTTAAGGCATGATTAGGTTGTTGTTTTTTGGCCAAAAAATCACGAATAAATATTGGTGTGTGAGCTGGTGCATTATCGTGATGCGGAACCCATGATTTTTTTCCACAATTCCGATCGTTTGAGCCGTATTGCTTCACGCAAACGTTGCATAACTTCCTTGTAGTATTCCTTATTAACCGTACGACCTGTTGGCAAGAACTCATGGTGCACCACGCCATTGTAATCGAAGAAAATAGTGAGCAAAACCTTCACATTTGATCGAACTTGGCGTGCATTTTCTCGGCCTCCTGTAAAGCGCTTGTACCACTTATAAACACGTTTTTGAGACAAGTGGACTCGTCGATTGCCATAGTCAACATTTCAAGTGCTTTGGAGCACTTTATTCCATTTTTAACGCAAAATTTAATACATATTCTTTAATCCATTTTTTTCAAAAGTCAAAAATCGAAGAACACACATAAACGTGACTAAAGTCAGTTGTCAACAACAAACTACTAATCCAAATTGGCTGATAATGCATATGACTAACACATGTGTACCAATATAACAAAAAAAAATTTTGATAATCGAATGTACACAACGGGCGAAAATTCAAAATTCACCTTTCCTTTTGAATAAACCACGTATCAATAATTACAAATTTTAAAATTTCAATAATTTTGTAATATCCAAGTTTATATCCTTGCATTTGTTAGAAATGTAGCATTATTCTAAAACAATGTATCGATTTTGTAGCACATTTTATTAAGAAAAACTCCAAGAAAGCCATAAATTGGGGAAGACATGAAATTAAACTTTATTATGAACAGAAAGAACTTTCTATTCATAATAAAGTTTAATTTCATATCCCACAAGCTTTCAGTGTGACTACTTACGGCACGAACAACATCAAGGCGATACGTGACCAAATGTATAGTAGTATGTCACGAGTTGGCTGCCGTTACTATTTGGTGTCTAGGGTCATCTAGCTTATTGAGAAATGGGGGAATATAAACTTTATCTTTTAAACGTCCCCATTAGAAAAAATTATACGCTCAGATCTGAGGATCTCTCAGGTCGAGTTTAAAATGCAGGACCTTAAGTTCTCAGTCGACAAATCCATCGCTGGAACATTTCCTCTGGTAACTTTTGGATCAGCTGGATGTAAAAATTCGTGAGAAAGAACTTGGTTTATAGAAGAAAAAATCAGTTTTCATCTAGGTAAGCACCCTCTCACACAGCTCAAAAAATCATCGTAAAAGTCAATGAATTACAGTACCAACATCCATCCTAGCCGCCAGATTTAGCTCCTTCTGACTTCTGACTGTTGTCAGATCTCAAAAAATTCGTGCGTGGAAAACGATTTTCATTGAATGAAGAGGTAATAGCAACCGCGAAAGCATATTTCGATACTCTTCCGAATTCTCACTTCAAGGAACGAATCCACAAATTAGAAGATTACTGTGATAAGTGTACTGAAGTTGAGGGAACTTACGTTGAATAATGAAGTGTATTCCAAAACATAAAATCGTGTTTTTCTTATCGAACGACAAAACTTATTGAACAACCTTGTAGAAGGGTCTTCCTCCTCATCTAGAGAGATCACCAGAAAGCTTGTATTGATACTGATTCATCGTTTCTTCGACAAAATACAGAGGTCCTGTTCCAGACCCTGAAACGCTTGGCCATACCATTGCAGCTGGGATATGTTGCATACTTTGCACTACATATACCTTTGTATAACATTGTGTCAGCAATTTGATAGATTCTGTAATTATTTCGAGTCGTGATTCGTCACTGAATATGATTTTTAATTGAGAAATGAACAGTAACTAATTTAAGAATCAATTATATTCTGAACTCGTTTCGGTTTGTTAAGAAACATAATTTTCACATCGCAACACAGACCAGGAAGTTTCGGTTATATATGAAATTCTGCAGGGAATAAGATATAAAAGAGTTCCCTTTCAAAAGTAGATGTAGTAATAGGTAGTAATTATAAATTTATTGCTAAGTAACAGAATCATTTCAAAGTACGTAGATCATCTCGTTTCATTTCCTATTAAACAAACAACATTTTTATTCGAATACATAACAGACCATTAGTCCCACCGTAAATCCTCATCATCTTTCACATCTTTTTATCTTCTCGTCCGAACGTTCACTGGAGTAGATCGACTTCATTGCACATAGAAAGGGATTTTATTATAGCAGTAACGGGAGTGAAGGTAAATTCCTTTCCATTTGTAAGCACATTAAAACATCAAATTAACGATGTCTGATGATACTTTACCACGCCAATCGTACGGTCATACACACATACACATGTACACACCTTTACACACGCGTATATTCATCTCTTTATAGAAGGAATCTAGGTTATCCTCATGAAACGGATGAACTGGTTACTTTCTAATATAAATTGCACGATGAGCGCCGATGATGTAACATTTAGCTAATTTTCGCTTTTGCAATTTTAGCCTTTTACATTTTTTTAAGTTTTGTCATTAGATAATAAGAAATAGGTGATAAATACGATGTCATTTAAATTTTTAGTGCTGATGTTCAAATGTATGTTTATACGAGGATAGTTAATTTTTATTTTTCAATATATTCTCCTAAAAGAGCAATACATTTATTCCAACGGTGCTCCAATGCCCTTATGCCATCTCTAAAATGCGATTCCGGAAGGCTCGCAAAATATTCATTTACGAAGATGATAGGCTCGTCGTTAGACGAAAATTTCTTTCCACCTAGTGCCGTTTACAATTTTGGAAAAAGGCGGAAGTCTGAAAGGGCTAGATCTGGCGAATAACGCGCATGCGGTACTAATTGGAAATGCAACTCGTGGATTTTGGACATCGCAACTGTGCTGGTATGCGAGGGAGCGTTGTCTTGGTGAAACAGAATCTTTTTCTTTGCCATTCCTGGCCGTTTAGCACGAATCTCAACATTTAATTTTTGTAGAAGTTCTGCATAATATTGTCCGTTTATTGTGACACCTTTCTGAAGGTAATCAATGAACAAAATGCCCCTTGAATCCCAAAAAATTGATGCCATCACCTTGTTTGCCGATAAAGTGGTTTTCGCTTTCTTTGGAGCTGCAGAACCACGTTCTAACCATTATTTCGACTGTTGTTTAGTTTCGGGTGTACTGTAGTGTATCCAATTTCATCGCAAGTAACAAATTACCTACAAAAATCAACCGGATTACGCTTATAAAGGTCCAAACACTCGTTGGAAATGCGCAAACGAGTGAACTTTTGATTACGCGTAAGCAATCGCGGCACTCATCTTGCCGAAAGCTTGGAAAGGTTCAATTCTTTCGTTAAAATGTGGTGTACGTGTTCTTTTAAAATGTTTACCATGTTTGCTATCTCTCTCACTTTGAGTCGTCGATCTTGCGTAATAATATTATGGATTTTTATAATCATTTCCTTAGAAGTCACAATTTTGGGTGCTCCAGAGGGCGCTCCATCAACACAGCTTGTTCTACCACGTTTAAATTCATTTACCCACCTACTTATTGTAGCGGATGATGGAGCAGATCCACCTAATGTTTCCCGTAACTCATCTTTTATTTCGGTAGCTTGCATACCCTTAATTACGAAGTATTTAATCACCGCACGATACTCTGCTTTTTCCATTTTAACAAAACGACGTGTTGCTTCTCTTTCAATCAGCTGTCAAAAATAAACTAATCAACCGATTTATCTAAATCTCGGAATGAGAACATGTAAATAGGCAATCTAAATTATAGTGCATTTATTTTACCAATTAGAGGGCCACCTATGTCTCATTCTCACTACTTGTCAAACTATCCTCATATATTACCCACATTTGCAAGGCTCTTGTTGTTATTATTCCTTATTCTTATATATCTGCTTACTAAACTGTCACTATTATATTTAATATTAAAACAGACTTAAAATATACCAGTGCTACCTAAATTGTTAATTGGAGACATTCTCATTAACAAAGTAATGTTGCCTTTGAAACTGAATATGACATACTTTATTCAGAAATCGGATTTCATCTAGCGGGGACCGGTTAATTCCTTGCTCGAGGCACAGCTTTACTTGGAAGTTTGATTAATTTTGAGAGTGAAGACTTATTAATTAAAGAAAATGTCATGTATTTGAACTTTGAGTTTGTTAATAACTTAAATTGAAGAAAATGCATAAACCGCAAAGTTGAGAAACAATTAAGAATATTAGGTTCGTCGATTGAAGCGAAGGATGGAAATGGAAATAGCAAATTAATCTTTAGATTATTGTGTAATTGTTGTAGAAAATTAGCCTAAACTGGAGATGTATTATTTTTAATTATACGGGTTAGCACACTTTGTGTGTTGTGTATTTCTGTGTACTACTTTTTTTTCATTAAAAACTTGGAATTGTATTGAGGGAGGTAAAAAAGCAATAGCATTTTTTTCTTGCAAACATTGCCATTGCTTCTCTTTTGATAATTATGGGAAGCATCTGTAAAATAAATTTATAAATATGAACAGAATTTGAATGTTTATAATTCAAATTAGTTTCTAGATTTTCCAATATTATATACTATATAGTTTATAACTATAATACTAGGGTAGCCGTTTTTATTTCGGGCATAGCAAACAAATATTCAATTGTTTGAACCGACCTGTGAGAGCTCGTATTGTCATAGTGGAGAATGATGTACCGTTTTCGGTTTGTTTTCCTTATTTCTTAAAAATCGTGGCAAACAGATAATTGTGTACCATTCGGAATTGACTGTTCTACAACTCTCTAAAGGCACGGTTGCAACGTGACCGCTTTTTCTGAAAAAACAGGCGACCATTTGTTTTGATGTGCTTCGAGCGCGAACAAATTTTGTTGATTTTGGCTCATCTTGGAATACCCACATAGTCGACAGCTGTTTACTATCGGGCTCATACATATAGGTCCAAGATTCATCACCTGTGACGACTTCACTAATACCTAGAGATGTCTCGATCTCACGGCATGTCACAAGACGGTCTTGCATTGTCAATTCAGATACTGCATTAATGTTTTCCGACATAACAACATTTGTAGGACGATCTTCACGAAATTCATCGTTCATCGTGACTAAGCTTTTCAGTTTGTTGTATTTTGGACCAGTACTCTTAAACCATAATTATTACTACTAAGTTTCTTAGTTAGTTTGCAGACGTTTTCAGTGAAAGTTAGCGAGTCATTTATCGTTATACCTAAGAATGGAACACTACTTACAAAGTTTTAAGTTTTATTATATAGTGTTATATCTTGTGGAATTTGACTAAGGTAGATTTTGAACAGTACACATTTACTGTTTTGTTTCATTTAATATGAGACTGTAGTCACTTAACCACTTTTCTAGTTTCTCTGTTATGCAATTACCTTTTTTTATTAATTCGGAAAACGTTTTAGTTTTAAAAAGAAAAATAATATCATCTGCATAATATATGGCAAAACAGTTGTCAGTATTAGGTATGAAACATTTATAAATATAATAAAGAGTAGGGGACCCAGGATACTATCCTGTGGTATGCCCATACTGACCAATAGCCCCTTGAATACAATATCGGAGCCATTAGTTACATTTTCCAAGTTTAAAATTTATTTTCGCTCAGGATTCATTCCATTTTAAAGATACATCTAGGATACTATGCTGATTTAATTTGTTATATAATATATCAAACTTTACGCACTCAAACGCTTTTGACATGTCCAAGAACATACCACAGGGCAATTCACGTCAAAGTAAAATTGTGTTTTAGGAGTTATTCTCGTATAGTCGTTGGTTACAAAAGTAAAATTATAAGAACTCAAATGATTTTTAAAACTAAGGTTAATATTGTTTGTCTATTTAGTGTCAATATTAAAATATCCCGCCATTACAAATTTGCGGTGTGATGAAGATAAATGTTCAAATGTGGTTTCTAGTTTATATATAAAATAATCTACGCTAATCGCAGGAGTTTGATACACAGAAGACATCTACAATTACCTAGAAATCTAACACGATGCAGCATTCTTGATCTACAATACCATGATAGTAATCTATAGACAGGTGTATTAATATATATCAACTGATGATTACTCTGCCAATGCTCAGTAATAGAAAGGATGTCACACTGATTGAAATCTTCATTCAAGACAAGTAATTTGGACATTTTGCTATACACTGCATACATGCAATACTCTTAAGGCATTTATGCTTGCTTCAAATTTTGATTTCTCTGCCTTTCTACTAAAAAATGTCTGTAGGTCAAGTCGATGCTTTAATAAAGTCATATATTTTTTTACAGCAATCTTAAAAGCTTTTGCTGTAATATATCTTATTTTCAATTCCGTGTATGGTTTGGCTATAGGTACTCCGCAGAAGACAAGGAGCATACATTCAACACGTGTCAATAACACACACACAAGTGTCAATAACAGGTGAAGAAAGGCCCTATTTAAATCAGAAACTAGAGGTATTTCGTCAGCTCAATACACATTTTCACATATCGACCGTTTCAACTGTAAAAATTCATTAATTGCTCCCGCATCCAGTTTATTCGCCAAATTTGACTTTCTCAGACTTTTTCCTTTTTCTCAACCTAAAATCTGAACTTGGTACCAAAAGATTTGGGACGAATGAGTAGGTAATCTCTGAAACTAACGCATATTTTAAACAGGAACTGTTCTAACAGTTCTAAAGGAACTTGAGTATCGGTTGACTAATTGTATTGAATTATAAGGAGCATAGCTTGCCGAAAAGTTTGTTTTCTAGGCTTATTAATTATTGAGCCGTCCTCGTATGTACAATAATATTTCAGACATTAAATTAATGAATTATATTCTACAGAGAGAAATATGGCGAAACTGAGATCTTAATCTAAAAAGTGTATGAATTCTAACGATTATTCAGTTATATTTATCAATCGATAGATTGTCTATATTCGTATAGTATAATAAATAGATTTCGGCTGAGGTAATAACAGTACACCTCGTTCACATGTTTCTCTAACAATATTTAATGATTACAAGATTGAAGATCTTTTGTTGCAAAGAGAATAATGTAAAGTCGTTCATCTCCAAACGACCTTGTGTCGAGTTCTTTTATATGAAAAAAATTCACGTGAAATGGATATGCAGGCGATTAATTCCAAATCTTTCAAGGTTAACTACAATCGTGCCGCGTCCGGTGGTCAGATTATTTTTGCATATAGCATACATTTAAAATCGTTATCCAGTCGTCTACGAAATAGTCTGGACGCTATTAGATGAATTTGAATTTAAAATTAGACATACATATATTGGGTCTGGGAAAAAGTTCGTGGCGTTTTTTCAGTAAAATTCAACTGGTCCCCGCATGGCGCGTGGACGAATTCATTTAAACCGAATATGCTCTATTATTATCGACAATGTTTCGCCATTTTTTTGGGAGATCCATGATCCCATCGGTGAAAAACTTCTGTGGTTTCTGGTCGAAAAACTGAATCAAGTAGTTTTCACAGGCTTCTTTTGAAACCAACTTAATTCCATTGAGAGAGTTCTGCAGAGATCGAAACAGATGATAGTCAGAGGGTGCTATATCCGGACTGTAAGGTGGGTGCATCAAAACTTCCCAACCAAACTCTCTCAATTTTTGACGGGTCATCAAAGAAGTGTGTGGTCGGGCGTTGTCATGATGGAAGACAACACCTTTCCTATTAATCAATTCGGGCCGTTTTCTTTCAATCGCCTGGCGTAATCTCTCTAGTTGTGCACAGTAGAGTTGAGAATCAATCGTCTGACCAGTTGGAAGTAGCTCGTAGTGGACGATTCCCCTCCAGTCCCACCATACACACAGCATCACTTTTTTTGGCGTCAATGTTGGCTTAGCGAACGCTTGTGACGGCTCACCATCCTTTATCCACGATCTTTTACGCTTCCGATTATCGTACGTAATCCATTTTTCATCTCCGGTTATTAAACGTTTCAGAAACGGCTCGATTTCATTCCGTTTCAGCAGCGCATCGCAGATGTTAATTCGGTCCATCATGTTTTTCACGCTCAACTCATGAGGAACCCATACGTCAAGTTTTTTTTGTAACCAGTTTTGTGTAAATGGTTCAAAACAGTTTTGTGGTCAATGCCTAGCTCCATGCCAATATCGACACTGCTGATATGCTTATCTTGTTGGACTTTTTCAAGAATTTCATCAGATTTTTCAGTGATTGGTCGACCGGAGCGTGACTCATTTTCACATTGAAATTTCCAGAACGAAAGCGAGCGAACCATTTCCGCGCAACAGATTTCGATAAAGTACCTTCACCGTACACAGCACAAATTTTATCACAAGCCTGCGCAGCGTTCTTCCCCTTATCATAATAATATTGCAGAATATAGCGAAATTTCTCATTATTCTTCTCCATTTTCAAGTGCGAATAACTTTCCAACCACTGCACCGATTACAATGTTTCTACGCTCAAACTAACGTTCGGAAGGTCATCTAAAAAACGAGCCGTCGGTGGTGTCGCTGTGACTTGTTGTTCTTTAGTTATCGGCAACCAATGCCATCTATCGGGAAAAACGCCACGAACTTTTTCCCAGACCCAATATATTTGTACGTCTGTGATCAAATAGTCTATATTTGAAATAGAAGTACAGTTAGACTATAATTTTAACATTTTGTCCGTAATTATAACATTAATCGAAAAAAAAGGTAAATAAAATCCCTTTCCACATTAATGCTCGTATTCTGTATACGTATTTCGACAACTAAATTGTTATTATCAGCAGATAATTAATCATAGTGTCGCACCTGGATCCACGGTAAAACTCACATAGAATCATACCGCAAGAAACCAAACATACACACTGTGATTAATTATCTGCTGATGATGGCAAATTAATTGTCGAAATACGTATACAGAATACGAACATTAAATGAACGTTAAAAGAAACATTCAAATGTTAATAATACCCTGCTTACTACGCGTTTTCAGGAATTCATCTCTCATCAGGTAAACTTGTGTTATTAACGAAAGATTTTCTCTGGGCTTATGATATAATTTCGATACAGAAAAATGATAAAAAATACCTCCCTCTTTCGTTCAAACATACGAATGTACGAACGAATAACAAGAGCGTGTCATCGCCCTAAAATATATAACTAAGTTATCATTGCGCAAATAGACGCTTTAAAACTTTAAAATCCTGGCAAATTACCATTAGATGAACTTTAAAAGAATTATTCAAATGTTAATAACACCCTGTTTACTACGCGTTTCGAGAAATTCACCTTTCGTCGGGTATCCTATTTTAGCGAGGCAACGCTTCAGATATTCGTATGTTTGAATTATTATTTCATTATTTTCTTGTATCAAAATTGTACGAAAACTCACAGAGAATTGGCGGTTAATAAACCAAGTTTACCTGACGAGAGGTGAATTCCTCGAAACACCTCGTAAACAGGATATTATTAACATTTGAATGATTCTCTCAACGTTCACCTAATAACAATTTGTCGGGATTTTAAAGTACGAGGGAGCGGTTTTTTATTCGCGGAATGAGCGGGTTGTAGAGGGGTGAGTAGGCGCATTGGGGGCGTGGCCTGTGCAGCGACTCATGATTAGTATAAATACGAAGTTTCATTGTTATTAGACAGTTAGTCTTTGAGCTATCGTCAACCAAGTAACATAATCAGGAGTTAAAAGTGAAATATGGAAAATATGGAATATCGTGCCGTTATAAAGTTCCTTACCAGGCAAGGAAAATCAGTCGCGACCATAATGAATGAGATGTCATTGGTTTACGGCGACTCTTGTCCAGGAAAAACCATGGTGTACAAGTGGCATAGTTTATTTAAACAAGGAAGGGAATCCCTTGAAGACGACCCGAGGTCGGGCAGGAGCATTGAGGTGACCACGCCAGCACTTATCCAAAAAGTTGAACAAATTGTACTCGAAGATGCTCGACTAAAGAAGAAACAACTCGCAGAAATGGTTGGTGTATCCGATACAACAATTTTTAAAATCCTACACGATCATCTCGGCATGTCTAAGGTCAGCGCAAGATGGGTGCCGAGAATGCTCACGCCGCCGCAAAAACAACAGCGCGTAGAGTGTTCGCGTGCATTTTTGAACCTCTGTAATGAAGACAAGGATGGTGTATTGAGTGGAATTGTTACTGGAGACGAAACTTGGGTTCATCATTATGAACCTGAGTCCAAACAAGACTCCATGCAGTGGCATAAAAAGGGCACAGCACCTCCCAAGAAATTTAAAGTGTCACAATCAGTTGGGAAACTCATGGCAACGGTATTTTGGGACTCGGAAGGAATATTGTTGATTGATTATAAAGATAAAGGTGTTTCTATAACCGGAGAATATTACGCTTCAATATTAGAGCGACTAAAAGAAGCCATTAAAGAGAAAAGACGGGGAAAATTGACAAAAGGTGTTCTGCTTTTGCACGACAACGCGCCCGTCCACAAGAGCCGCGTTGCGTTAGCTGCCCTGCATAAGGTGGGCTTCGAAATTGTGAATCACCCACCCTACAGCCCAGACCTGGCCCCGAGTGATTATTACCTGTTTCCGAAAATGAAAAAAGAGCTGCGGGGTAAAAAATTTACTGCCGATGATGAAGTCAAGGAGACAGTTTCGGCGTATTTTGCAGATAAAGAGAAATCATTTTTCTATGAGGGTATAAATAAATTAATTGAAAGATGTGAAAAATGTATCCGTCTTGCAGGTGAATATATTGAAAAAGAAAAATAATTTGGTTTTTTTATTTCCACCCCTTGTCCCCCATTCCGCGAATATAAAAACGGTCCCTCGTATTTGCATGTTTACGCAATGGTAACTCAGTTACTTGATTAAACGAAGGGGGGATGCATTGCTTTTTCACGAATATTAATGTGGAAAAGGGTTCGATTTATCTTTTTTTTTATTAATTCCATCAATCACAGTCTCCATTAAAATTTACCATAATTATAACACAGTAATATGGTCATTAAATTGTTTTTTAAAAAGGAAATATATTTTTTGACAAACATACATATGTATATTTACATATTTTTTACTTATAACATTTAGATTTTTGTTTTAAGAAAAAAATCTGTGAGTAAAATATCGTAATTGAATAGCAAATGAAAGTACGTACTGCACAGTAAACACTAGTCAAGATCCTTATCCGTTAAGTAATGTAAATAAGTAAGCGCTGACCTTTCTAACTAATAATGCATTGTCACGTCCATTTTAGGTACTTTCTCGGGAAAACCAATGGCTATCACAATTAGAATAGTAATTAACAGAGCATGAGTCTTTACAAAATGATTATTTAATAACTTAACCAAACCTTCTGAATAACAATTAAGAACAGTTAATGCGTCTTTATATTGTTAAATTGATCAGTTTTCAATTTTGATTATATTTTTAATTATATGCTTAGTAATTTGAGTCATTTCCATCATTGGAAAGAGCCGAAGTAACAACACAACCTCTACATTTTTTAAACTTTTACTAGCAAATGAAATTGAAAGTATTGGTTTAATGAAATTTATATATCACACCTTCATACGAGGGTAGCCGTTTATATTTCGGGAACTGGCAACACTGTTAGTGTTGGCTCCGATCTGATAATTGCATCGTGAAGTTTGTCATTTTGATAATATATTTACCTTGACAGTTTTATTATCCGGTCGCTATTTCTATTGTTGACAGTAACTTGAAAAATTTTGTCAGGGAAGGAATGGAATTAACTCGCGAATATTTTCATAACTTTCGGCGTGGATTATCTCAACAAGAATGCATCGACGAGTCGAATTCTTTATATGGTGATGAAGCACCATCGAAAACTACTGTATATCGTTGGTATAGTGAATTAAAACTTGGACGGCGTTTTTTGGACGATGAATTTCGCGAAGGTCGTCGCATAAATGTTGTTGTGTCGGAACATTAATGCGGTGTCTGAATTGATAATGTAAGACCGTCATGTGACATACCGTGAAATCGAGGCATCTCTAGATATTAGTAACACCAGTGTGCATAAGATCTTGCATGTACATTTAGCCGATAAGAAGCTATGTTCACGTTGGGTACCACATAATTTAACAACCACTCAAAAAAGTATTCGCGTCGATTGGTGCCAAAAAATGCACAAAAAATACAATGGCGGTGTTTCAAAGAACATTTATAAAATTGTCACAAGTGATGAATCTTGGATCTATACGTATGAGCCCGATAGTAAACAGCAGTCGACTGTGTGGGTATTCCAAGATGAGCCAAAACCAACAAAAGTTGTTCGGAAAAACCTGTCACGTTGCAACCGTGCCTTTCGACAGTTTTTTTTTTGTATGGCGTCTCGGGATCATAGCCCATTTGCCTCAATGCAATAAAAACCGCGATACAGTATTTCGATATATTCCCTAACTTTTAAAATCAGACGTATTAGGTGTAAGACTGGGACATACATTTCACATCCCGGGCCTATTGGGATGACTAACAGTTAACACACACATACATTCGGCCATCACAGATAAATTTTGGGTGGGAAACTCAACACGTCCGATTTTCAAATCCTTATTTTCATTCTAATGAGAGTCTCAGTAACCATGTCATACAAATATTTGTTATTAGTATGCATCAGGGTTACAATGCTTGTAGGTAGTTGCACTCCTTTTAACATTAATTTATATATAAATTCATCTAATATCTTTCTGTACATGGAACAGTTCAGCAAAATATGGTTAAATGTAAAAGGTGTCGATTTTAATAGTTTCTGCAAATTTCTGAAGTTAGGTAAAGGTAAACAAGATATTATGGGAATCATGGAATCACTAAACTTAAATGTCGATCCAAGTGTTTAAATTACTTATTAAATCCATTCATACTGTTAAAAATAATTCCTTAAAATCACGATTAAAACGTTTTGTTAAAAAAATTAAGAGGACTCATTGCTCCTCAGCTGAATCAGTGATACGGCTGGACAATGATGAATTTGAATTTAGCCTTTGGAGAGGTGTAGAACGGTCAATTCCAAAAGGTACACAACTATTTGTTTGCCAAAAGTTCTTGAAGAAATAAAGAAAACAAACCGAAAACGACAGATCATTCTCCACCATGACAATGCGAGCTCTCACAGGTCGGTTCAAACAATTGAATATTTGACCGGGCAAAACATTGAATTGATGAACCATCCGCCTTACAGCCCTGATCTAGCACCCTGTGATTTCTTTATGTTCCCACACGTGAAGAGTAAACTTCGTGGTCAACGGTTTTCTACATCGGAAGAGGTAGCTGAGGCATCCAAAACTCATATTTTGGAGATACCGTTGTTTGTTATTCCCAAAATATAAACGGCTACCCTCGTATATACATTTTTTACTTTTTTTTAATTTTCATTTTCATTCTTATTGACGTATTTCATGTTGCACGCAATGTGATACATTCGACAACTCCTTGAATAGATGAATTAATTTACTTTTTCATTTAACACTTATGTATTTTCGTAGAACTTCTTATTTCCTTTAGTAAGAATTGAATTTTATTATAATTCCCTTTATTGTATATTTAATCAATTTATGGAAGGATCGTAGAATAAAAGATTTTATATATTTGATAATATTTATTGTATTAATGAAAGATTTAACACTACACTTAATTAAAAAAGGTTGCTGGATTAATATTTAAGTTAGAAATTATATGCAATTTGATATATACCTATCAGTATTAATGGTCTTTCGATCTTCTAAAGGAATAGCAACCACCTGGCTAGTAATGGATAAAAATGCAGCGATCATTTCTTTGGAAGTTCTGTGAGAGTGGTAGCCTTTTCTTAGTTTATGTTCAATTTGTAACACACAAGTTGCTGTCTTACATTTAGTTTTGAGCTTGCAAGAATAAATTAAACTTCATCACCAATTGCATTAACCATTAACTTTTTTGAGGTCCAGTCAATTTACGTGTAAATCCAAACTTTTTACAGTTAAATATTCAAAAAAACTTTTAAGTATTTGTTTCATGTCAGTATAACTGGTACGATATTTGTCGACATTTTCGATAATATATTTTTTTTAGTTTGCTATTCCCCAAATATAAACTTCTACCCTCGTATTATTTCAGACAATTACAGAATTACAGTAGAGACCGCTTATAATGAACCCGGTTATATTGAATTCTCGGTTATTATAAACCGTTTTAGATGGCCAAATAAATCGTCCCTTAAGTTCAATGTATTTTTTTTCGCTTGTAATGAACTCGTATATATTGAACTTTCGCATATAATGAACCATATTTTACGTTTCAACCGAAAACAATGTGCCGCTTATAATGAACTTTCTTTATCGCTCGAATGGGAATCCCCCGAATACTCCGTTACATCAAAAATGCAGTGCCTGTCAGATTTTCCCCTTCAGTCTGTCTCACAAATTAGTCACGTTATATTGTCCGTTCGTATTACAGTATTTACCAATTGTAGCTTGTGGGTTTATAAACATGGCGCCAAGTGATAATCAAAAACAAAAGCACAAAGCTTTCACTTTAGAAAGAAAGTATGAAATTATTAAAAAATTATAAAGTGGTTTAAAACAAGCTGATGTGTGTAAGAATCTGAATTTAAACAAGTCGACGGTTTGTATGATTTGGAAAGAAAGAAATACAATACTCAAGAATTATTATGAACAAAAAAATTCTAATGCCAGAAAAATTAGAAAATCAGCTCACGATAAAGTGGATAAAGGGCTTTTGTTATGGTTTTCTCAGCAAAGAGGTAAGAATGCGACAATTACCGGTGCTTTACTGCAAACAAAAGCAGAAGACTTGAGAAGCAAAGTGTAAGATAACGATTTCAAATGTAATCGAAGCTGGATCGAAAGATTTAAAAAACGCCACGATATCAACAGTGGAAAAGTTGTAAGCGAAGCAGCGTCAGTTAATATGGAAGTAGTAGATGATTGGTTGCAAAATAAATATCCCAACATACGACAAAATTATGAAGACCACGACATCTTCAATGCAGATGAAACGGGTCTATTCTACAGGCTATTGCCCAACAGAACGCTGAAATTTAAGGGCGATAGTTGCATTGGTGGAAAACTATCAAAAGAAAGGCTCATGGTTTTGTTTGCCGCAAATTTTACAGGCACAGAAAAAAGGAAGTTACTTATTATTGGCAAGTCCCAGTAGTACGTAATTTTTTACAAATGAATGAAGCTCCAGATAACATTTTGAACAGCCTGGCTAATGTAGAAATGTATTTGAATGATATTTACGTAATTTGGTACGTAGACTTCCGCGGTCGTGGTCCATGCTATCTGCTTCTGGGAAACCCAGAAGCAGATAGATATTTACGTAACTTTGTCTTATAAACAGTCTAAAATAAATGACTGTTTTAAACAATCTGTTAAATAATAATTTTTTGTTCATTTAAATTATCAGTATACAATAATCAGTATCGTTTGTACTAATTTATTTTTCAATTTTTTTGTTGGTAGATATAATGAATTTCGGCTATAATGAACCATTTTTAGTGGCCAGTAATAGTTCATTATAACCGAACACTACTGTATATTGTAAAAAACTGCAGCAAAATGAAATTCTTGTTATGAGAAAGTTAACTATGTACAGGGCACCAGGGTTAACTCTATGACAAATATACTCATTGATCCTGAAGTTTTCACGGTCACCGTATGAATTCTTATAAATAAAAGAAACTCACTCACAAATTGTAATAAATATTTATTTAATAATACCAGAACTTACTATTATTTTATATAATTAACGCCAAATTTGTCATTTTAACACGAAAAGCTATAATGTTTGTTTAGCTGAAAGCCAAATCAATCGTGTATTTCGAACAATGGACTTTTGAGCAACAGGGAAGTGAAAGTGTATTACTGTAAGGTAATCGGGATCTAAAAAATCGAAGATCTGTTTACCTTTCACTGAGGATATACACACAAGATAAAACCTAGTTTAAAAGATTTTGCAACATAATATTTTCTTACGTAAATTCACTGTGATGTTCAAATTTTATTCGTCGTACAATTTTACATATTTTAAAATGGAACCTTCCCTTCAGCGCTCCATAATAGCTCTATTAAAAGTTTTATTAACCTCCTTAAGGAGTTTCAGTTTAGAGGAACATCCGAATACTTTGGCGGAATTATATTACCAGAATAAAATTACGTTTAAGCTTATAGGTGGCATTAATAATAATTTAAAATATTTTAAAATGGACTTTTATACTATTCTATTTATAAAATAATTTGTTCGTTTAAAATACAAAATATTTATTTAAAACATTATTTTCATTTCATCACGTCAGCAATAAACTTTCATGCGTTTGTATTTGCCAACTTCCTTTCTATTTATGCTTAAGTGATATTCTTCGAAGCAGCTTCATACAAAGGGTACTAGGAAAGTTGTGCAATACAGCTTTCTTTATTTAATTTTTTCAAAGTACTTTCCTCTACACTCAATACACCTCTCCATCCCTCGAAACCAAGCTTTAAACCAGTTCTGCCAAGTTTCACTAGGGAGTAAAGCCCATTCGTAGTCCCAAGTCCGCAGAGGGTCCTCATCACTGGAAAACCGCCTCCATTTTAGCTGCATTTTCACATGCGGGAACAGGGCAAAGTCGCAGGGATCAAGATCTGGACTGTAGGGAGGGTGTTCGAGAAGTTTCAATCCTGTGGTGGTCAAATATTCGGTGCAGGCTTTGGCGCGGTGAGCTGGATCATTATCGTGACGGACGAACCAGGTGTTCATTCTTGACTTTGGCCGCAGGTTCTTCATAGAACCAATGACTTTAAGCAGGCATTGTTCAGTATACCACTTAGCTGTGACTGTCTTCTGTGTGTCCAAAACGACGCGCTCCACAATTCCACTTGGTTTGAAAAATAAAGCTATCATTTTCTTCTTTACAGATCGGGATTTTCTGACAACTACGGGTGTGTCCTCATCATCAAAGACCCAAACTTTGTTTTGAGCTTTGGTCGGCACATCGCAATAGTACAGCTAAGTCTCGTCACCTGTCACGATGTTGTTTACATACCGAGGTTGTCCCTTATTAAACTTTTTTAGCATCTCTCGGCACCAAGTCACACGTCGTGTCATCTACTCTTCAATCAGTCGATGCGGCACCCAGAAGGAACAAAGTTTCTTCACGTGCAAATGATCATGCAGAATCGGACGAATTGCTGGTGCATTTAGGCCTGAAATACCCTCTATCTGTTGGTAGGTCACTCGCCTGTCCTCGCCAACCATTTTCCTCACAGTAGTAACGTTTGCCTCCGTAATTGACGTTCGTGGCCTTCCCGGCCTCTCAGCATCCTCCACAGTTAAATTTCCCTTTTGGAATTCTCTATACTACCTGAATATCTTTGTGCGATGTGGACAAATACCACCTAGTGCAAGAGTCATTTCTTCGAAGCACTGTTGTATGTTTAAACCACGCACGAAATTATAACGCAAAACTGCCCTTATCTCATTTCGTGACCACAATGCCATCGCAAGCACTTTACACTCTCACTGCTAATGAATAATTGAGCCCATCGACATGGCGCGGCGGCTACTATGCACGTATGAACGTATTTCAACATGCAATAACAAGCAGCTTCCTACGATTCATTGTTACGTCATATTGTAAAACTTTCCCAGTACCCTTTGTATTCTTTAAATTATGTCCGTTATTGCTTTACTGATATCCGTCACATTTAATTCACTCTTTCTTATATAGCGAAACAAGTATCCCGCCGTATTTTTAAAGAAAATGGATTGCATGTCTTCATTTTATTATTGATAAGATTCCTCAAAGTTTTATGGAAACCAGTTGATAGAATTAATCGGGTGAACGTCAACTATGCTTTACTTTTGGAACACCATTACTTGAAAGTATTGATTTTTCAGTATATAGGCTGTTCGATTTACGCGGTTTAGCCCTTACTTTGGCTGATAGTCTAACTCATTCTGTAGGTTAACCCTCCGTTTGACACGTGGGTCCAGCCAGACCTTTTTCGATTTCAAATGTAATTTAAATATTCTTCTAGTTGAGCTAGCGACTTGAAATTTCGTGACTTTTCTTAAAATACTATTAACTATCATCTCTGGAAATTGGGAGGATACTTCTCGTATGAGTTGATAAATGTAAGGGTATCTTGATATACACATTATGTAGTCGGCTCAGACCCTTATGTATTTTATATAGAAATGTACGAAATATGATTCAATATGAACATTTAATCTTGCTTTTTTTACTTCCTCTTCAAACAGCTTTTCATATTCTCTAAGCATTGTGCGTTAAGTGCATAAGTGTCTACATACACGAACTTGTATGTGACGTTGAAGGCATTTCATGCGAAATTCTATGATTGTTTGTTTTATTCAAAATGAGTAATGAAGTGGAATTTGTTTATAATTACGCAGACAAAGTATAGATGTCGATTTTCATAGATAATTGGCAGCAGCTTTAGCCAATGGTACAGAACGTGAAGGAGCTGAAGATGAAACCGATTCATTCATAGGCGATGATCACAGCCATGATATGGATTATGTGCCTAATAACGAAGCGTCTGATATTGAAGTGGAAATGAAAACTCAAGAAAACGATATTTTTGATAGTGACGAAGAAGAAGATGTCGAAGAAATACATGCTGAAAATCACCAATGAATAGAAAGGAAAGAAGAAAGGAGTCCCTCTCGTCTTGTTATTTCGTCTCATTTCATGAAAACTTTATTTCAATTTGCAGCTACGTGCCAAAAAAGAATAAGACTCTAAAGTTACTTTTCATCAAATACTATACAAAACATTGTGTGGGCGAAGCAATGAAATAATATAATTTTGTTTTACAATGCGAAAAAAGGCGGCGTTGATTGCACGGATCAAATGGATACTCATTTCACATCGAAACGCTCAACAAATCAATGGATTTGCTTTTTTTCTGTCACATGTAACATTTCCGAGTGCTTGGCACGTTTTTCTAGTATTTAAAATGAGATATTATACAGAGATAAGTGTCTTGCACACCAAGTGAGTTCAGGAAGTATTTTATGTTATCTTTTGTATTCGGTCACTTTTATCTCTTGAGAGAAATTAATGGTTTTCCAACGAAATTAATTGGGACATATGATACTATCAAACTACTACTACTACTAAACTACTACTTGTTCACGCTTGTTTATTAAAGCTTAATGAAAGCGTACTAAGTTTTTATAAATTTTAAAAAGTTAATGTGTTTATTCAAGCATATTTTTAGAAATATCAAATAGATAATTAATATTTATACTTCTGAAACAGTGGCTTGTGAAGGATATGAATTTATCTAATATTGTATTGGATTGTGAAATAAGTGTTAAAAAATACACCTATTGTGTAGGGTAGAAAAATGAAGGAACCCTAATTCCTTAAAGCGTAGCCCACATAATATTCAATTATTTACGTACACCCAATATTTATGCCACCATTAAATGCTTAGATCCCACTTTGTAGGACACAGACTTTTAGGGCATCTTTAACTTTCAACTTTATGTACTTAAATTTAAAATATAACCTTAAATTACCCGCGTCCTTTTAATATAGTGCACGAAAGGGATGAAGAATTAGTGTCTACTTTAGGGGAAACATGATTTAGCAATTATTGAATTAAATATTAATACTTTCGATCCCAAAATTCTCTACTATCCATTTTATATGCTTTAATAAAGTGAAAATCCAACGGGAATTCCTCTAGAGTATCGTAAATTCCTTAAGTTCTAATATACAGTTTCCCCCATAAAACACAATACAAAACCTTATCTCTCGAACACGGATATGGACGCGAGATTGTAGATGTGAGTGAATCGCGGCCATTTTCACTAAAATATCCTTATATTTCAACTAACTTTCATTCAATTTGACGGAATTGAAAAGCCTGCAAGGTGAAAGAAAAATATTTGCCAAGAAAATGTTCATCTATAGTTACGTACATGCACTCACGTGTTAGTTGTATCACCTTATACAGCATCAAAGTATTGCGAACATCTGCTTCGTCAATCTTATTAAATTTATGTAAAACGCTTAAGGCAAATACATATAAAAAGAATTTTTTCCTCGAGGACGTTTCTGTAAATAGAAGATACAACTATCTCATCACAAAGAAAAAATTGAAAGTGTGGTAACACATCAAGAACACGCAGAATGCACCATAAAAATACTAGCAGATTGAATTTATGTATGCATTATTTACTGTTTCACTTAGAATCTTTAGAAAAACAATTTACAGACTGATTATAGAAATCGCAAGTTCTTAAACCACAATCACCAAGTCATTTTCGAAAATTATCAATTGAATTTCGCGGAAGAAACATAATAATTCTTCTGTAACTGTTTCATTTTAAAAGAATACTTATAGTATACATACATTTATTTTGTATTCAATCAATATTACATAAACTAATTATAAATTTATTTAATGTTATTTAGTTTGAAGCAGAATATAATGAATTGAAGACGAGAATGAGAAGGAGAATATATCCTTAAAAATGCAACGCACATACATTATTCTTGGATATTTATGTAGTTAAGTACTTTAAAACTAAATTATCGACAAACAGTTTTACAACCCAGATAAAGCAATTTAATAAAGAACTTTTTCTCAGATATTTTAAACACGATTACATGAGGCCGTAAATCAAGAAGCGAGAAGTATCATATTTGTATAAAAATTTTGGTTTTCATTCAACTTTTGAAGTGTATGGAATTCGTGTCGTAATGTTTATTTTTTTAAAACAAAATCGATATTTTGAATAATGCCACGTAGAAAAGAACTATCGGTTTAAACACGTGCTTTTAAAAGGTGTATCGGAAAGTCATTACCGGTTTTTTCGTAAAAAAACTACATAATTTTCAGGAAAATGGAAGAATTTATTTATTCAAAGAATTGGCCATTTGATTCTATACATCTTGCCCATCTTTCAAGCAATTTATGGCTGCCTTTCCAAAAAAACTGTTTGCCCTTTGAACAAAACTATTCATCGGGACATGAATAACTTCTTCGAAATTGACGAGGTGCTGCTTGTAAGCGCGTGTCCTATTGATGCGAAAATGCAATAGTCGCCCGGGGTAAGATCTGGAAAGTACGGAGGATGCGATATTATGTCCCATCCAAGTGCTTTCAACGCTTCCTTGACCAGTTTTGCTGTATAAGGCGGCGCATTATCGTGCTGGAAAATCATTTTACCGTGTTTTCGTGCCCATTCTGGACGTCTTTTTATCAGTGCATGGTTCAAATTAATAATTTGTTGTCGGTAGCGATCGGTATTAACTGTTTCACTATGTTTCAACAGTTTGTAATACACCACGCCACTCTGGTCCCACCAAACAAAGAGCATTGTCTTACGACCAAAACAATTCGACCTTGGAGTCGATGGGTCGGCTTCGTGATGACCATGATTTTTTGCGCTAA